>BCKM01000012.1:503024-612316 GCA_039545415.1 Udeniomyces megalosporus | reverse complement strand
GGGCATACTCACGGCTTCGAGGTACTGTAATCCACTGAGATCTTCCCAGGTAGGCATTCCGTGAGGGAATGAAGCAACTTCCTCACGAAGCTTTCTCTGGATATCTGGATGGTCGGCCAGCACTTTGAGCATCCATGTGAGCGCGGTCGCGCTGGTTTCGAATCCAGCTAGTACAAAAGTGTTGATCTTTAAGGGCAAATATGTGCAGTCAGTTATAGCTGAAAGCTCGATGAATAGCGGTATGTGAAGAGAGATACCTGTGCTTTGACCTCGTCATCGGATAACCGAGCGGAAGAAGGCAGATCAGATGCCATGTTCGCCCTGACTATGTACAGTAGAAGGATCAGGTATCATAACCAATGACGCAACTGGGAAAAAGGCACGTGAAGTTCCAAACATACTCAACAGACTGAGTAAGTCTTTTCCTCCCAGTTCAGACGAATTCATCTGGATCTCCTTTTCGTTTGTCGACGAGATTCTGACGGCTTCTTTCTTCTCATCGACCATATCCTTGATCGGAAGAAACCACACGTGCTGTTTCGTCGGCGGCCTTTGATAAACTCCACATAAACGGAAGGATGCTCACGCTGGCCACTTTCTGCAACGTCTTGAGGCAAGAAGCTATCTTCCTGGTCCGTCTAGTGCTCTGGATGGATGAAGCGTGTAAGTCAGTTGATCTGGCAGCGCATTGATCTATCAGATGCGTGAATGACGAACAAATATCTTGAAGAAGTTAGGGAACGAGTTTTGAAGGATGGCGATCAAGTCAATGTTGGATGCTGACGCGTACAACGTGAAGAACCGCAAGGGAATATTATTTGAGCTGAGCTTTGTTAGATACGGGGGAAATGGACTGACTTTCATCGGTCAATTCTCGAAAGGACTGGCCCAAGGCGTTCTCGGAGCTTTTGAGTCCTCCCAGATCGACGCCAAACCCCTGAGAAAGTAGAGAGATACTCAGAGTGTGCCTTGAGAGCCAGAATATAAACTATGAGCCGGTAGGAAGGCTCACAGCTAACCCAATCACGTCCTGTAAGTGAGGAAGTAATTCATATCAGACCAGGGGCTACTTTATGACGTTCACGTTTTTTATTTTTGCGTAGACGTACCATAGTCGCTCTACCCAGCCAGAACATAACATCTACCTCATTGCTTTCGTAATCCTGAGTCGAATCCGGATGAGACAAAGTCTCGCTCATGACGTAAGAAAGAGAGGAAGAAATCTCAAGGAGTTTATCCTTGAGCTCGTAAGCCTAGTTTCATGATCATGAGACCAAACAGAACCGTCAGCACCATTCAACGTATCTAAAGATGAGCGGAGCTGAATTACACACTTTGTCGAGCATGATCGGGAGAAGATCGCGAGTGGCCGAAGGGGAAAATGAAGGAAGCATAATCCTTCTCTGGCGATGATGAGCATCACCTGCCATGAGTAGTTTATCAGCCTCGATGAGTTGATAATTTCAGCAGATCAGAACTTGATGACTTACCTTCAGCAGTCAAGACACCTTCTCCCAGAATGTTGGCAAGAATTTGACGTGTCCCCGCCGGTTTCTTGTACGCGTAACTGTCTTTGAGGACCCTTTGGATGAAAGTCACATCGACCCCTCCAAGCCCTGATCAGTTACGAGATGCAACATCAGACCGGAGGGAATACTGACTGATTGATAACGGCAGGGTCTCGAGAATAGAATCTGAGGTTCCCGAGTATTCCCCAATACCGAAATGTGTGACCCAGCCGATCTGCATATTCCTCGTGGACTTTCCCTGGTTCTTCACTAACGGTCAAAGAAGGACACACCGATCCTGGAATGAGCGCTCCGGAGATTTCAAAGTGACACGCGTCTTTACACAGGATCGGATGAGGGTCCTATCCTTAATTCGGCCAGCGTCTCCTTACATCCTGATCCTCGGTACCCACTTGTCTCCAAGCGATCAATTGTCAAGGAAAAAAGAATCAAAAAGGAGTTGCAGCTCACCTCAACATCCGACCAAAGTTACCCAATAGGAATGACTCATTTTGTGGACTCTTCAGGTCACGAAGCGAGCTGATGAAGTTTGGATAGATCCGAAAGGTCCACAACCAGAACGCAAGGGTTGCAGCAGTCAAAGAAGCGATAAAGGTCGCGATTGGGTGCGATTGGATAACGAGCCGGAGGGGATGCAATAGGAAGGACGACGACAATGACGCTGACATTGACGATGGCGGTTGATATCACGTCTGCGCTGCGATTCGAGCCGATCGCTTTTCTTCTTATTAAGTCGGATGACACGTTTCTTGGAACTCCGCATGTAATATATATCTCTGTAAATACCTATAGTATTTAAATAGACATGGCCGACGAGAGGTCCGATCCGAGCCTGTATCGCAAAAGGCGAAAAGAAGAAAATGGCGACAGATGAAGAAGGGGGAATTCATCAGCTTACTCGCTTCTTGGCTAGACAGGTATCGTGTTGTACAACGAGGAATCTCCATTCAATCCCGTAAGGTGCTGAAGATGATTCCTCCCATCACAGCCGCAAGACTTCCAACGATGGCGATCCCTACCCAAGGGACGCCACCTTCATTACTCGATCGCTTAGGCTTTTTGCCTTTCCTTCTCACCGTCGAGGAAGAAGAACGATCCGAGGCCGATGGTAGAGAACTTCGAGTAGTCGATGTTCCACTGGATGGATCGATAGAGGTGATAGTGACGGACGAAGGAGAGACTAACCCCATAGAGATGAAACTGTTTTGATGTCGGACGATGTTCGTCAACCAATGACAGCGTAGAGAGATGATTCAGATAAGAGTTCGGGCAACAAGCTAGAAAGATCGACGTGGGATGAGAGGGAACGAACCCCCGAAGGTAGAAGGAGTGCAGATTTGATTCGACCTCCTTCTCTTGACCCTTAGGCACGCCGGCGAGAGTGAATGTAGCTGGAACAAGGAATGTTGATAAGCTTTCGCCACGACGATGTGAAAAGCTGCGGGTACAGTCAAGATTTACCAGTGGTAGAGTCGGATCCTTGTTCGAGCGTAGTGGTAAGGGTACCAAAGTGGTCTGGATTTCTCAAAAGGAGGTCAGCAAGTGTACTCTTCCTTCATCTCGATGATACATGAAGGATAACTCTTACCTTGTGGCCAACTAGGGGAGCTCTTGAGGGCCCAAGAGGTAACGAGCTGGTTTGGGGCGCTAGCGCTCTGAACTTTACCCTGGACGGCGCCAGAGAAGAGAGAGAAGGGAGCCTCGGGCGTGGGAGAGAATTGAGCCGCAGATCGGGACCAAGTGGGAATCTGGGAGGAAGGAGACAAGAAACGAAGGCAGACCAGGATACGTTTAGTTGTAGTCGAAAGGGTCATCGAGTTTATAAGGGGCGGGACCATCGAACCTTTCGCTCGTCAGTCAAGAGCGACCAAAGGTCAGCAGCGGAGGCCTGGAAGGATCCTTGGACTTTGACAGTCGAAGTGTTGATCTTGGGAGCAGAGGATGAGCTCGAGGTCGTGGAGGTAGAAGGCGCAGCGGCAGTAGTCGAAGCTGGAGTCGCAGCAGCTGAGGCAGCGGTAGCTGGAGTGCTGGCGCCAGAGCCAGGAGAAGAAGCTCCTCCCTCATCGGACTGAAGAAGGTCTTTACCGTGGACGTCGATGAGGGTGGTCTGGAATCGAGCAAAGAGCTCCTTGAGAGCTGGAGGCAGGATCTTCTTGGTGCTCAGGTAAGCGGGAGAGGAAGTTGAGGGAGAAGAGAAATCAAACTGCGAGAGGCGTAAAGGGTTCAATCAACCAGACGAGCCAATGAATTTAAGAACCGACGAGGGTCTAGCGCGTGAACGGAGAGATACCAACCACGTAGTCCGAAAGACCATCGATGGCCTCGTGGGAGACTTCAGGTACACGAACAGTGCCCGACAGCTCGGTGCCATCGGCGAGCGTCCCAGTCCAGGCAAGAGTCATGTCGAGGTCATAAATGGTGATCAGTCTGATATTCGGTGAGAAGGGTAGGAAGGAAAGAAGCATCAGCTGGAGATTCAAGAACGAGCTGGTCGGCCAGATGCCAGCCCTCTTCTGCTCGAGAGCAATGAATGAAGAAGGAAGACGCTACTGACTTGGACTTTCTCTGACCAACAGTAACATCTCCCTCAATAGCATCAACACTGGTGATCTTGACATTGAGTCCCTCAGCATCAGACGCAGTGATGGAGAGAGCTTCAGTCTTGAACCAGGTGTAAGCCCATTTGTCGACGGTCTTTTGCTGTTGATTCGGTCGATACGGTAAGGAGATTCGTTGTTGTTCGTGGAGATATGATCAAAGAGCATCGTTTGGGACGAGGTAAGTGGGAAGGCAGAGGGACAAGGGGAGAGTCGGGTTTGATAAGGGGTGCGGGTCTCGATTGATTGATGGTATGTATTGTTGGGAGGATCGGAACGTACCCGCCAATGCCAATTCTTGAGTCCAGCGGAGAGAGGGGGAGGGGCAGCCATTTTGTCGTTGATGAATGACGAGGTTGGGAGTTGATGGAAGCGTCGAGATTCCATTCAACCTTTCCATTTCCTTTTCGAAAACGTTCTCATCCCCAAAGTGCCAAACATCAACCTCATCACATCGTTCCATAAAACAAACAAGGGATCACACAAGTACATCCGAACAGCGCTCTGCTGAGTCAGCCAAAGAACTTTCCTCCCCTTGCCGACACCTTCCCTCCAATGTTTCATCCCCTTGCCCATGCCCATACCCAAACACGCACCCAACCTGTATGAGACACTTTCCAGGCATCTCACGCGTACTATTTCGAGCGAATTCAACACGAGATAGAGATAGACGTGTCAGTAACCGTCACCCTGAGCATAACCAGACAAAATGACATTGACTCACCCGAGTAAATGTTCCTCTTGTCATGTAATTGCTGGAGCTAAACTCTTCCTCCTTGTTCTTACCTCCTTTGGGTGCATACATGCTTCTCACGGCAGGCGTCATACCTTCAAATGCCTTCTGTCTTCTCTCTTCTGCTTCAAGTAACTCCTTTGCCACTTTGCCTGCCCCCTGGATTGATCTAACAGGAACCGGGATTCCCGCAGCAGATTCCTTGGACTTCTTGGAAGAAGCCTGTTCCGACCCAAGGAGAGAGGAAGAAGTGTTCTCGGAAGTCGATTTGCGCTTCTTGGAGGATGATTTGGAGGACGATTTGAGGGACTTGACAAGGGCTCGATACATGTTGAGATTGATGAGTGCATCATCTTGGACTTCTTGTGGTGGATTGAGAGATTGAATGGATGAAGGAAGAGCGAGTTCGGAAGCTGAGGTGGGTGAAGGGGTGAGAGCAGGTAAGGAAGAGGGGAAAAATGGAGTCGAGCATTGGGGGCAGAGAGCAGTCGGACGAGGTGCAGATTCCTTCTTGGCCTTCTTAGCAGCTGTCGACGATTCCGGATCGCTTCCACTGGTCGGAGGAGATGGTGGAAGGTCGACCGTAGCAGTGGAGGGAGGGTTAGAGGGAGAAGACTGAGTGACAGCTTTCAGGGCAGCCTCAGAGAAGACGCAGCCACAGGTCGTAAGTGCAACGAATGGGAGAGACCCGTTCATCTCCTTGAGAGTGAGGGGACAGACGAAGAGGGAGGGTGGTGTAGCGGTGTCGGTGTTGGATGGAGCGTCGACGGCGGTCTTTGGGTTAGGAGTGAGCTGGAGAAGAACGGTGTCCTGGAGCACGAGAGGCGAACGTCAAGGTCGACCTTATATCGAACGATGTGGCTGAATGAGATTACCCACCTTCATAGATCGGACATAGCCACAGATTGACTCGCCCTCGCCGTATGCGGATCGATCGAGGAGGAACTCAAGGATAGCGTCTTTGTTGAAGAGTTTTCCGAGCGGACACATGACGATGGGTTCCCTCAGTATTTTCTAGTCATGGAGCGAGCACGGCGGTCGAGTCAGTGTAAGACCAAGATGGGTGCGGGCGTAAGGATTGAGCGATTCACCTTAGACAGAGCGCATTGAGACCAGACGGCGCGTCGGATGTTGTTCTCATCTCTCTGTTGAGGTTTCGCTTTGTTCTTGACGAGTTCGCTTCGGTGCTAACAAATGAGAATTGAGCGGTATGGTATAAGCAAGACGTCTGCGAGAGGAATGTGTATGTGTAGGGGGGACGCACTGGGATTGACCCTCCATCGTTTCTGTGGGGATGGAGCAGACGAGTCAGTTGGGGGCGTTGAGTGGGAAGATAAAGAATGGACTCACCCCATGGTTAAGCTAGGTGAGTGTTCGTAAAAATGGAGGTGGAGGTTGAGGTGTTTCGGCGAAACCCTTCTTCTTTCCTTCTCTTTCTCCCTTTCCTCCCTTTCCTGCTCTGACCACCTCTCTATTCTTGCTGGCGGAATCTACCTCGAACTTGACCGTGAATTCTGCTAGCACCCGCCAGCCATACCACTATCTTGATCTCAAGTCGTTCAAGGCTAGGTTTGTCGTGACTGCGCTGCGAATTGACGCGTTTCTCGCCCTTTCGCTCAATCCCTGACGTGGCGTACAAACCATCAATCTAGCTCGACATCATGGGCGAACGATCCGGGTACACGACTCATCTCTTTATCCTCGATTGTTCACCCACCATGGCCGATCTTGTCCCGGACCCCGTCTCGGCGCGTCTCTCGCCGGACGACCTGGACAACGAGACATCCGCGATCGACTTGACCTCGACGCAATCTCAGTATGCCGCGGGAGCCGGACAGGTGGATGTCAAGTCAAAGCTGGGTTGGGCAAAGGAATACGTAAATCGCAAGATCGTCTCGCTTGTGAGCGATTTCGTTCCCCCTGTACCAGTCATTTGACACACTAGACTGAACATACATCGGATGGTAACATAGATCTCGACTAGAAGAAAGACGGAGCACGTTTCCATAGTCGTCGTCGGAGATCGTCCGTTCTAGAGCCTTCGTCAATTCCGCGACCATCGCTCGTAAGCTCACCCCTCGAATCATCCAACCATCTCGACTATAGGTACGAATAACCGTTACGCCGAAGATGGATATGAAGCTATCGACGTGCTGTTCTCTCCGGCTACTGCAGCCAATTGGATGGTGGAGAAGGTGTTAGATGTGGGCGTCGGGTCGAACCAAGGAGATGGTCAGTGAATTCATGAAGTATGGCTGAGTCATAGCTAAGCTGATCAACCGTTTCGCACGACTTAGTCCTCGGGGCTCTCTCCGTCAGCATGGACGTTCTCGCCAACCAACCAGAGTGGAGGAAACCTTCGTGGCTGTACGAAGTGCACATCCTCACTGATGGTCAGTGCTTTCCTCCGCCAAAACCAAGGAAGCCCCGTGCTGAACAATCTTCGTTGATGTACAGGTGAAAGCCAATATGGTGACGATTTACTTGAGAGTCTCATGGAGAAGTTGCCCAGGGTTCCCGCCATCTGGACCGTCGTGTTCGTAACGCTCTCGATCTGTCCCAGAGAACAGGCTCGCCAAGTATCTTATATTTGATGCTGATGTATCTGTGGTCTCTAGAGGATTCGGATTCGCCGATAAGACATGGGCCAAGGAAGGCGGCGTCGTCGAGGAGGATAAAAGTGAAACCAAGGTCAGAGTCTCGCGATACTGATGCGATGTTAGATCATCATCACTGACGATGTGGCCTTTTCTCAATTATCCTCGATCTCAGCTCGCCAACGAGACTCTCCTCGCCGAACTTCGTCGACATCTCAGGAAACCACCATCCTCAGAGACCGCTCGAGTGTTCAAGATTGCATCCGCCTCCCGAGCCCTTCTGACGGCTAGACATCCCGCTCCCAAGATCGTCAGACCGACTAACAAATCTATATCTCTCCGAATCGGTGGTGGAGACGATGACGGTGGAGCTGCGAGAGGTATCGAGATCGCCGTCAAGATCGGCAAGATGACTGCAGTCGCTCAACCGGTTGGACTCAAGAAATTGGCTGTCAAATTTCCCGCGAGAGGGGACAATGTAGGGGGGGCAACGTCCGGACAACCACAATCATTACATCTCAGCCAGCATCCTCAATCTCAAGACCTCGCACAGAGCTCGACCCAGACTCAATCAACATCGACTCATCCCTCGTTCCAACCACCACCACTTCCGGATGTCATCTCTGGTCCTCTCAAGACTGTCACGAAATTCAAGTTATCAACCCCACTGTCGACCCTCGAAATTGATCCAATCCTTTCCTCTTCGGGTACACTCACTAGCGCTCCGAAGGAGCAGCTAATTGAAAAGGAGAAGTTGACTCGAGCGTACAAACTAGGGTCCTCGTGGGTCCCGATCGAGGAAGAAGATGAGCTGACCGGTGGTAAAGCTGGATTGAGTGTAGCTGGGAGGTTCGAGACGAAGAAGGGACTCGATGTTTTCAGCTTCTTGTATGCGTCAAAAGTCAGTCTCATCCCGCATCTGAACTTGTCCATGTGCTACTTGTCCATGTGCTACTCAGTCTGACTATCTGATTCCTCCTACTCTAGTTCAATCGATCTTTTGCGATGTCGGAGGTTTACTCCATCTTCCCTTTGCCAACATCAACCCGAGCTCAGATCGAGTTTTCCTCCCTCATCCAAGCGATGGTGCATCATCCTAAGGGCGAGATGCATATCCTCATGCGTTATGTCCCGGAGGACGGACTTCCTCCAAAACTTTTTGTCGGCAAGGCGGTCATCAACGAAGTCGAGCAGGAATATATGATTATGACACGAGTAAGAATTCATTCACTCGCTCCTGAGTCCTTTGGCTGGTCCAATCTTTCTTGGACGATGATCTAGGACCAGTGACTGATGGTCGGGATCTGGGTCCTGCACGTGTCTGCAGATGCCCTTTGCAGATGACTACACCGATTCGGTCTTTCCTTCTCTCGAGAACGTTAAATCAAAATCTGGCAAGCCAATCGAGAAACATGTCAACGTCCCAACGCCCGAGCAGCAGTCAGCAATGGATGACTTCGTCGCTGCTATGGATCTATCCTTCGCTCGGTCCGTCTCACCCGATAGGTCCAGAACGATCCATGTCATCAGGTCGAGACAGCTTACGAAACCGCATCGATTTTCAGGGATGAGGATGGAGAGTTGGTTCCGTTCTTCACCCCAGAGAACTCGTACAAACCTGCCATCCATCGCATGAAGGACGCAGTTTACTTTCAGATGACAGGTGATGTTGAAGCTGGAGATCGATTACCTGCACCACATCCAGAACTCATCAAGTATTTTGATCCACCGAGAGAGGTGGTAAACGAGGCCAAAGCGAGTGGAACGATCGCAAAGTTGATCGAGATGATGGATGTGAAGAAAGGTATGTGGACTCTTGATCGATCAAGATGATGGCAAGCAAGATAAGTTGTTGATTCGTACTGTTGGGTCTTCAAGTACCTCCAAGGAAACTCAAGAGAAAGGCTTTGAACGGAGAGGATTTCGAGGTGGAAGAGTCAGTTTCCTTTCTCTTTCTTTTCTCTTCTGCCC
Source organism: Udeniomyces megalosporus (assembly GCA_039545415.1). Lineage (NCBI taxonomy): Eukaryota > Fungi > Basidiomycota > Tremellomycetes > Cystofilobasidiales > Mrakiaceae > Udeniomyces > Udeniomyces megalosporus. Next base: position 602,889 of record BCKM01000012.1, on the reverse strand, counting down.
CTCGTGACACAAGTAGGGTCGATCAAGTAAATTTTCATGCCTTCGGTTTATATATTCCAGCCTAGGAGAACTCGATGACATTCTCAATCAGCAAGCCGCCTCAGCCTCCAACACCGATACCCGTCGTTCTTCGTATCATCGCACCAGTCAACGATCTCTCGGATCCTTCTCTCAAGTTCCTACCCTCACCGATCCATCGGTACCTCCTTCCGTCTCCACCCCTCGATCCTTCAAGAAAGCTCGTACGGTGGCAAATCAAAATTCCAACGCGTCGGCCGATCCTGATGCGACCATCAAGGATGAACAGGGTGATGCCGGGAGCGACACAGAGGAAGAAGACGTTGATGGTGAAGGGACAAAGCAAAATGAGGGAGAAGAATTCTCTGGAGACGATCCCAAGAAAGTTTTTGAGAAATCGTTGGGACGACCGGGAGATCATTTGGATGAAGGTATGCATCAAACAGACTTCCAACACTCGCGGCTATTCTCACTTGAGCCGATATGAATTCTTTTTATTTGTTCTCGTTGTCATCGTTCAAATCGAAATCCATAAAGCGATATCAACATTAGCAACAACGATCCTCTCCATGATTGATCTCGGACCTCCTTCCTACGGCAAAGCACTCGAGTGCGTTCGTTACTTACGCAGGCAGTGCATGGATTACGAAGAAGCTCTCACTTTCAACTCGTTCGTCACGATAAACCCTCTTCCCCTTCTTTCCTATCCCTCTGTGGTGACGATAATGAGTCGAACATTTCCATATGCGTATATGTCTTCGACACCTCTTCTTGTACAGATTCATCATTTCTTTAAGATCCCATGTTACCTCCACATCAGCTCAACCGAAAGCAACCAAATTCTGGCCATATTTCAAGATTCGAGGTGGATTGGAGGTGGGTCTAATCCGACTAGAGGAAGACGATTACAGAGAAAGTCAGGTCACGGACAGGCAGGCGAGAGAGGTCAGTTGTCTGGTTTTTAGTCGAGCGACCTGGGCATACGAAGCATGGAAGAACTGATCCTGGCTTCTTGGTAGTTCTTGAATTGAAATTCGCAGGGGGGACTAATGATGTGAGAAGGATGAGAGGAGTATCATTCTCTAGACTCTTTCGCCTTCGTGATGTTGATGACGATGATACCGCATGAACATGTTCGGAATTCCCTCAAGGTCCCAACAAGCGCTAGGAAATTGTTCATCTATTCGGTTTGTCACCAGCCCACGATGGCGTACGTTGTTTCACCTGGCGTTGCAATCCATGCTCATCCCCAGACAGCTTCCTGTTGCCAACGCTGGTGGTGTGCCTACTCGGTGGGATAACAACATGCTGACCATTCCTCAAGACGCGAATCGGGGCGAAGTTTGGTTTGCGAGGTCTAAAGACGCCCTCGCCAAGCTATGGATGGAACAGAGGTGGATATCAGGCTTCTCCTCCTTTGAGGATTCAAGGCATGAGCAGGGTTACTGCACGCTTACAATCAACTCGAGGAAAGGCTGGGAGGTGGGATGAAGGAGATGACCAGCATCAGTATCTCAACGTCAACGCATGACTGCCGAAGCGTTATCATGAATCTCACTCACATCATCGATGGCCAATGCTTTTTGTTGATCCTCGTGTGATTTCGTATCGACTAAAGCGAATTTCGTCGATGTCGGTGACTTGACTTTGCCATAATTTGGCATGCTCAAACCCCGAAAGGACACCCCAATTCGAGTTAGGTAAGCAGAGAGTCGATCTTCGCTCCAATCAGGTGGGATTCGTCGGACCTGTCAGACGGAATGACGATACACGTCGAGTCTTTCGGTGAGCGTTTTCTTCTTGCTTTATCATTATTATTATTATTATTATTTCTGGAGCCAGATGATGAGAGGAACGACCAACCATGATCATCGTGGATGAAGCGTCATTAACGGGTGGACGGATGGTACCATGCCCTGGCTGAAGAGAACGGAGTCAGACCCTCGGAACATGGTAATGAGTGGACGAAGCTTGATGACGATATATCTACGTGTACTTCCAACTCTGGCTATCCGAGAAGAAAGCGAACCCATCGAGATTCAGCGAGCTTGGTCGACGTCATGCAAACCAGTACAGATGAACCTCACATGATGTAGTTTGAGTGCTTTTTGTTGGTCTTCCGGACTACTAGTCTCGACTAACGCGAATGCCTTAGATGATTTGGAGTTGGCACCAAAGTCGCGAAGAGCAACGTCCTTTACAGATACGTCAGCGTCAAGAAAGTATTTCGATAGGTCTGAGGACGTCCAATTTCGAGGTATCCTGCGAACCTGCGGACGAGATCGGACGATTCCTACGTTCGTGAGCACTAACGAAGGTTTCAGTTGGAAATGGGTTGGATGCTATTGCTCACGAGGACAAGGGTCGGTGACGGAGTTGTATCTTTGCTGAGATGACGGATAGAGACTTGAGGAGATAGTTTGAGTAGCGTCATCGGAAAACTGATACGTGACGGCGAACGTCTGAGTGTGGACAACATGGGAACGAGAGCGATATGGAGGAGAGGAAGACATCGAGAAGTTACAGGCGACAAGAACAGGACGGCGAAGGGCGAGAGAGGTTACGAGACGCGCGAACATCTTCACTCTCGAGCCCCTTCGGGCATCTTCTTTGCTCCTTGGACTTGTTGGCGGGGCAGCAACGACGATGGAGTAGCGACGACAGAGCCGAGCGAGAGCCCGAGATTGCCTTGCGTTGCCTCATTGCCTTGCGTTGCCTCATTGCCTCGCCTTGCCTCATTGCCTCGCCTCGCCGCCGCACCACCGGTTGCATCTCCGCTTGTAGGCCGCCGTGGCGGTCATTCCATCCCAAGGCTGTAGCGGCCTCCGATTCATAGGAATCGTCCGACGACACCCCAATCGTCCTGCGTCCTCGTCTTCGCTCACTCTCTGCCCGCCCGTCGCTCTGGAGGATTACTGGTCGGTGGTGCGAGCCGTCTCTCACGAGATGGTCCATTCGTTCACCTCCCTAAGTCGGTCGGGAATCCCAAGTCGAAAGACTCATGTAGAGTGGTCACACCTCATCATGCCCGTCCGAGCCAGGAATCCGTCTCCCAGTCAGGCGTCGAGCTTTGAGTCGATCGAGTTTAGCGGACAGTCGGTCGAAACTTTTTTTTGTTTTTCACTCCTCTTCTTTTTTTTTTTTCCTCTCTTCTTTTCTTTCTCGTATCTTTCTCTCTTCTTCTTCCTCTCGATGTTGGACCTTGGCTGAAACGTATGCATGGTATGTGCTGGATCATGTTTTGGGCAAGGCTTACCTGTCCTATTTCTGAGTCCTCGCACGGGGTCGGTCGATAAATCCTTCCTGTGGGAGATAATATGATAGGTGGATCCCGAAATGTCAATTGACAGAGAGAGAGTGAGCAGCGAACTTGGAAACGTCCGTCTCGCCCGAGTCAAGCCCAAATATTCCCAACCATCATCACCCCACCACCCCTTCTCCTCTTCTTCATCTGCACATCATGTCCGGAGTCGCTGGCATGGACGCTGACCTCAGTACGAGCATCAACTATCCCTCCTTCCTCTCATCACCCTTCAAGCAGTCCTTTCCTTCTTCGCCTTTCGGCGCTGACTCCGCCACTCTCTGTCGTCCTGCTGTTGCTCTCTTCTCTCTGCTCTCTGTCAGCTATCCACTCGGCCTACGACACTATTCTCATCCTTGACTTTGGATCGCAGGTAAGACATTATTTTCCAACGAGCTTACTTCTCAGCTGGCCTCTCGCCAGCTTGACTTTCCTGAATCCTCACGCACTTGGTCAAGACCTGACCAGTACACATCTATCTTGATATTTTTAGTACTCGCACCTGATTGCTCGACGATGCCGAGAGCTCAACGTCTACTGCGAGCTTCTCCCTTGCACCCAGAAGATCTCTGAGCTCGGTTGGAAACCACAAGGTGAGTTTGGATGAGCCCCCTTCTTGCCAGTTGTGACCTGTATCGCTGTCTATCATTGGGCTTTTTCTGCATCGCCCGCTTTCCGGCATAAGCTCAATGTTAACTTGCTAACTGCTTTCTTCGTCATTCTCTCAATCAAGGAATCATCCTTTCCGGCTCGCCTTATTCGGTCTACGACACCGACGCTCCCCGAGTCGACCCCGCTGTCTTCGAGGCTGGCGTTCCTATCCTTGGTATCTGCTACGGTCTCCAAGTAAGTAAATGACGAATTTCTTGCTCTATCCTATCCATTATTGCGTACTCAACGCCTTGTCTAAACCCCTCCCCCGCCCAATGTCCTGCCTTCACGTAGGAGATCGCCTGGAACCACAACGGAAAGGTTGCTCCTCACTCTCACCGGGAGTACGGTACAGCTACCATTGAGGTTGTCAAGACCGGAAACTCCTCCGCCGATTCGCTCTTCGAGGGTCTCGAGTCGGACATGCAGGTTCGTTGGCCATTTTCATTCCAGGTGGTGCCTTGTGGATTTAAGCTCATTTCGCTTCCGGCTCCACTTATCACTCCATCAGGTCTGGATGTCGCACGGTGACCAGGTCACTGAGTGCCCTACCGACTTCACCGTTATCGCCAAGACCCCCACTGCTCCCTTTGCCGCTATCGCCCACAACTCCAAGCCCATCTACGGCATCCAATTCCACGCTGAAGTCACTCACTCCCTCCGGGGTAAGGAGGTCATCGGCAAGTTCGTCACCGGTATCTGCAAGTGCAAGACCGACTGGACTATGGTTCGTCATTCTACGTTGATGCAGCCAGTCTCATGCCTCTTCAGACCTGACACTACAAACGATCTGGTGAAATAGGACACTTTCATCGAGAAGGAGATTGCTAGGATTCGAGCCATCTGCGGTGAGAAGGGTCAAGTCATCGGAGCCGTCAGTGGTGGAGTCGACAGCTCGGTCGCCGCCAAGCTGATGCACGAGGCTATCGGAGACCGGTATGTCTCCTCATCCGATCGAAGACCATAGCCTTGATGACACTAGTTAGTTGGTTCCAGTCCCCTGACCATCGGCTTGCTATTCTCTTTCGAATATACCTCTCCAATATTCGCCAGATTCCACGCCATCATGGTCGACAACGGTGTCCTCCGAGGTGGAGAAGCCGCCCAGGTCCATGAGATGCTCAACAACCACCTTGGCGTCAACCTCACCGTCGTTGATGCTTCCGACCTTTTCCTCGATCGACTTGCCGGCGTTGAGGACCCTGAGAGGAAGCGAAAGATCATCGGAAACACCTTCATTGAAGTCTTCGAGAAGAAGGCGGCGGAGCTCGAGGCTTCGTTCGAGGAGTCTGGTTACGCTGGAGAGAAGGGCAAGATCGAGTGGCTCTTGCAGGGAACTCTCTTCCCAGACGTCATCGAGAGTTTGAGCTTCAAGGGTCCCAGTGCTACCATCAAGACTCATCACAACGTTGGTGGACTTTTGGCCGACATGAAGCTCAAGCTTATCGAGCCTTTGAGAGAGCTGTTCAAGGGTCCGTCTTTTTTTTCCTTTTTCTTTTCCCTTCGTAACTGCCCATGATCGGTTGCGAATCGTCAGTGTTCAAGCTCTGCCATCTTCGACCAGTCTAACAGTGCTTGCTTTCCTTTTCCCCTATGCGACCACTCGTTCTCTATCCCTCTGAATCTGCCTTTCCCACTCCTCCTTGTTCTTCTTTTCATCCTGTTCACGATCCGTCAACAGATGAGGTCCGAGCCCTTGGTCGACTTCTCCAAATCCCCGAGCACCTCGTTGGTCGACACCCTTTCCCCGGACCAGGACTCGCCATTCGAATCCTCGGACCTGTCACCCGAGACCAAGTCGCTCTCCTTCAAAAGGCTGATGCCATCTACATCGAGGAGATTCGAGCTGCTGGACTCTACGATCAAATTTCCCAGGCTTTCGCCGCTCTCTTGCCAGTCAAGGCCGTTGGTGTTGCTGGTGACAAGAGGACTTATGATCAGGTCATTGCTCTAAGAGCTGTTGCCACTGATGACTTCATGACTGCCGACTGGTAAGTGGTTCTCTTTCTGTTTCTCTCTTCCAAAGTTCGGTTCCGTCAGACATCTCTGTCGACGAGCGCCTTACCAAGCTCATCATATTCACGCTTCTCGCGCTCTTTTTATCTTCTCCCTCCTCAGGTTCCACTTCCCCCCAGCCATTCTCCGAAAGATCTCGTCACGTATCACGAACGAAGTCGCCGGTGTCAACAGAATCACCTATGACATCACTTCCAAGCCTCCTGGAACGTAAGTCGTCCGAATCAACCACCCTTCTGCCTATTTGACCCCGAATCGAGCTCTCTGCACGTCTCGAGCTTCAGGATCTAAATATTGATTCTATTTCTTCCTTCTTCTTACCCTTTCCGCTTGATTGATCAAAACTCATAGTATCGAGTGGCTGTAGATGGGGACCTTGGACCCAAAAAATCAAGAAAAGCACATGCACAAAAAAAAAAAAAAAAGCGTCGTTCCCAACTTCCACCTCATCTTCATCCCCCTATCCCCCTACTTTCCTTCCCTCACGCATTCTGTTTCTCAGTAGATGGTCGTTCTTGTGAAGAAGGGAAGAAAACGGTTCTTTTCTCTTTTTCGTTTTCGTTGTACCATCACGTTTCTCTCCTTCTAGATCTCATGGAGGTTTCATCATCTCATAAACGCGATTCATGTTTCGCGAAAAACGGAAGAAGCTGATGTGTATATGAGGGGGAATTTGAGGAGAAGGGGAGATCCGGGTAGGGCCTTAAAGAAGGAAAGAAGAAGCCGTGAAGAGTCAAGGTGAACAAAGTGTATCGTTGAGATGTACAGTTTTGAATCTTCTCTTCTTCTTCGGAAAGATGTGATGCTTGGGACGAAAGACAGAGAAAGAGAGAGAGGGATAGACAGGATAGAGAGGATGAAGAGAAAGATGGAGAGGATAGAGCTCAAGGAAGGTGTGGGGGGGGGGATCGCTCAAACAGTGATTTCATGATCGAGCATGGGTGAAGCCTCGACACCCGCTGATGGACGATGAACTTGATACATATCGACAAAGGAGATGAGTACAGTCAAGTCAGGGTTGAACATATTGAGGAAGAGGCTCGGATAGTAGAGGAGCGGTAGGCAGGTAAGACTCACGAGAATTGTAATGAGCTCCGAGTCCGTACATTCTGGTGATAAGGTATGGATGGAGGAAGATAAGTCAAGACACCGAAAAAGGAATAGTAAGTCAATCGATCAAGCAAGAGCGTCAAAGCTGAAGGTGAGGAAGGGGGGGGAGGAGCGAACTTGGTATGATAAGTGATTCGAACGGCCTGGATCGCTCTCGCTTCTTCCGGAGAAAGGTGACCCGGATCGTTTGGGTTGGGTGAGTGGACAACGATGGCCGGCGGACCATGTTGAACGACGTGGATCGGCACGTTGAATGCTTTCGAGAGTGCAAGGATCTGTAGCGGATAAGAAGAGAAAAGAAAAAAAAAATGAAGAAAAGTCAAAAATTGGTTACACTACAATCGCCTTTCGTTGGAACCCTCCGAAGATGAAAATCGAAATGACAAGAAGAGAAAATTCCCCTTTGACAAAATAGAGAAAAGAGATAGAAAGAGAGATTCTCACCTCAGGTTCACCTCCCCATTCTCCACTCTCCTTGATGAGTCGAGTGTATTCTCCAAGTTGATCCATCGTCATCATTCCATCGTTCTCAGCCCCAGCTCCATCTTCTCCTTGAACGGAAGGAAGGAAAGGAAGGAAGTCGTCTGCGTGGGTCTGAATGTAAGTAGCGGCGGCTTGTCGAGTCGTGTGGTAAGTGTTCTGGAAATTTAAGAGAAAGTCAAAGTTGATGGGTTTGATAAGGATTCAAGAAGTAAGATGGATGGGTGAGACATGTGTTGATACAGCGATTGAGAGAGGGATGATCAGACTGACGGCTGAGGGCTCGATGATTTGTAATAGAGTGAGCTGATCAGCGATCGCACTGTAAAGACAGTGCCCATCCGGCGAGATCTATGGATAACAATTGTGTCATTTCGATGCAAGATCAGAGATAAGGAGGAAGGAATGGTCAATTAGGGTTTGGCTCTTGAACCAAAGGACTGCCTGGCATCTCTTCTATGCTTGGAGCCAAAAAAATCTCCTCGACAATCTTGACCTGAGCACCTCAGCAAGCACCTGATCAGTACTGACCTCATGAACGACAAGACCCAAGGCTTCACATGTTGAGGCCAGGGAAGCTCGTTCAGCCTCCTTTTCGGCGACAATCCGGGCATCATGGGCTTCATCCGCGGCGGGAGCAGCAGCGAGTACTGCGGCTTTTTTACGTTCCTGATTGATTCAAAGTCAAGGAGGGGGAGAAGAAATTCGAGTGATGCCCACGGTGGAGGAGAGTAAGACAATCAAGACCAGAGAGTTAAGAAGGTATGTCAGCTAGTCCAGACGCAGATGTTATGTGGAATTCGGATGACAGATTTCCGTTTGATGATGGGTTTGCTGGTCCTTGGACCACGTGGAGACGAGGATGGTAAAGATGATAGCAGCGTTCGGTCCGACTGATTCAATCTGTGCGTCTCTTCCGGCCCCTGATGTCCCACGACGAGCATGGCAAGATGGACGCTCACCTCTCTCTCCTTGAACCTGTCCTTACTAGTCTTCTTCTTCCCTCCGGCAGACGCGGCGTCTTCCTCCTCCTTCATCCTGGCAAGTTCCAATTGTCTCCTCCTCTCAACGTCCTCCCTTTCTTGTTCCTCCAACCTAAACAACCTGAGATCTTCTTCCTCTTGTTCACGCTCAGCTCGTTCCTCCTCAGTTTCCTCCTGACCGGGAGCAACAGCAGCTGGTGGAAGGGAAGAGAGTGAGGAGACGGAAGAGATGGGAGGGATATCAGTCGAGCCGATCGAGGAAGAGTTGGGTGAATCGATGGGGTGAGTTGGGGAGGTGGGAGAGAAGATCTGTTTGGCTTTCTCCTTGATGGCTTTGGCCTTTTGGGTGGATCTGCCCATGATTCGAAGGGGTTGATTGGTGGTTGTATGGGGGTTGGAAAGTTGGGCTGACTGATTTGCCGGCACGTGTCTCCCATTCTCCTGACTGATACTATTCAGGAACGACATCGATATCATCTAAACATCTACATCCAACACCGACACACCCTCATCCAGGACCCAAGACCATGGCGTCCGACAAATCAACTTCCAACATCGACCTAATTTCATCCAGACCCATCTATCGCGACCGGTTGATATCTTTGACCGTATTCCCTGGATACCACAACGAACCCAAGCATGAAACCATCATCAGTCGTCCGACTTGGCAAGACAGGCGAAGGATGAGCAAGGACACGAGCAGAAAGTGGACACAGACTGACGGGTCGATTTGTAGTACGGCCAACTAAGGACAAGAAATTCAAATGAGTTGAGATACGTCGGTTTGACGAGAGATAAATCTCACGAAATCCTCTTCGAAACTAAGTCCAACTGAGAGTCCACGCGAAAGGCAAAGGAACTGACGTTGTTGCCAAACCAAGCACGATGGTTCCCATACCGAGTTGGATCTGTCCATACATTGCGATCTCATCAGATTCATCTGTCCTACTTCCCCAGTTCCAGATAACATCTTCCGGTTGAGACATTCGATGGTTCTGGACGACTGACCCTTTCTTTCGACGAAGCTCCATGCTGTCCCAACCACCTCCAGAACCAGATCGCCTCCAATCCATGAGCCAAACCCAAGAAGACGTAGCTCCCCTTGACGGTAGTCATACCTCCAGGAAGGACACCATCTCTTAGGTGGGCAATATAAGGGTAGAAGGTGGGCGAGGAGAGGGCAAATAGACCCTGTGTCAACAGAAGGACAATGATTGACGACGCGATGATGACCACTCGAGGTGGGACAGTAGTACTAGGTCTGGAGGAAGATGAGGAGACTGGCATGATGTCTGAGCTTTGAGATAAGAGATGAGAGCGAGAAACAAGAGACGAGAGGAGTGATTGAGGCGCGCCCTAGAAACCGGATCTCCGTCGGTCAATCAACCGACTTTCCCATCTCGCCGACGACGACACTTTCCGGCCAATCGTCTCCTCCTCATCCTTCCCCGAACCATCGTGGACGAATCAGACTCCTGTACTCCCTCTCACTGAGTCGGTTGTGGCAGAGCTTAAGGACGACTAGGCGTTTCCGCTTTGCCTCAACTGTTTACATCGACTTTCCCGCCGACGTTGCGTTGGGTCGCGCGAAAAGGTCGATATAAATGGTTACGAGAAAGCGAAGATTGCCTAGTCGTCTGCGGGGCCTTGAAGGGCGGAATCCTCGGCGGAAAAGCCTGCGGAAAAGTGGAAGTAGTAGAGGCAATGGGCTGGTCGTCTTTCTGCAGATTGAGGAGCGACTACGATTCGCTTCTTACCGAAGAGGGTCCGGGGGCGACGGTATCTCTTCCAGAGGTTACAACTCTCAGCCTCTGACCCAACGATCATATCCTGAGAAGCAGGAAAAATTCAACGGCCTTTGAGCATTCAGAGTCATCGTCATAGTCATCATGCGAGGGGCGAAAAATAGATCCTTTGCGAAATGAGTGGCCGGCAGAATGCCTCTGACAATGAGGTGAGTTCTCTGCAGGGTTGCCGAACGACGATCGAAGATCCGTTAATTCTCTTCAAGTTTCACTCTGAAGTGTTGATTCGGGGCGATTGAGCTCGTACCTGAAAAGCTGCATGTCCACCGGCGCCTTGAATGCGACAAAGACATGATCCTTCTCGTGTTCTACGCCGTGGTGACAGCTCGAGCAGAGATCAAACGATCTGGAGCAGCTCGCACATCGGTACCACTTCCCAGAAATCGGTGTCTGTGTCCATCGGGCAACAAAGACTCATCAGCCAGGCGGACCGTTGGTGATGGACTGAGAGAAGAGGCCAAACTCACGACGCAGAGATCGCAGAGGGTCGAGGGATGGTAAAGTCCGTCGAGGTAGGCTTGGAGTGATAAGGACAGGGGCTCAAGGGTCAGGATCCTCCCCGTTGCATGGATTGGTAAAATCGGATGAAGCGGAAGGGGCGAATTGAAAACATACCGTCTCCTCTTGCAAAATCACTTGTGTCCCAACTCCCATTCCTGGTATCTGGACCATCTCTTCCACCCAAGGCGGACTCCGGATCCTCTCGAATTGTGCCGACTGGTACTAAATACATGATCGGTAGGAGCGGGGCTCGCGAAGAAAGCTCAAAGTCGACCGGGGTATCGAGTTGGACAAAGAGGTGCATGGCGTCGTGAACAAGGTATGATATCGGTTCGCACGATGCACACTTTTGGTCGAGACAAAATAGGATGAAAGCAGAGATGGATGAGTCAGACGGCTCCCCGTCACGATTCCGTAACTGCAGTTTGGTTGGGTGATGATCATAGAGACAAACTGACTAGATTGAATCCTTCCGGAGAGGTTGGACAGTTCAGACATTCAAACCTCGGACCGGCAAGGATGTTCGATTGACAACTCGAGCAGACAACGTTGTGTTCGAGAGTGCTCTCACCAGACGAAGACGCTCTCGACGACGAAGATGAACGAACAAAGGTGGAGGAATTGAAAGTGATCGGTATAGACGGAAGTGAGCGCTGGACGGCGAGTGGATCCGAGAAAGATTCCACGGAGGGAGATGTGCGCGAGTCGTTAGTCTCGAGTGAAGTAGATGGTCCTCCGTTCAGACTTTGATCGATAGATCGACGTTCTACCTCGTTCCCCAGCTGCACTCCAGCGAATGAACGACCCAAGTTTCGTATCCTCTCCGCATCTCCTCCTCTTCGTACTTGTTGATGTCTCCCTTCACCTTGATCCTCATCCCATCGCTCTCGAGCACGACGTGAAATTTCTGCCATCTCTGCTGGACTTCGAGGATAAGGCAACTTAATCATGACGTGATCCGGTTGATGCGAGATTGACGACGATAATGATGAGGACTGTGGTGGGAAGATTAAAGACGGCGGAAGCCGGTCGCATGCATCGCACAGGTCCCTGTTGGTTAGGTCAAGGAGAAGGGGTAAGCAGATGTGGGCTTTTGAGAGATGATAGGAGAGATGAGTTGGGTACCAGGATGGGCATATCACGCAATGGTGACGAGGACCGACAATCGTCTGCAGACAGCTGGAGATGGACGGGACAAGTCAGCATCTTAAATCATAGCATAGAGCCTTAGCGAAACTGACATGCACTGACTTGTGACAAAATGCCTGGTGTTTGACGGCTGAATCAACAAGTAAGTCAGACATACATGAACAGACGATCAGTGCATGGAAATCTCCAGCATCTTTGAGGATGGAAGGCCCACAGGCCTAAGCTGGTCCCACTCACGCTCGATCTGACCTTCCTGGTGAGATAAATCGGACGTGCCTTCGTCAATCATCAACCTTCGCACAGGAGGTCCGACCAGCCCGGACGTCGGAACGAAGAGGAACACATGGATAGGATGGATGTCCTCGACTTTCTGGAAACAATGCTGGCAGAGGTTGAAGTTCTGGCACGAGAGGCCTGACGAGGGGAAAGGGGCCATAGAAAGATACAAGATGAGCCGATGCAATCGATCAGCAGACGTGGCTGTTTGAACGTGACAGGCATACGTACACTTGTACCTCTCCCGATCCAACCGCAGGCTGCAGGTCGAGCATATGGCCTTGTCCTCATACTCGACATCTTTCCAAAACCCTGTTTCCGTTCCGTCATCACTACGAGCTCCAACTGTCGTTGACTCCCAGACTTTTTCGCGAAACGCATGGTTTCGGATCTTGCCATGATCAACTGGTAAGCCACCTCGATATAGAGCATTGCTCTGCTGTTGGTGCTGGACTCGACGGAAGTGGACGCGAGCATGCGCGGCACCGAGAATTTCGATACACGAGAGGCAGAGATCGAATCCTTTCGATGGACTCTGGCTTGCAGCCGCTGGCTGAGGGAAAGACTCGAAAGGCGAGAGGTTCGAAGTAAACGAAGAGGAAGAGAAGGAGGAATCCGGACCGCGATGGATGTTGTCGATAGAAACATTGGACGACGTGGGCCGGTTGCTCGAAGGAGATACATGTTGAGTCGAATCGGAAGAGTAACCGTCATCGTCTTCTGGATCCCGGGCCTCGGCGTGATGGTGGTGGTGATGGTGATGATGGTTCAATTGAGGGTGATGATTAGTATGTGCGCGGGATGATAGGTGATGGCAACGTCGATTAGGGTCAGGGTAAACGCGGCCAGAGACAGATCGAGTGAGGTCTGGAGAAAGGCGAGGTGGAGCGGGACCACACTGAGAGAACAGACCGACATGAAGAGGAGAGATAGTAAGCACTCAGGATACAGGACCAGGAAGTAGGCGCGACTATATCGAGGGTCCGCACGATGATGCAGGTGTATCTCATGTAGCTCAACTCTGTGCCGCAGCCACTGCAGTCAACCGGTTCGGCATCTTGATCCACGACATACTGGGCACCCATGGCGTACCGTAGGTCCATCGGATCCGATGATAGATGAGACGATGGCAGTACCAGTTGCCGGTTGGTATGATGGCTCGGTCCAGCAATAGCAAGACCTCTGCTCGAAGAACGAGAACCATCTGAAGAAGATGGCACGAATTCGTGACGGACGAGATGGCGAGAATGACGGTGTTGATGAGGGAGATATCCCTGGCGATATCCACCATGTGGTGTAGGAAGGTGATGAGACCGATGTGATGTGTTTGATCGATGATGTGAGGAGGCACTTGTAGGAGGTGCATTGTAGGCATAATACCATCGACCAGATCCGTCTGTGGCTTGTTCGAGTTCGAGTTCGCCCTGAGTGGAGGTTGTGGGAGGGGAAGACCCACTCAAGCCCGATAAAGATGAGGAGGACGCGATGGATGAGGCAGATGAAGTAGAGGAGGAAGTCGGGTTTGGGTTGCTTCGTCGCGCTACGAGATCTGATTGCTGCTGGATCCAACGCTGAGCTTTGTTCTGATCCGAGACGCTCGAGGAACTACTGTGAGTAGATACAGGCCGGGTCGAGGAGTCGGAATTCTGGTGTGCTGAAGGGCCTTCGAACGAGCGTGAGAGTCGTGCCGAAGTTTGTCGATTAGAATGGGAGGACACGTGATGGGAACTATCGAGGGAGGTCCGAGGATGACTGGTGCGGTCTCCTGCCGAATCGGACAGGCTTTGAGGATGCGAGTAAGGATCGGGCAGGGAATTTGATCGGAGGGGAAGGTCGCGATGAGTGTACCCAAGACAGGAGGTATTGGAGCCAGTAGGCGATGGAGAAGCCGATGAAGGAGAAGTAGAAGATGTGATGATTGAATCTGGATAGTGAACCTGCGAAAGTGGATGTGGCGATACTGCTCGAGGCGTAGGAAGAAACGGATCTCTTGTGAGGTCGATTGATTCGTCGTCCCAATCATCTTCAATGACGACCCTAGTCCCAGCCGGTCCCGTCCCATCAGCGTAGCTCGCACTGCTACCACTCGCCCAACTACTTCGGCTCCTTTCCTCGTCCCAGTCTTCGGCCCGGCCATCGCGACTGCTGCCTTCTTCGTCGAAATCGAGGACGCTTCCTGCATCACTCAAACTCGGACCATCGTACTCGACGACGACCTGGATCCGTATTGTTACCTTGCCACCTCCTGATCCACCGCCAGACAGGGAAGAGTCGAAAGAAGAGGTCGTAGAGGAGGTATAGGTGGATGCGGCGTCACCATCTGATGAAGAGGAGAAGTATGCGATACACTCGGACAAATCTAGCTGGGATCTGATGGAGGTTTCATCCTGGTGAAAGCAAGGCCTAGCGTCAACTGGCCACACATACGTGAGGTACTAGAGACTGATCTTGTGTAGCCGAAAGGCAACGTGACTCACCCCGTCATCGTCTGTCCACGAGATGAAGAAGGGAGAAGCTGATAGATGGAAGAGACGTTCAATCTACGGGGATAGTGCGATGACGTACATCAGTATGACCTCAAGTAGGATTGCCCATGACAGCTGAGCGGGGGTAGGCGATGTGCGTCCGCATCATCTACTGACTGTGCCTCGGAGACTCTCGTAATGACAAAGACTTCCATCGGGATAGGTGATACGGCGATGATCGTTGGTTGTGCCGAATGCTACTCTGAATACTAGAGTGAGGTCCTACCGGATCCCATCAAAGCTTGGATGAGCGAAACTCGGGCCAAATCCGAGGAGGAGGTTCGTCCAGAAGATGAAGGGGAGGGACTTACAGATTTTCGATGGCCGGATTCCATGTTCTGCTCGCATCTGCCCAAGGCTAAGGATGCAGACTGTTCAAGATGAAACCCAATTGAGATGATGGATGCTGACGATGGAACTGAGAAATGGCTTTCGAGCATCCTCCGTCAACCGTCATCGTCACCATGCCCCCTCTTACGCTTGCACCAGCTCCAGATGTACCCGCATCGTACGAGCAGACCAACGTTCATCAAGTCTACAATGTATGTCCCCTCCAAACGGTGTCCCGTTGCTCTGCCGCTTCCATATTCGTCCACGAAGCTGACCCTTCTCGTATCCGGCACTCTCTCCATTCGCTCACGCCCTTTTCTGAAAATCACTCTCACTTAGTTGATCGCCACTCACTTTTCAGCTACTCGGTACAAGGTACAGCCAAATCGTGGATTTGTTTGCTCAAGTCGTGCAGCAAACACTTTCCCCTTCCGCCTCTGATCCATCCCTTTCCTTCCTTCCCGTCTCAGCCATGGCCGACAATCTCCGATTTCCTCTCGACTATTCCACCGGGATCCATCGGACTTGACGCCGGATGTGGTAACGGAAAATACTTGCCCTCCTTCGACGATGCATCGCCTTCTGCTCCTCCTCTCAATCCCAACTCTCCGACACCTGCCCCAACATCAGGTTCAACATCGACCTCCTTGGCTGCTTCGACGGGCTCGAGCATCATGATTGGTTTGGACCGTAGTGACAACCTGGTCGCTTTGGCTCATCGAGTCGGTTTCGAAAAGGAGGGTCAGGAACAGAGGGTCGTCACGAAGGGCTCGGACGACGACGATGGAAGGAGAAGGGAGGTCATGGTCGCAGACGTTTTGGATCTGGGAGGGGTCAGAAGAGGGTCGATGGTACGCAAGAGGTCATTTGGATTGGGAGGCCGTCGATCTGCCATCATCTGTCACTAGGCCTTACCCTTTCTCTCTTCTCCCCGAACAGGACTTTGCCATCTCTATCGCCACCCTACATCATCTATCCACTCCAGGTCGTCGTCTATCTACCGTTCAGACGTTCGTTCGAGTCCTCACTCCGACCCATGGTCGAGGCATGATCCACGTCTGGGCTCTCGAGCAGGATGCCTCCTCCAGACGAATCGTCCCCGATCTTGAGGATGACGACGAGCATGATCCATCCGCACCAGAGCACGAAGGATCAGCTGAAAAAGCTGCAGTCAGGGCGGAGGGAGAGAGACGAAAGGCGCAGGACGTCTTCGTACCTTGGGTTTTGAGCAAGGAGGCACCCAAAAGTGTTGGTGAGGCGCTTAAGGGAGAGAAGAGGAAGAAAGAGAAGAAAGAGCAGAAGAAGGGCAAAAAGGCGATGACTGCCGCAGCTTCTTCAGAAATGACCAAAGGGGAAGATGGAGCTGGAGCGTCGTTAGAGGTCGGACATAAAGGCCTGAAGAGTCTATCGATACAAGATTCCAAGGACGCCAACCCTGATGTTATCAGTCTGCCCAAGTCGGAAGAAATCCCCCGTCCTCCCACTCCGCCACAAGTCTACCAAAGATATTACCACCTCTTCAAAGCAGGCGAGCTGTCGTCTCTCGTTGAGGAAGCTTGTCGGCTCGAGGATATCACCTTTATCCGTGGGCGGGACTCGGAGTCGGACTCGAGCCAGCAAGTCGTCATCGAGAACGGAGAGCGATGGCTGCGGATCGTACGGGAGGGTTGGGAAAGAGACAACTGGTTTGTCGAGCTCGAGAGAGGCGTCGGAAAGGGCAGTAGGCGTGAATGATAGATGACAACCACTCAAAAAACACTTTGCTCAAAGATCGAGAGCCAATTGAAAACTATCTTCGAAAGCACAAACATTGGTTTTAACATCGTGATGAGAGAAAGGGGTAAATGTAGTGATAGAATTTTTTATGATGCGAGAAAGATGCAAGGTATGGTGATGTTGGAGACAGCTGGAGGCATGAAATGACTGCGAACGATAAGAAAGCGGAGCTAGCTAAAAGATGAACAAGGGGACAGAAGACGAAGAAAAAAAAAAAGCAGAAGGAGAAAGAGAAAGAGAGAAGAAGGAAAATCTACAACGCTCGACAGCACCGTTCCCCACGCGCCCATTCGTCTATTCTCCTCTCTTCCTGTCGGCCCCAACTACTCTGCAGCCTCCGACTCTGTACGCTTCCTCTTCTTCGTTTTTTCGACCTCGACCGAGCCACTGCGATTCTCTCCTCCGTCAAGCTCAATCGTGCACCCGACCGTCGAGCCCAAGCTACCTTCCCTTCTAGACTCCACGGGCGAAACGACCCTGGATCGTCCTCCACCGCTACCACTACTAATAGGGACTGGCATGACCTTTCTGCCGCTCGTCGACGATGTGGACGCTGATGTCTGTCCGATCGAGGGAGGCTGTTTTCCCTTCCTGAAGACGCCTCTCGCCGAGGTCGATTTGTCTGTCGAGTCGTGTTGTTCCGTAACGTGGTGGTTTGACGATGAGACAAACTGCTTTGCCTGTCCAGCTGACCGACCTCGGAAAGTACCGATTGGAATCCGGTCCCAGCGAGAGAGTTTGGCAAGGTCATCGATCGAGCTGATAGCGGTCGACGAAGCAACACCTGAAGAGGAACCAGCCTCGCGAGAGGTCGAAGTGGGGGCAGATGGTAGAGTAGACGTCGAGAGATCGAGTAGTAGTTCCAGGGGGATGATTTTGGCAGGTGTAGGATCAGGATCGACCGTCGAGGAAAGGTTGCGGAAGCTAGAGGAGGGACGCGAGGTAGGAAGATGGGAAAGCGAAGGAGTCCTCGAGAAGGTTGCCGAGGATGCTGTCTTACTCGATCCGCCGGAGGGAACAGCGGACGAAGCTCGAGAAGACCGAGCGGAAGATGCTTGGGACGAGGGGAAGTGTGTGGGTCCAGGCATAAGCGAATGGCGAATCCGCTTGAATGCGGAAGCTGGCATGAACGGGGACTAATTGAGCAGAAAAGGCGAGGACACGTCAGTTGTTGGCATAAGCGGCAGAGGCAGAGGGCTTAAGATGACATACCTGAGAATCTTTCCTTTTGACACCACCACTAGCTCCCACGCTGCCACCTCTACTCCTACTCCTTCCCCTGACTCCATCTCGCGAGGGACTTCCAACGATATCGCTGCTTCCGCCACTTCTGATCCCACCTCCTTCGCCACCAATCTCGACGCTTTTGCCGTTCTTGTCGATGACGATGATACCCTTTTTCTTGACCTCTCCCCTACCGTCACCACTCTGTCCATCACCGACTGCACTACTGTCTTGTCCCTCTTCAAAGTCGGGAAGGAAGGAACCCATCATGGGCAACCCCT
Organism: Udeniomyces megalosporus; assembly: GCA_039545415.1. Lineage (NCBI taxonomy): Eukaryota > Fungi > Basidiomycota > Tremellomycetes > Cystofilobasidiales > Mrakiaceae > Udeniomyces > Udeniomyces megalosporus. The sequence goes on along the minus strand of BCKM01000012.1, from coordinate 584,463 downwards.
TGAACTTTTTCGCAGGTGGAGGACCAGAAGTACGTTCGGGCGTTTTGTGGGCTGATTTAGAAGGAGATGGGGGCACGGCGGTAGACTTGGTCCGGATTCGGATAACGGTGTTGGAAGAGGTCGAGTTGCCGGCGTTGGTCGCGGTCGAGGAAGATGAGGGTCGAGGAGGTGACTTGGCTTTAGCGATGGTCGATGCAGATGATCCAGAGAGGGGCACAGTGGACGATGGCGGTGGAAGAGTGAGTCGAGAAGGTTCGACGACAGCTTGGGAGTCTTCTTCGTCTGCGTCATCCATCGACTCGCGACGAGGGACGACCATCCGAGGGCTGATTCCACCTCCGATGTCGGAACCAAACGATGAATGATGGGATGATCTCGGTAGAAGCTGAAGAGGGGAGGGTCGAGCGAGTCTATGAAGAAGGGTGCTGTTCCGTTTGGCAGGTTGAGGTGAGCCTGCAGGAGAGGATGGCGCATCCTTGGTGACCGATGGAAGGGTGTTCGAAAGGGTTGGAAGACCAGTGTCGGGTGCGTAAAGCAACTCGTGAGGAGTGAACTCTCCTTCGTCTTCTTCAGGAAGGGAGTCTGTCGTATCTCCATCGTCGAAATCTCGATCGCCAGAGTAATTCGAATCCCAGTCATCGTCCTTGTCCCTACAATGGAGGAGGCGAGTCGAAACGCATCTGTGAGTGACGGCGGGGTGAAAGAGAGTTGATATCCAAGGGAAACGATAGCACATACCAAAGATCCTCCATTCGATCGGCGTCTCTTTGACCATCGCTGTCGCCCTCGCTTCCAGTTGCGAACTCAAACTCGCCAGCATCGAGTCCCTCATGACCAAAGACGAGCTGACCGTCCGCGTCCTCGGTGATGAGCATGCCGACAGTCGTTCCGCCAGCAGCCGTGCTGTCTCGATAGTCGAGGTCGAGAGCATTGAGCGTGTCGAGTTCAAGGGATAGAAGATCGCCTAAGCCGGGCGGGACGAGACCATCGTCGTGATCTGCGCCGGGAGAAAGGGAATCTTGACGAGATGCTGAACCAGAAGACGGATCGACGACACCAGAAGTACCGGCGAGAACATCGAGAGCGACTTTGCGATCGCGTTCCATTTCCTGGATGTCGAGTAGCCCTCCAACGAGAGCAGCCGTTTCATCCTCACTCAGCATTCCTGCGTCTTCACGACCTCCTCCTCCTCCTGCTCCTCCACCTCCACCTTCACCAAACCACAGATCGGCGTCACCACCGAACCCAAAGTCATCTGCATCGCTCGAGTCGTCCGACCAGTCGCTTCCGACTTTAGCACCACTCTCGTCGAACTCGAGGACTTTGACTTCTGGCCGACGGTGTTGATGATGATGCGGGTGAGGATGAGGATGCGAACGAGGAGAGCGATGCTGATGATGATGTGACCCCAGGGCTGATGAAAACATCTCCAGTACCCCCTCCTCGGCATCTTGTCGATGATGAGCCCGATGACGATCGACTTGCTCCTCCTCCTCTTCATCGTCGTCCTCGTCTTCATGATCCAGCTCGTCGCCGAAGTCCTCGCCCTCCGACCCACTTCCCCAGCCATCACGCACACCTTCCCAACCTCTCTCCCGCCTAGCTTTCTGTCGCCTCTGTCGGTCCTCACTTTCTTTCCTCAACAGCTCTTCCTCCTCTGCCAGGACCTCCGCGTCCCCGTCCGACTCATCATCCCCATCCGGTCCCTCCTCGTCCGTGGTCGAGAAGCCCTCGCTTGAAGACTCGTCCGAACTTGAGTCGCTCGAATCGGTGTCCGAGTCAGAGGCATGAGAACTATCGTCTGACAGGCTCGAGTCCGAGCTGTAACCTGCCCTACGTCGCTCCCTTTCTCTGATCGCGGCAGCTTGGTAGACGAGAGCCAGTGGGTCCTTCGGGGGCTGATTGAAAGGGTCGTCCAGCCCACCTTCGAATCCATCAACCATCAGGATCTCACCCTCCTTAACTCCGCCCACATCGGCCTCGGAATCCGAATCGGATGTCTGGAACTCGGACGGTAGCGAGGTGAGTGAATCTGAATCAGTCGAGACGTCGACAGAGAACTTGAAGGTGTTACGATTCGCTGAGGTCGAGGTGGAGGTTGTAGTGAGAGGAGCTGGAGACTGGTAGACCGAGGCTGGAGAACTCTCGTCGAGTTTTGGCTTGCTTGACGATGCTTTGGACGCCTTCGGCGGTTTGTGACTACTGTTGTTGCCTTTGATCTTGGGAAACGCTGGGTTTGGCTTCGGTTTCGGGATCCAACCAGGCGGGCGATCAACGTTCCTCGGTCGGCCGACCTTTTTATTCTCCTTGAGCTTCTCCATGAGGGCATTGGCGGAAGCCTTTGCCTTCCCTTTGTCCTTGTGCTTTGCTTTAAGGTCAGCGAATGCAGAAAAGGCTTTGGGAGGACGTACGTCAGTCGAGTCGAGGATGGCAGACGACGAAGCTGGAGGAGGCGAATCGCGAGGAGTGTTGGAGGTAGAGTTGGGCTGGGACGATGTAACAGAGTGGAACTTGGGCCGGGATGAAGAGCCAGCCGATAGGAGAGAGTCTTGAGGGGAGACAAAACCAGCAGGAGGTGGATCCCAGGCAGAGGAAGAGAGTGGGGTCGAGGAGGTAAGCTCTCCTGAAGAAATTAACTTCTTTTTCTTCTTGAAAGAGGGCAAAGGTGCGACAGAATTGGTAGAGGACGAGGTGGAGATGACAGACGTGGACGCTGCTTTGGAAGGCTTGGCCGAGTTGCTTGGTTTGGAGCTTGAGAGTTTCAGTTTAATCTTCGGAACTGGCCGAGGAACGTCACTCGAAGGATCGGCCGGCGGTGGAGGTGGGATCGTTGAGGATGAGGAAGCAGGATCAGTGGAAGATGGAATCGAGGTGACGTGAGGTGGGGGAAGACGGAAAGAAGAGATGAGCGATGGTTTGGGCGGGGAGGAACCGAATGCTGGTGACAGTGTCGGGGACCGAGATTTTGAACGAGAGCGCGAGCGAGATTGTGAAGGCGCTGGCTTGGCTGACCGTCGATCCTTTGGTGGAGAAGATGAGAAATCACGTCGAGGCAACAACACAGACGCGATAGTAGGAGATGTCTGTGGGGAAGTAGTGAGAACAGGAGACGGTTTCGTGATGGGACCCGAATAGATGGTTGTGAGTGTCGGATTGGGAGGCAGAGATGCGTTTAGAGCGGGTGGGTGAGATGAAGAAGCCGAGGTCTGATTGGATGAACCCGACTGAGAAGGTGGAATCGCATGAGAAGGAGGAAAGGGTGGAAAGGGCGGATGCTGTGGATAAGGGTGACTTTGAGCTTGGCCTGAATGCTGATATGGCGGTTGCGGAGAGTAAGGATGGGGCGGATAATGCTGAGATGAGGAAGGGGGAGGGGGATGATAGGAGTGACTAGACTGGGGATGAGTAGCTGGATAATAGGGCTGTTGAGGAGGCCCGGCATGACTACCATGGGAAGGGTGTGCCGGGTAGCCAGCAGGGTGAAGGGGATGAGGATGGGGGTGGGGATGGGGATGAGGAGGATAGTTGTGAGGTGGAAGTTGGGATGTGTGTGAATAAGGGGGCGGATGGGGCGGTTGATGAGAAAAATAACCATTATTGTTTTGAGGGTTGGTCGGAACGGAAGGTGAGGGGAAGTTTCGAGGCTGTCGAGGGGGCTCCTTTTCCAACTTCATGGGAGCTATCGGAGGCATCGAGGATGGCGGCAATGGAGGCTGAGGTTTGGTTACCAGACAGTCCACCGGCTTGGCTGGAAGCGATGCGTGAAGTTTGGGAAGAGGTGGAAGCGAAGACGCGGCGGGAGCTTCGCGCTCTTGCGAGGCAGGTGAGGGTTGCGAGATAGCAGGCGAGTGAGGTCGAGAGTGAGCATGGTGCTGAGGAAGAGGAGAATTGTGCCGAGATGATGGATGCGAATTGTAGGCCGGCTGAGCATGAGGATGAGGAGGAAAGGAAGGATGGTTCGGTAGGCGTTCGTGCGTGGCCGGCAGCGGTGGACCAGCTGCTGGGAGATGACTTCTGGGCCCTCGAGGAGGTTCCTTGTCCCTTCCACCGACACTTCCAATCGATCTCGCTGGAGAATGCTCCCTCGAGTGAGGCCCACCCGCCATGTGGGACGGTCCTCGAGGCATAAACTCCGCCGGTCTTGATGCAAAACCTCCCGATCTCGAGCCTTCGCCACCACTCCTCTCTCCACCACTCGAGTAGTAATCTCGTTCCCTGTCTCGATCCCTCTCACGAAAGCCTCCGCCAACGCCCATCCCTGGGCTAGGCTCCCTCGAATGCGCCCTGGGTATAGGATGTGCTGGATACGATCCGTGACGAGGGTGGTGGTGAGGATGATGGTGAGAAGATGCTGGGTCTCGACCTTTAAAGATGACAGCAGGAGAAGCCTCTCGCGAGTAAGAGGCAGAGGACTGGGAATGAGAGTGGATGAGAGTTGTTGCTCGAGCGGAAGATTCGCGACGAGGTGTATCGGAATCGCTCCGACCACCGTAGCTACTAGCAGGAGAATGTTCGCGAGCGTAATCTCCGCGATGGGTTTGAGGTGAGTTGGGATGCGTTGCAGACGAGGCAGAGGCGGTATTCGGGGTTGGCTTTCGCTTTAGCGGTGGAAGGTTCGAGGATGAGCTGTGATAAGGCCGGTTGAAGCTCATGGCTATCGTACAGAGAACATAGCGGTATGAGTTGACGGATTCCAACGAGAGATCGGGTCACACATTAGAAGATGCAACGATGAAGTTGAAAGCTTACCGAGGAGAGAATCTTGTTTGGTTTATCGAAATTTGAATGCAGAGGGAAAGCTGACAAGGTATGAATGTGTCCTATCAGATGAACAACAAGACGCGCCAGTGTTAGTAGACGTGTAGTCTGATGCACGATCTGACGACCGATCTGCTGGGAGGGAACAGGATCGACTCAAACGAAGGACTTCCGCCTCTGGTGGACTTCGCCGAGGGATCTTGATTCGGTATGCGTCGCCTGACAACTGAAGGAACTTTGTGCTCACAGAGTGATTAGGTTCAAGCCGTAAATGGGTTGTCGTCTTTATATCTTGAAGTGCTTGAAGTGGGATGGGGCAGGAATGTCGGTAGAGTTCATTCCGGTGAAGGGGATGCTGATCAGTTGACGGGTGATGTTTGAGATTCTGAAATCTCTCGGAGTTTGGCGCGGCCAGGTGACCAGGGTGGGGATGAGGAGCCAGTCGTATAGAGAGACGCTTGTAGTGGCGGGTGATTGGGGTGAGTTGAAGGAAAGTGCTACGCGGAGACGAAGTTGGGCGAAGACTGACGAGATTTCGCGAATTCCCTCGCTTACCTCCACCAAGGCCCAAGGACGATATCTTAGCTGACCCATCCATCACCTCCCGTCTAGCTTCAAATGCCATCCGATCTCGAAAGCCTGACCTTACTTGGGCTCAAGGTCGCGTGTCTTTCGTCCGTTCTATCTCACAGTTTTGGCGCGATTCTGAAGCTTCGGCCCGCATATATCGTGCTCCTACTCGCCCCCATCCCAATCAGGCAAAGTGCAAAGAGGTGATTCGCCCAGCACACTGACCGACAGCTCCCCACTTACATCGTTTCATTCGTGACTCTTAACATTAATCCAACTCATGCCCTTTGTCTGTTTGACGATGATCCAGTTCAACCTGAAGGGTTATTCGAAACTCACAAAGCCTGACCTCATTGACAAGCTTCGGGCTCAGCAAATAGATCGCTCGGACAGCAGTCTCGATTTGTTGGATATACCGCCGTCCGTCTCCACAACGACAAACCCGATGTCGAAAGGAGATCTCTCTGTCGCATCCTCAGTTCTAGCGTCGTGCCATCTACACGCAGCTCGATCGTCTATCAAGCAGCACAGGCGAAGCATACATGCAGCGTCCGAATCGGCACTACCTTCAGCGAGTCAGCCTCATTCGAAGAGAGGTATATCGCTTAGTGGTCTGCCAGTAATCAATCCTTCAAAACGACACAAACCATTTCAACCATTGATCCCTAAGCCGGCCTCAGCTACGACTTCTGAGCCCCCAAGTCTCAACGCCCAATCTCGAGATCGATTGGACGAATCACAGCCCTCGTCCGCTGCTCAAATTCCAATTCATTCGTCGCCTTCACAAGATCAGGTGTCCTCACCTTCAGCTATTTCGACGCTCCTTCAGCCCTTCCCAACTCAACCTCCTTTCGAGATCCGTCCGATCACACTCCCGCCATCCATTCGTTATCGTCGTCGAAATCAAGGCCTCTCTCGCGCGCTGACCATAGCGTTCTCGTATCTCGCACTTCCGCCGCCAGACCACCCCGTTACCACTCCAGACTCCATCATTACTTCTGCAACGCACGGTCATTTTCTTCCGCTTCTCCTCGCCTCCAAAACGATTCGATCCGCCTTCGTTTCTTCCTTTCTTCCTCGTCTCCTCGCTATTTTCCCTGGCCCACGAACGAATCGAGACCTCGAGCTGGCGGCTGAAAAGGCCTTTACTTCTATTGAGTATCTCGACCTCAGAGCTTACTACGCTTGGCGACTGTCAGAGTGGGAAGAAAGAAAAAAAGCACTAGATGCCTGCTGGTTAGGGACACACGGACATCTCTCGAATGTTCTGGGGTGCCGGATGGACCAGGCAGGTCTGGTCGGCGAGCAGGTCATGAAGGGAAATGGAGGGGAAGCTAAAGCACTGGAAGTTGCTTGGAGATTCGTCTTGACGAGACTGGTCGTTTGCTGCAACAGTGCTAGCTCGTGCCTGATTTGGGACGACGGGCACGGCGGAAGAGGCGCGATGAGTACTGACTCGAGCAGCCTTGGTTTGCGAAATTCAGCGGTCGGTGATTGGCTCGGTCAAGTGATCGAGGTAGAGAAGGTCGTGGACGGTGTCGCATGGAGGGTTGTTGTGCAACGACTAGCTGTCGAAGAGGAACGACATATTTCGAGACACCTCGTCAACGCAAGGGAAGCCTGGTTGATTCTCGAATCGGTCAGTCCGCCTCGGTTGCGTTGCATCGCGATACGTTTACGTTTCATCTTTACTGAACAAAAGTGCAGACTGGCGAACCCCTCGGCCGGTTGCCACCTTCTTCCTCTTCTAACATAGACCCCTTCTCCAATCCTCATTACCGTTCGAATCTTTCCATGAGCCGCAATCACTTCGATGATACCACGGACGATCCAAGAGCTCTTCTCTCCCTACTCTCCCTTACCAGGTCTGACTGGTCAACCTTTCTTCGCTCTGCGCTACCTTCCCTCCCGGTCATCATATCTCCCCATCCGACGCTCTTGTTTCCATCCGCAATCTCCCATCTACTGACTCCATTGATTTGGCGAGTCCGTACGCCCAATGAGGGTGATTTCCCGGCTGGACTATCCAGAGGTTGGCTCGAGCGTTTGGCGGCTCAGTATGAGGTTGATCCGAGTGAGGTCAAGATTACCCTACAGGCAGCAGAGAGGTACATTCTAAGCTCGTGTGTTCTCCAGGGGTGAGATTCTTCCTTCTGTACTGCACATCAGCTCCATACGTCGGTTAAACGATGCTGACCGTGCTTTCTCACACTCACATCGTCCCGACGTGGTACATCCGAACCGACCCTGATCATCTCTTCCGTAGTATCTCGGGAACTCTTCAGACAGCTCAAGACATGTGCGATAAGTTTGAAGGCATCGTCACAACATCAGCATCTCGACAATCCGACGAAAAATGCATCGAACACGGTCCTCAGCTGTTCCTTCCGATGTCAGTCATCTTTCTTTCCACGGCAATATTCACCAGATGTCTGATCATATCTGACTTTGAGTGATACCCGTCCCACCCTCATCGTGTTCCCATCGCCAGGTGCATGCAAGTTCGGTCCGTCCATCTTGGTCTTCAACCTGCCACCAGCTTCTCGTCTCCGACCCGTCGACCATCGACCAGCTTGATTCACCCATCTCTCGCAATTGTCGTGAAAGAACACAATGCAACAGCAGAATTCATTCTCCGAGAGACGGGCTCCGTCATAGGTGACGACGAAGGTGAAGGCATTGGATCTGTCTGGCAAACACTTCTCGGCTGCGATGCGCAAGGACAGGCGGATGGTGTCAGAACGTGAGCTTTAGGTCGATAGCTTGTGACCTTACGTCAGAAATCAGATAGCGAAGTAGCTTGATGAGCTTGCAAACATCTATTGATGAGGACTCTGCAGTCAGCGACAGATTTTGAGAAGAAGCATCCATATCGTACAGACGACCAAAGTCCATTTGGCGACACCTTTGCTGCTCAACCTTTTTTGAATCTGGTGTGTTAGCAAGAGACGACAGGATACCGTCAGCACTTGCCACGCGGGAACGCGACAGAAAGGTTAATTTGACTCACCCTAGCTTCTTTCTTTCGTAGAACAAGTCAGTCCTGCTAGCACCCAGGTTGACAATCTTTGGGCATCCATCACGATCCTTCTCGAGTCGAGTGCACTCTGTACAGTAGTATGCATCCGATATACCTGAAGAGCAGTTTAAAACAGCTCCGTCAGCATTCTGTATCGCGGGTGTCATTCCCGAGATTTCAGCTGTACCACATGTAGGCTAGAGTAGGCAAAAACAGATATAAAGAGGAGTACAAGGAAGCACTCACCTGGCGAACCACATATTATGCATCGTCCACCATAGGTACCGAAGTTGCAGTCATCGCACGTTCGAACCAGAGTTGCTGGTCGGACGTAGCTACATGGTGAACGTGTAAGGAAGAGATCATGATTCACCAGTCAAGAATCATTCGCGCGGAGTGGAGGAAGGGATTCCACGATCAGACGACGCGCTCCTCTGTGGAAGGGTAAGCGGAACAGGTGGACGTACGAATCACAGATGGGACATTTTCCATCGCACTTCTCGCAGAGTCGACCTATAGCTGTGAGATGCACCAAGCACGCAGGGTCACAACGGAAGAGAAATAAGGGCACACAGCGAAGATATAGATTGACCGACATCGCGTCAGCGAAGCGGACGAGTGGAGACAGCCAATCGGTGTATGACGCGACTGACCGATGCCTGGTTGACGACGGCACATGATCAGATCTGAGTGATGTAGAAGTCGGTGATAGGGTCAAGGGAAAGCAAGCCAGATGATGAGGTCCAGGTCAGACGAGATTTGAAAGCACCGGAGTAGCCGAAGATGACGAACCGGGGTGGTGTTTTGACTAGCGTTCATCATGAAAACATGTGTCAGTCGTTTACTTGTCAGATCAGAGCATAACAACGGAAAAGCCGAGGGCGAACCATGCTGGAAGCGTGACGGGCTGGTGATGGTTGTGATTCCGGTCGAAAGCGAAACTGAGAGGAAAGGGCTTTCTGACTTTTTCTCTGGAGCTAACCTCCACAAACAAATTCTAATCGACATGCATACGATTGAGCCAAGGTCCAACATCGAGAGGAAGAAGAAGAGAGAAAGATACGAGAAAGAAAAGAAGAGAGGAAAAAAAAAAAGAAGAGGAGTGAAAAACAAAAAAAAGTTTCGACCGACTGTCCGCTAAACTCGATCGACTCAAAGCTCGACGCCTGACTGGGAGACGGATTCCTGGCTCGGACGGGCATGATGAGGTGTGACCACTCTACATGAGTCTTTCGACTTGGGATTCCCGACCGACTTAGGGAGGTGAACGAATGGACCATCTCGTGAGAGACGGCTCGCACCACCGACCAGTAATCCTCCAGAGCGACGGGCGGGCAGAGAGTGAGCGAAGACGAGGACGCAGGACGATTGGGGTGTCGTCGGACGATTCCTATGAATCGGAGGCCGCTACAGCCTTGGGATGGAATGACCGCCACGGCGGCCTACAAGCGGAGATGCAACCGGTGGTGCGGCGGCGAGGCGAGGCAATGAGGCAAGGCGACGCAACGAGGCAAGGTAAGGCAATTTCGGGCTCTCGCTCGGCTCTGTCGACAGCTGTCTGCCCTTTGCTCAACTTCGCTCGACGACTCGTTGAGCGAGCGCAAGGCGTTGTTCAAGCGTTATAGGTCGGTCGTATCGTGTCTCGTCTTGATCTGGTTTACTTCGTTCACATTGAGTGGTGATGAGAGAGAAGTGACATGAGAATCGGGTCGAGTCAGGTCGAATCTAAGCGAAGAGGTGGTGCGAGGCAACGGAAGCAGACAGGAACCCAAGGAGACGAGGAGGGAGAGAGCAGAGAGAGAGAGCAGAGAACAAAGACGAGAGGAAACCAGAGATGAGGTGAGAAGAAAGGAAAGGGAAGGGAAGGAAAGAAGAGCACCAGTAGAAAGAGGAACGAAGAAGAAAAGAACATGAGAGAAGAAGAGAGCGAGGAAAGGAAAAGCAAGCGAGAAAAGATCGGAGCAGTCGAGGTGGGGAAGCAAGGCAGAGCAGAGCAAAAACGTATCGTCTATTGCAAGCGCGAGACGAGAGCAGCCTTGTCCTCTGGTGAGAGAGTAGAAAGGACGAGCATGAGACCCTCGAGAGCACCCTGTCTGTCCTGGGTCGAGTAGTCGACGATTCGCTGGCTGACGTAGCCGGACCGGACCGAGGCGACCCGCTCGTTGATGATGCTCGAGTTCTGCTCGATGAATTCGGCGGCCTCCATGTCGCCGAACGAGGGATCGACAAGCGAGAGGAGGTGCTGTCGAAGCTCGTCGAGGGCAAGGTCGGGGTTGGCTTTGGCGAGCTTGGAGATGACATGCTGGTGGGAGGAAGGGGAAGGGAGACGAGGAAAGGAAGACATAAAGAGCAGGGGGGTAGGGGAAGGAGAGCACATCAGTCATCTATCTCCCTGGCCTGACAGCGCCTAGCACGGCACAAGACTCGAATTCGGTTAAGCCACAAACTCACCTCTTCGTTGAGTTGACGTCGCAATTTAGCGTAGAACGTCCTCCTCGTGTCCTTCCACTCGACCTTTGTTGCACATCCCTTTGCAGCCATCCTTCCGACGCGGTCATGCAGGTCACAGAATGCGACCGCGATTGCCGAATATGTTGGGTAGAGAGCCTTCTCGCGAGCGATGAGGGCAGTCTCGGCTTGGGACCGCTCCTCGGCGGACTTGGTAGTGTCGGCGGCATCCCGCTGGAGCGAGGCGTACTGAGCGTCAAGTCGGGCCATAGTGGCGATGATTTTGGGTCGTCGGAACTTGACCTCGACGATACCCTCGGGCTCTGGATTGGTTAGAACACGACGTACGGGCGTCATCAGCAACGACAAATGGGAGAGGGCGAGGAGATAGAAGTGAATACGGACCAAGGATACCACCTCGTGCCTCTGATCCTGCGGAGAGCTCGATTCGACCCTCGGCGTTGATCGTGGGGTCGACGACGACCCAGGCACCTCCTCGAAGTTCACCATTGGGGGGAATATGGATGAAGACGGGCTGCTTGTACTGAGAGAGACCGTCGACGATCTTGGCTCCTTGCTTGAGAATCTCGTCGTACATATCTTGCTGTCCACCCGAAAATCCTCGAATGTTGGCGAGGAAGACCAGAGGAAGGCCCTCTCGGTTCATATCGGCGATCGCCTGAGCAGTCTTGTAGGCCGAGTTGGGCGTCCAGACCTGACCGGCTTCGAGGATCTTTTGCTCAAAGGCAGATGGGTTGGCAGGGTCGGCGGGAACGATTCGCTCGGTCATTCGAGCTGTGGGAGTGGGTGAGTTGAGGCGCAAGCATGGCAACACGATCAACGACGGCTCAACATGGACAGATGGACAGGTGAACGTATGATGAAAGGTAGAAAGACCCACTCTCGACAGCGATGACTCCGACGGGGATTCCTCCAAGTCGAGCTCGACCACAGACAATCGTCTTGGCCCACTCGCCAAGGGTTTCCTGGTATGATGATGGTCGCCGTAGACGTCAGAAAGTGCACATGCAACCACGACCGCGACCATGATGACCTAAGGACTCACGTAGAACGAGCCCTTGTCAAACAGACCAGTCAGGCCCTCCTCAGGCTTTCCCTCGATGAGCCATCGAGGGTCGTAGGCACCCTTGGGAGGAGAGTAGGTGACGTCCCGGTCCCAGGTGTCTTGCGAGGGCGAAATGGGGAGAGGCTTGCCCTTGGACTCTGGAACATACGATAGCCACTGAAGGACCTTGAAGGCACCGTCGAGGTCCGATTCGGCGACCAAGTGCGAAGTTCCGTTCTTGGCCATGACTTGAGTTCCTCCGAGTTGAAGGTTGCTGGTGTAGACTTCTCGACCGAGGACCTTGTTGAGAGCACCGGCTCCGGTGAGGATGAGGGGGTTACCCTCGACCTGGATCGCTCGCTGACCGAGTCGGACGAGATAAGCTCCGATACCGACGGATCGAGCAGTGACGAGCGAAATGGTAAACAGGCCCTCGTCGTACGCTCGAGAAGTGGCACCGGCGATGAGACCGGATCCTCGCAGCGACTCGACACCCTGAGAACGAGCAAACAAGACGGGTGAGCGAGCTGAACAGAAAGCACGAACTCAGGCTACAAGTGGATAGACTCACGAGACCCTCTTGGAGGCCAATGATGTCGGTGATCTTGTGCCGTCGCTCTCCATCGTCCTCGATCTCCTCGGTGATGACGCTCGATCCCTTCTTGGAGAGAGTAGCCAGGGTCTCGGGAGTACTGTATAGAGAAGTCGCTCGCCATTAGTTTGCGATGACAAGGCCCGCAGTCAGGCAAACGAGGCGACTCACAGGTAAAGGTACTTGACTCCCTTGAGGGGGTCGTTGGCGTCGTTGAAGGCGGCCTGGAAGAGGTTGAGGAGTTCCTCGGCGATACCGAGTCGAGCACCAGAGTTGGCCGAGAGGTAGATTCCTGAAGGCGAAGAGTCAAGGAGGGACTTGCTCAGACAAAAATCCAGCTTCAGCACAGCCTCGATTGAAGATGCACTCACGGGGAAGACCGTGCTTCTTGGCGATTGCAGTGGCCTTGAAGAAGTAGTCGTCCTCAATGGGACCGAACGATCCGATCTTGTGAGTGATGTCGTTGGCGATGACAACAGCCTTTCGTCCCTTGGGGTACTCGGGGGTGACTGAATGTAGCATGCCAGGAAACCGACGTCAGAGAGTCATCGCATTGCGAAGGGAGCAGGAAGGCAAAACGCACGCATGGTGAAAATCCAGGCAACCATTCCACAAGAGTTGGAACCGGGGGGTCGCTGAACCTCTTGGAGGTCGTTGTTCTCGTCGAGAACGAGCTCCGAGAAGAGAAGAGGTTCGTTGGGAACCTTGATGTTGGGGATCTTGGCGGCGGCTTCGGCCCAAACTCGTCGAAGAGACTGAATGAAGAGATCAGGGTAGTCGTCTGGTTGATGGGAAAACGATAGAGGGTCAGTCAGCTGGCCTCGAGATAACCCACGGAACATAAGTCAAGTTACTTACAGACGTAAGTCGTTCCGACCAAGTGAGCCTGGTATCGTCGAGGCTGAAGAGAGTTCTTGGTCATGTAAGGGTAGTTGACAGGCTGGAGATGGAAAGGCCCTGGCTCGCCGATGGATCGAAGGATGGTGGCACCCTTGTCGGTCTCGATTTCCTGGTAGGCGTGGTACTTAACGACGAATCCAGAGACGTTCTCGATGCAGCATCGGATGGGGGTGATGTTGCCTTCGTCGTCCTCGAGAGTCATTCGGATCTCGGCGGCGGTGACTCGGAGTCGCCAGAGCCTCTTGCCGTGTCGCTCGATGAAGCCAGCGAGGGCCTCTTGGACGTCATCGAAGTCGACGAGGACGTTGTAGATGAAGTTGATGGCAACGTGGTTTCCATCAGCTGAGATAAGCAAGTGAAGGGAAAAAGTAGATTTGATCAGCGACGACAAACTCGAGACAGCCAGCGCAAGCTCACTAACCGTTCCTGGTCTCAGCTGAGACGACTTCCAACGAGTCCATGATCTCGGTGACAAGTCGGTCGCACTCTGAAATGAGGTACTCGGCCGTTCGCACGGACCCTGATGTAGAACCTCCTCAGAACATTAGCTCTTGACATATCAGCGGAGCGAAGTAGCTCGGAAAGAAGCTTTGGCTCACCCTGTAGTCGACCGGGTCGAACGAGCGCTCGGATGAAGAATCGGACGTCAGACGAGTTCTCCTTGCCTTCGGCCTTGTAGATGTCTGAGAAAGCGCGGATGCACATTGGGGTTAGGAATCGAGATCGACCTAACCGTTTGGGACAGACGGGAGAGACCAGATACGTACGAATCTGCCTGTTCTCGACAAAGATTGGGACGACATTGAAGTTGGAGAGTCGGTTGAGCTCGAGTTGGGAAGCAAGAGCGGGCTCGATGTTTCGAATCTTCTCTTCTTCCTTCCAGGCTCCCTCGGCAGTGGGTTCTTGCCTGAAGGTGAAGTACGAAGGGTAGACTCCCTGTAACGACGAATTGCGGATGAGAGTAAAGCATGTCAGAACGAATACAGATGAAAAAAGACGCAGTCGAGACTCACCTTTCGGCAGACGAGGAAAGTGACTCGTCGAACACCTCGCTTGAGAATTTCGCTCGACGAAGAGTTGACGAGGTCAGAGACGTGCTTCTGCCACTCAGCGTCGGTCATGTCGTCGGCAGATTCGAAGGCTCGGATCGCGACGTTCAGGATGTTGGGGAGACCGACGTCCTTTCCGTGTCGGGCGGCGAACTGGTTGAAAGGGTGACAAGGAATGAGTTCAGCTTAGCGCGGTCAAGCTTCGGAGAGTAAGCATAAGCGAACTTACGTCCTCGGCGTTGAAGACGGAGAAGTTGGAGAGAACACCTCGGAATCCAGCCTGGAGGTCGCCAAGGTTGTTGAACGAAGTCATCACACCGGTTCGGAGAGGCTCGGTCTGGGACTGTCGGATCTTGTAGGTGAGATCAGACATGGATCCAACTCGGAAGACATCTCGGTTCGAGTCGATTCGAGGAGTCGAAGTCTCTGGAGTAGCGTGGTTGAGCTTGAATCGCCAAGTAACGACACCAGCAGCCCCATCCTCACCCTCGTCTTGCTCTATAAGAAGAGAATGTAGAGGTCAAGAGTCAGCTGCATCACCCCACTGTACGACATGGAGAGAGCAGGTCCACGTACGGATGTCGAGGATCGAGTACTCTCGGTAAGCTCGAAGGACGTAGACGGTCAAAGAAGCAAGCATGACCCAAGGGTCCTCGTGTTTGAAGAAGAATGAGAGGACATCGTAGACGGTGAATCGAGAGTTGGAAAGCTCGTTGAGGATGTCGATAGAGGGCGATCGGTGACCACCTCCAGCCTCGCCGTAGTACGAGGTTGTGACGGACGAGACAAGGATCTTCTCCATCTGGAGTCGTCGCTCCTCGTAAGATGGCAGGGAGGAGGAAATGAGAATCTCTCGGGCCTTGAGCGATACCTTGCTAGCGGCGTTAATCCTGTGAGAGACAGGGACGAGACACAGTCAGTTGGGTCGAGTTTGACGTCAGGGCAAGCACGGGAAGAGACGTACTTGGAGGGCATGTCAGCGAGAGCCTTGAGAACCTTGTGGAGAGCAGAGCCTTCAGAAGTGTTGAGATTGGCCGTCTGAACAGTGTCGAGGATGGCCAACATGAGCTTGCTTCGGGAGGCGACTCGGGAGTGCGAGAGGACGAGACCAAGGACGTCGTTAAGGCTATCTCGATTCGAGTCTCGGAGAGTCAGGACGACGGCTTCTTCGGATCCAGAGGCAAAGACGGTCTCGACAGTGAGGTACTGTTGGAGGATCGAAGCGTAGATGCTAGAGGTGGAAAGAAGGAAAGACCGCAGCGTCAGCTCAATATGCTACATATTCGTTACGACACCGAAGGACTCACTAGGAAGCGTAACCCTTGAGACCGCCGACGTTCTTGGCGGCAAGAGCCTGAATCGTCTCAACCTGGAGTCGGACGGCAGCTCGCTCCTGAGGTCGAGTAGCCTCGATGAATCGCTCGATCTGCTTGAGGATCCTCTGAGCGGGGAACTCGGGGTTGGGCTTCTGCTGAGCGAGAGTGATGCTCTCCCTGATGTCGTCTTCGAGATCGGCGGGCATTCGACCAGAAAGAGTGGCAAGAACCGAGAGAGCCTCTCCAAAGGAAAGGTCGGAGTTCTTGAGGTTCTCGTGGAGCGATCGAAGGATAGCCTGGAGGAAACATGGAAACCAGACGAAAGTAAGTGGAAGGAGCGAAGACGTCGAAGGTCGAAGAACAACTGACGTTAGCGTTGTCGGACTCGAAACCATCAAGGATGGCGTGGATCGAGTCGAGCTGAGCCTGGAGCTGCTGGTGAGGCTTAGTACCGAGGACGTTAGGGAGACCCATGTCGGGAATCATACCCTCGAAGGGCCGAGCCTTCTTAACTCGCGAACTATGAGTTTGCGGACAGAGTGCATACACAATCAGCAGAATGCGACTCGAAGTGCACCGGTGAAACAAACGTACGGGTCATCCAAGCTGAGGATACCGATGATGGCTCCAGGATCGACGGTGACTCCTGGCTGCTTGACGAACTGGGAAATCAAGGAGCAAGACATGGATCAGAGCTACAAACGAGGACATACTGACAAGAGAAGATGACGCACTTGAACGTGACCAGCCTCCTGGGTGATCAAGGGCATGATCATCTTCATGACCTCAATCTCGGCAAAGACCTCCCCAGCGTCGAGGTGATCTCCACTGTCGACCAGGAACTTGACAATTTTTCCTGGGGAGGGCGACCTGAGTTGAGTTCTGTAGGATTGAGATCGATGACAATGGAACTATCAGTCAAGACAGGTATCGAGGAGCGAAGCTCGACGAAGTAGGATGAAGGGAACTAACGGGTCATTCTCCTGCTCGATCAGGCAGGTCTTAGCGTCGACCTGGATCCTGAGCGTTCCAACGTCTTCTCGCCAGTAGAGAGTGTGACTTCTTCCGTCGAGCAAGACGAGCATACCTCCATCCGCCAAAGGCCTGATACCAACGACAGTCTTGCCTCCATTGACATAGAGTCTGTAGGTGTTAAGAGCAGCTCGAGCGGCGGTGAAGTTGTATCGGACACCTTCGTAAATGAAGTCGAAGGTGAAGACGGTCTTGAGGGAGTCCTTCGAGGGAACCTGACCTTTGTCGAGGATTCGTCGGTATTCGGCCCAGCAAGCTTCCGAAGCGACGTGAGCTTTGACGACGGCACCACAGATGACGGCAAGGTTGGTGTCTGGTCGCTCAGACGTGAGCTTTTTAGCTGAGAACAAGGAAGTGAGGGAAATTAACCAAGAAAAATCAGCATGACGATGTGTGATGACAACGAACGAATGGAAAGAACCAACAGATCAGGCCATCGAGCCAAGCAGTCGTGATAGTGTTCTGTTCGAAATCGGCAGTCTCCAGCAAGGTGATGAGGCTGCACGAAGAGCAGAACCCCCGGCGGATGTCAACACGACTGGACAGCACAAAACACATCAGCTATGAAGCAGTTGAACGCACTATTCGACGGTTGTCCTGAAGTCTCCCCGAATCGAGAGCTCCTTGAGGGCGACAACCATGTTCTTCCTCGCAGTGGGTCGATCCGAGCCGTAAGCGAAGACGTGACCAAATTGCGAGTCCGCAAAACTGTGGATTCCACCAGCAGCTCCAACCGAGAAGTATCCCCAGACATTCGTGTTACTTCTGAAATTGAGCTCTTGGATGTCTCCACCTGAAGGCTTGAATCCCTCGTCAGGGTTTTCCGAAGTGATTCGGCAAGCGACGACGTGACCCTTGGGTCGAGGCTTCCGCTGGGTAGTGGCCGATTCAGGCTTGACCAAGTCGAAATCTGTACGAACAAGAGAAACACGATCGTCTGGGGTCAAGGACGATACCAACAGGGTGCGTGAAGCAGCGATGCGATCGAAGGAACGTACCGATGTCACCACCAGAGTGAGGGTCGAGACCGTAGAGGACTCGGATGTCTCTAATTCGGGAGAGGGAGATACCCATGGCGATTTGGAGCTGGGCGGCAGGAAGATTGACACCGGAGACCATCTCGGTCGTTGGGTGCTCGACTTGAAGACGAGGATTGAGCTCGAGGAAGAAGAACGAGTCGTCGGCATGCGAGTAAAGGTCTGTGATGGCCATTTCGAAGAGAACCGGTCAGGTCGATGGTCCATTTCGACGAGGAGAAGCTTATAAAGAGCAGGTACGTACACTCGACAGTTCCGGCAGAGACGTATCCGACGAGCTTGGCCAATCGAACGGCAGCCTTCTCCATCTCCTCGAACCTCTCGGGCCGGGCAATGGTGACAGGAGCCTCCTCAATGATCTTTTGGTGTCGTCGTTGGACGGAACAGTCTCGACCGAAAAGGGAGATGGCGTTTCCGTATTGATCGGCCAAAAGCTGGACCTCGAGATGTCGGGCAGATCCGGCGAGGGCCATGACGAAGATGGGGGATCCTGGGGTATGTCACGAGACGGGGTGTTTTTATGAGCTCCCAAGTGGTAGATGAAATAACGAGGGAAGCAAGCGAGATGGACACCAACCTGGAACCTCAGAAGCGACGGCCTGGAACGAAGTCTTGAAGTTCTCCTTTGAGTGGACCATCCTGATACCCTTTCCTCCTCCACCCTCTGAAGCCTTAATCATGACAGGGTACCCAATCTTCTCTGCCCTCACCACACCGTCCTCGAACGTCTTGACGCACGCAGCCTGATACGGTCCATCGGGTACGGTAACGAAGCCCTGAGGTGACATTTCGGTATCGGTAATCCCCGATCCGGACCAAGGCATACAGGGAACCTCGGCGTGTTGAGCGACAATGGTTGACGAGATCTTGTCTCCGAGCGAACGCATGGCGGATCCAGGGGGACCGATGAAGATGATTTTGTGAGGGGAAGCAGCAAGGGATTCGGGAAGTCGAGGATTTTCGGAGGCGTGTCCCCTGAAGAGCGAGAGAAACAGATCCAGCGTTCAGATACGATACAGCATGCTGCGGAAGGTGTGTGCAAGAGGATGAAAACCTCACCATCCAGCCCAGACGGCGTGGACGCCAGATCGCTCAGCGACATCGACGATCAAGTCGACGTTGGCGTAGTTGTTGTTGTTGGTTCCTCCAGGGACCTCAACAAATCGGTCGGCCATTCGGATGTAGTCGGCATTGACTTTCCTGTATATGGGCAAGGAGAGAAAGAAGAGAGAGGGAAGCAGGGTGATCTGTCAGCTCTCCCAACTCCGCAAGTCCAAGTTCTCATGTACTCACAGATCTTCTGGAGTAGCCATGACGGTGAACTCGACAGCCCGTTCGTCACCAAACTGCTCGTAGCACCACTTTCGGACCGATCGAATCTCCTTGACAGCAGCAATACCATTGTTGGCGATGAGGATCTGTGTGAACCGACAGAAAGGTAGTCAGCGTAAATGCGGTCTACGACGACCAGGGAAAGAGAGGAGGGAAGGGGACGACTGACCTTAGTGATGACAGTGTGACCTCCCTGCGACTTAACAAAGTCAGTAACTCGAGAAGGAGGAGCGTTTCCAACAGCGTTTCCGCCTGCAGAGAAGAGAATTGGCCAGGATGTCAGCTCGCCCATCAATGAAACAATAACACTTTGCTCAGTGACGGAAGATAACGCTTGAGAGAAGGGAAGGAACGAAACACGAAGGGCTCGAGAGCGCGTAAAGGGAAAGTGTTGGGGAGATGATAATCGAGAGCATCGAGTCGATTGAACCGGGACACAAGAGCTTGTATGAAGTCTCTGAAGGTTCCGAGTGTATAGCCGTACGAGACGATGAGGGACAGGCTGCAAAAGGTCGAGGGTGGCAAGATCGAGGAAGGGAATGATCGATTACCGACCGAGGTCGGAGGATTGGGGGACGGCCGTTTCCTTCCTCGTTCTGGTGGGGCAGATGAATCTCTCGAGCGTCTTCATACACGTGTGGAGAGAAGAAGCTCTGATGGACATGGTTACGGGTCGAGAAGGATCCAAGAGACAATAGACAAAGAGGAAGACGGGAGAAGAGCGAGATTGTCGATGGAAGGAAGCCCATTCATTCTCGACACCTTTCCTCGAGGTCTCTCTTGACTCGAATGAAGATTTCTCGGGACGACAAAGAGGAAAACTGACCGATAAAGTGTTGAACGTTGGCGTGTTCGTCCATGATGATTGTAGGATGTGATTCTATTGAGTTAAAGGAATTGAGGAAGGGTGGATGTGTTTGAGGGAAGAAGATGAGGTTGGCAAGATGAGGGTGGCTTGAAAGAAAAGATTGGAGACTAGTTGATTGAGGTCTAAGAGATGACTGGGGGTGAGATGTGGGAGGGAGATGGGTATAGAAATGGAAGAAGCGACTTTATGGTCGAGATGGAGGAAGTCGGGTGAAGGAGGAAAGCTCGAACGAAAGTCAAGACCCGATCTCTCAGATTCGGATTCATTGGGGTTCGACCTTTTTTGGAGCCCCCACCCTCGCTCGTCCTCGATTCCCCAATCTCTTCATCTCCCTCCACTCTATTCTGTACCATGATCCATGCTCCAGTTTCATTGCTACCACATCTCACACGAGTTGATCAACTGAATCAATCCCGTAAACCAAGTCGACATCGCCGCAAATCGGTCCTCACATCTTTCGCTCGAGTATCATATTCATCACTCACTGCTCAGCACACCAGATATCACTAATCTTGAGGATACGTTATCAACCCTTGGACCATCTCGGAACATTTTCATCACGCAATTAGCTCTGGACACTCTCTCTCCTCATGCTCTCATATCCCCATCATGTCCCCCCACTCACCCCAAGAGACCCATCAACGCTGCTCCGATGCTAACGGGGGCTGGAGCGTAACCCCAGTGTCCCCACTCACTACCCTTACCAACGACTGCCTTACAGATCGCACCATCGGCGGCCGCGACTGCTCCTCCTGCGATCATCAACAAGCCCAACGTTTTGCGATCTCCTGCATACGCCGCTACCCAGATGGAGACCCCCATGAAGATATCCCTGACGCCATAGACCTTAAGAAGAACAGCTATCGTCTTGCTGGTATCCTCTGTGGCGAGTGTGTTGGATGGAGGAGGGGTAGGGAGGAGGAAGAAGGAGAGAGCTGAGGTCGGGCGGAAGAGGGCATTGAGGCCAAAGGAAGCCCAGATACCGCCAAATATCGAAGACACCACGGGAAGGAGTGGATGAAGTCTGATGGAGCTGGAAGTGAGTGACATCTAAGCCCGGAAGGATTGTTAAGTAGCTAGCGCCATGAGCAAATGGCAGATGGCAGACGGGAAGTGGGAAGAGGGGGGGGAGGTTCCGTGCAAATAGTCATACAACTATGAATTATACTTACTCCTGCCAAGTTACTGTATGTGTGTGTCTGCTCGATGTTGTGTCTCTAATCGATGTTGCGTGGATGGTGAGGGTATGTTCAGAGATGACACCTACTCACCTGATCAAGCAGCAGTCTGTTTCCTAGTTCGGATCCAATCCCTGGTATCGATACGTCGATCCGCTTCTTCTTCTTACTTGCCCTTTCAAACTCATTAGAACAACTGATACCATGTATTCTGGCATCTTTTGAGCCAAAGCCCGTTCACCGTGTTAACAAGCATACATCCACCTCACGAGTACACTGCCGTTCCCGCATCTAAGTGCATCTCAACTTCCCACCCAACATTTCTCAAGGTCCTTTTGGATTCCTTCGACAACTTCTCCAGCCTCCTCGATGACCCTTACTTTCCCAGCCCCTGTACCGGCCCATACAACGGCTCGAGTCAAGTCGCTCTCTCTAACTGCTTTAGCGTATCTTTCTCGAAGCCTGGAAAGCCCTTCATGATCCGGCAAAGGCCAGGAAGGGTCGGACGAGGAACTGAGGGCAGCATATTCCGCTGGAGAGAGATTCGACAATGCTCGACCGTCATATCCGGCTGATAAAAGAGACCGAGACCAGGTTCGGGCTTTCTCGTCAGCTTCTTGCCAGGTGGACGGCGTGTTGAAGACCTGAGGAGGGACTCACCTGGCCAAGGGACATCAGCTAATCTGTCCCAAGAAACACTCCTCATCGTAATCTCCTCTTGACTACCGCCATTATTGCTAACCCCACCTTTTCCATCTGCACCAGGCTTGTTATCCTTCTTCAATCCAGCTCTAGCGATAGCTAATTTCTTTACTTCCGGGTACTTTGTTTCGTGAGTCGTAAGGAAACGAGTTCCCATCACGGCTGATGACGCACCCAACTTGAGGACTTTATCGACGTCCAAACCGGTCATGAGACCTCCAGCGGCCAGAATAGGTGTGGCAAACTCTAGAGAATGGTATTGGGCATAGGCCTCGGCCAGAGAGATGACTTGAGGTAGGAGGATGGAGAGAGGAGTGGAAGCGATAAGACCATGTCCCCCTGCTTCGCTACCTGAGAAAAAGTATCGATTTGGCTCAACAATGGTTCCAAAAAAAAAATCAACCCGAAGGATACGCCAGTGGACATACCTTGCACGACCAATGCATCGATCAATCCGCTCGAAAGAGCTTCCTTTGCCTCTTCTAACGTTCCAACTTGAAGCCAGATATCCTTGATCTTTTCCTTCGCCTGACCATTTGCTGGTCGTCGTTTCTCCCTCTCCCGAATCTCTCTAGCCCAATGTTTCCAATCGCCTGCAAACAACCAAACGATGGAGACTTCTTCAGAACTGACCACGGCATCTACCGTTTCTTCACCATCTCGACCTCGAGACGACAGAGCCCAGCAAAGAAGTCCAACACCTAGCGTGGGTGGCGTTGATTTGGTCTCTTCCGAGGTCGGAACAATAGACGATCGCGATGACGGTGATGACGATGATGACGATGATGATGATTGAGTAGTGGAAGATGCCAAATGAGGTGATAGTAGCTGACGAGCCACTCGAAAATCATCAACGAGGGGAGATGCTGGTCCAGCTGAAAGAGTTGGTCCCGAACCGAACAGAAGAGAAAGAAGAAGCAGAAAGCCCAGTACGCACGATGTCAACCAAACGATAAACAGAGCAACCCCGACAGATGAACCAGTAAAAGAAAGGAAGCAAGAAACGAAAAGAAAAGGAAGAAGAAAACTTACGTTGCCAAGCAATAAATCCAAGACCACCTGCTTTAGATACTGCAGCGGCCAGATGAGGACCTGATGCACCAGCCATCGGAGCGAGTGCCAATGGAACACGAAGACCTGAAGCCAGGGGCAAGGAAAAAATAAGGATCAAAGGGCCACCGAAGTCCACCGAAGCCCCCCGATGAGTCAGTGAACAAAACCTCTTGATCAAGCCGACTATCGAGCCTGAATCTGATCTCTCTTTGGGTAAGGTCCTCTCTTGTCTCTGCTTCCAGCTTCTGGACTCTTTTTGGCTTACAAGGAAAGAAAGTGTCGATTAAACCTTCTGCTTACCGTATCGAGACTTGAATGACTTGAACGCAGACATCTTGATCTGAGTTGCTTCAGTAGAGAGAGTAGAAGGAATCTGACTTTGGCTGAGTTCCCTCGATTTTGCTCCCCCTCTTCTGTTCTGGAAGAGCTTCCGGTTCGGCCCGACATTTGAGCTCGAAAGGAACATTGTCTTCACCACCATTATCGTCATCATCATCATCATCGCTATCGCTACGTTCGTTCTCTGTTCTCTCATGATTTACATCCATCACTTTCAAAGGCACTTCAAATCCTTCCCGCCCTGACATCCCTCATCAGCGTCCTCCAATCAAAACCATCTCTTGGTTCTCTCTCCCTACCACGCTCCTCTCTTTCCCTCTCTCTAGCTTCTATCAATCTATTCACATAACTGATGTCGATTCCACCTGAGCGACCGAAGCCAGTCAGACGAGATATCAAGGGGATGAGGGAAAGTGAGAAAATCGGCGGATCGTCGTCTTCCAGATTCTCAGACGATGAGGGTCGGTTGGTGAATGTCGGTGGTGGGGGTGAGGATGAGAATGGCGGAAGAGGGGGATCTTCGAGGTCGAGTTCTTCTGGGGTAGTCGAGAGAACAGAGTATGGGTATTTGATGCGATGGATGAGGGTCGAAGCGGAAAAGGGAAAGAGTGAAGTTGAGCGAGAACTCGATGCAGTAGATGCCATCGATAAGGAGGTAGATTGAGAAAGGAAGTCCATGTACGGAAGTGAATGAGGAGATCCAGAGGATGATGGTGTATCGGTCGTTGGGACTGAGGATGACGGAGCAGAAAGAGGGGGAAATGTTGTTGATCGAGAGGAGAGAGGTGCAAGGGAGCGAGAAGCTGGGTCTGAATGTGCTTCAGCACTGAAGGACATCGATGATGTGGCCGGTGGTATTGTAGGTGGAAGAGGTGTCGATGAAGTCGGCACGGGTACATCTTGATCGGGTTCAGCCGTTAACTCGTCTGGGAGGGGAAGTGGAGGTGGATTCCATGCAGTTTCGTATGCGACGACAAGGCAGACTGTTTGTATAGCAAAGAGAACAATCGTTTGCGTATACAAAGCGAGATAGGTCGCTCGAGTCGCTTTGGATAAAGTGGAAACGGTCAGCTGCGGCATTCAACCAGGCTCGGCATCGTCTGCAGCATTGATAGCCTAGCCAGGTAGTCACAGAGGTCAGCTCGCTCACCATTTCCAACGAAATCCAAAAAGAGGCCTCGAGCACCTCCTTCTTGAACACTTCTCGAACCGAACATGAAGACGCGTAGCAAAACGACTGCCGTCGAGCAGAGGAGGAATGCAAAGAGGAATGGCAGGTTTTGAGACGGGTGGGTTTTGGAAGGTGATGAGAGCTGCATTTGAACAAACAGCCTGAGGCAGAGTACAAAGAGAGAAGGATCGGTAAAGTAGGAATGGACGGAGAGGACAAAGACGAGTCGATCCAGTTGGTCCACGGAGTTGAGTCTTTTTTGGACCAGCATTGGTTGGGCGTACTGCCACCTTTGTGGGGCGAAGAAGAACTTAAGTTCTTGGGGAAGCTGAGGTCGTGGTGATGATGAGGGCTGGTGAGGGTCGGGATGATGATGGAATCGATAACCCCCGGACGGGAGTTTGTTCCCTTCGCGATTTCCTCTCAGTTGGGTGAACCGTCGGCTGTCAGCTTCCATTTCGACACATCCTATCGAGTCCCGAGAACGACATGACCTCTTCTAGAATCATCGACCGGTCTATCCCATCTTCACCATTCCTCAATCTTATCCCGAGTTCGAAACTCATCAAGCAGGGAGCTGAAGCCGTTCGTTCTATCCTTGTTGCCCCTAGCCTTGCTTGCTTCTCAGTCGCACCAACATCAAGTCAACTGAACTGTCCGCTCCCTTACTTAGAAAGTGTACCTCGCCGAGCTCTTCCCTAGCCCCACTGTCCTTCCTCTTCCTGTCAAATCGTCCGGTCAACCGACTCTCTCCGTTTCGTCCTCCTCCTCACCGACACCATCTGACTCAATCACACCTTCGCCGACTCAAGTTCTTCTCAAGCATCGCTTCCCCAAAACCTATCGTCATCCGACCCTCGACAATCAGATTACTCGCCAACGCACGACGGGCGAAGCTCGTGCCCTAGTTCGAGCTAGGAGAGGAGGTGTTAATGTGCCAGGAGTCCGTGGAGTTGATCTAGATGGTGGTGTCGTCGCGATGGAGTGGATAGAAGGAGGTTGGAGTTTGAGAGAAATCTTGGGAGCCGGGGAGGAGGATATGGGATTGGAAGAAGAGGAAGGAGACAGTAGCGGTGTTGACGATCAGAACGAGTCCGTCGTAGATAAACCTAAAGGATGGGCGAGTCTGGATCTGGGTACGTCCAGAATAGTCAGCAAAGCGTTTCGCCAACCGTTTGGACGAATACACGCGACGGACTGCGCTGACACCATGGGATGATCTTTCAGCTCAGATCCCCAGTCTGATAGGTCAGCAACTCGCCCTGCTACATCTTTCAGAGATCGTACATGGAGATCTCACGACATCGAACATGATGCTTCGTCCCCTCAACGGATCAGCGTCCACTTCTCATTCGTCTGGGTACGAAATCGTGAGTCGTTTTGTCCATGGTCATTTCATCATCATCGAGGGCCAGGCATGCTGAACAAGGCGTTTCGTCCATCGGTTATTCTCGCATCAAGGTTATGATCGACTTTGGACTCTCGACCGTATCAAATCTATCCGAAGATCGAGCCGTCGATCTCTATGTCCTCGAACGGGCTATCTCGTCAACCCATCCATCTCACCCCAAACTCTTCGAGGAGATTCTGCAAGCTTATGGTCGCGGCCTCGGGAAGAAAATGTGGGGTGAGGTTGGGAGGCGACTGGAAGATGTGAGGATGAGGGGAAGGAAGAGGAGCATGTTGGGATGATTCGAGATCGCGATGAACTCACCATCGCCTTGCTTAGACGCGTCGAAAATAGTTTCATGTAAAACTGGCTAGGTCGCTCGCCTGGCTGTTGGATCGTGAGTCAGAAACTCAAAAAGATGAGAAAAAAGCCGAGAAGCTCGGGCGTCAGGGATCCCGGTCCTGCACCATCCGTCCACCATTCCCTTCACTTCACTCTCGCCCTTCTGTATGCTTCAGCAACGCTTTCCGCTCATCCGATCTCTACCCTCAATATCGTGCTCTGTCGCCCTTGGGACAACAAATCGAGCTTCATCCTTCCTTTCGTCCTGGTCTCGGACAGGATTTGTATATACCCGGAGATCTACATCGACGGCAGCCTCCGCCCGGCGACCTGCTGAACCAGAGGTAGAAGACTTTGACGAAGAGGGATCTCTTCCTTGGCTCAATACAGCCTCGAACGCGAGAGAAGTAAGTGGCTGTATCGACATCATCTGTGAGGGACATTGGACACTTCTCGCTGATAAGCTATCCATTAACTGACCCATCGATGGGCGATGACACCTTCGTTTAGCTACATTCATATCTTGATCGACATGTTGTCGGACAGCATGCAGCCAAGAAGACTATAGGTCAGTCGCGGTGTTCTCGAGTGGCGTTGAGCTTATTGACGAATCCGTCATTGCGACTGCGCAGAGAGGGCAAAACGATTAGCATACTGATCTGACTCTCGATCCTGACCTTCACGACCTATCAGCTACGGCTGTATCCAGTCATTACATCAAGGTCCATTCTCTCACCTCTACCTCCTTGTCCAACCCCAAAATCGTCAAGTTGATGCTTTCGCTTCTTCTTGAGCTCGATCGCTCACCTGTTCTTCGTCCGGTCTTGAACCCATATCTGTCACAAGCAGGTAAAGCACAACGTCCGATTGCTGGCTCAGGATGAACGCGAGCGTCAGTTTGAGGCCCACGTCAAGGGTCGTCAGGATGATATCCGACGAAGAGAGCTCGAGGCCGAGCGTCTTTCCGTCGAGTCAGAAGGGACCGATGGTACCAGCGTCAGTGGGAATGAAAGCAGAGAATGGAGTGGAGGGAGAAGACGTAAGTAGTATCGATTTTCCGTTTGAAAGCTCAGTTGAATCTACTCATCGTTGTTCTGTTACCTCGCGTCGTCCTTAGGATTCCGAGCGTTGAACCAACCCCTTACGCCCCAGTATGAGCACTCTCGTGTCTCGCTTCACCAGTCCTCAGGCTACTCGTCAACATCATCGATACCGTCAACGACAATGTCTACTTCTATGGACGATAGAATCGTATTCTCCAAGTCAAACATCCTCATCATCGGTCCAACAGGGACCGGAAAGACACACATGCTTCGCAAGGTTGCCGAGCAGATCAAAGTTCCCATCGCTTTTGTCGACGCCACTTCTTTGACCCAAGCTGGATATATAGGCGATGACGTTGATGTCACCATCCAGCGGTTGGTACGTACATACGTCGCACGGCATACAACGCCAGTCTCTGAAAGCCTACCTGGACTGGTACCTGACAATCCCGAGTCCCGGATATGGCACAGTTTACTGCCGCCGAAAAGGATCCTGTAGCAGCTAGCGTCGGGATCGTGGTCATCGATGAGATCGACAAACTCGCGAAGCGCGATCACGACAACACCAAGGATGTTTCTGGGGAAGGCGTCCAACAAGGTCAGCTCTTTTCTCGAAGCACACTCGATGCGGAAAGAGCGCCTCAGTGACACTCTTCTGGCGTTGGATTGGATCCTCGGGTACATCCGTCTTCTCAGCTCTCTTGAGGCTCCTCGAGGGATGCACCGTGACGATCCGGTCTAGTGGAGGTCCCCAACCGGAATCCCCTTCATCTTCCGCTGATATGATTCGGCCTGTCAATTCAAGGAGACAGAGGCAGCCTGTCCAAGCAAGCAAAGCCGAGCAAGTTTACCACATCGATACATCCAACATCCTTTTCATTTTCTGTGGTGCTTTTGTCGGACTCGACAAGATTATCCGTCGACGAACAACGCAATCGTCTATCGGATTCAATGCCGCTCTCGCTCCAACGAAGAGCGAAATTGAGAAAGAGGACCGAGGTGAGCCAACGGAAGATGAGAGGCGGAGCGTAGGGTTCGGACAGGTAGATGAGTCGAGACATGGAGTGAGAAGCCTGGGAGTGATGGAGAAGCTGGAAGTGGAAGATCTCGTCAAGTTTGGGTGTAAGTTCATTCCCTTTCTGATCTCGATGTCGGATATGGAGGTTTCATAGTCAACCGCTAACGCGATGCGGCTCACTATCACTCTTCATCAGTCATCCCAGAATTTATTGGTCCGCACTCATGTTTTCTCATAGTCCACTCTTTTGTCATTCCTGAACAACATCTGATTATCCTCCTTGATCTGATTTTCCACCAACTCAGGTCGACTCCCCGTCCAAGCTCAGCTTCACCCTCTCTCAACGAGTGATCTCCTTCGCGTCCTTACAGAACCTACAGGTGCCATTATCAAGCAAAAACAATTCCTGTTTCAACGGTACCTCGGAGCTGAACTTGTCATAACCAAGGCAGCCTTGGAAGCTATCGCGGAGGGAGCTATGCTAAAGAAAGTTGGTGCGAGAGGATTGGTTTCGACGGTTGTGAGTGGGAAAAACTATCACTTCATCGTTCTGACATCTTGACACGATTCATGTTGACCTAATCCCAACCTAATTGTCTCCCTCACTTTGCTCAATCATCCCAATCTTTCCGTTCGACAGGAACGACTGTTAGCAGATGCCGAGTACACCGTCCCCGATTCTTCGATCAAGCACGTTCTCCTCACATCCGACACGGTCCGAGACCCGATCCGTCATCCCATCCTGTACTATGGAAGAGGAATGAGACCTGAAATGGAAGGCAGGCGGGATGAGGATGAAAGGAACCATGGATCGATCTGGGCGGGTTGGAGGGCCGGAAGGACATCGAACGATGATGGTGTGAATCAAGAAAGACATAGGGACAGGTCTAAGGTTCAAGCTTTGTTACCGGCACCATCATCAATGGGAGGTGGATTCCCTTGAAGGCTTTTCTTTCCCCTCTTTCGGCTGAGTTGAAAAAAAAAAAAAAGTATTTTTTTCAACACCCTGCCTAGCCCTTCTCTGATCCTATGCTATCGTTGATCTGCCCTTTCTCTTTCTCTCTCTCTCACTCGTCTCCTTGTATCAGCTTTGTATGCGTCCCTGATCCATCTCGACATCTGCTTTGCTTTGCTTCTTTCTTGTAGTCCAAATGGACATGGTTCATGTTTTTTTTTTTTTTTTTTTTTTTTGTGTTCCAATTTATCGTTTTTTTTTTTCCTCGTAACACCCATGGTCTTGAGGAAGAAGAATAACGAATGAAAGACAACGGAGTGTGGCAATACGGGAATCATTCTACAAGAAATCTCCCACTGTGTTGCACTTCCTTTTCGACCCAAAGATTTCCATCAGGCCCCCCCCCCCCCTTCCCCTCCACCCCTCATACGAGATCCATGTATCGAGACAACCCATAAGCACCCGAATATGGGGAGGGGCTGATACGCGCGCGCGTGTGTGTGTGTGTGTGCCTTTTTTTTTTTTTTTTTTTTTAGCAAACTTGCAAAAGAAAGAAGGAGCAATCAAGTGGCAAGAGGTTTGTTTGGAGATTATATCAGTTCCAAGAGAAAGACAGAAGATACAAGAGAAATCGGTCAATGAGATGTAGTAAGATGAGCTGCTCACTGGCCAACGGTCCTTTATAACAAGGTCCCAATCGACAATCACAAGTTGCTCTTTCGATGAGATTCATCTTCTCTTCAGCAGCAGTGACGGTCGGTAAGGCTTGAACGTAACTGATGACAGGGAGGGTGATGAGGAGGAGCAAGGATAGGTTCATGGAAGCGATTCGCATCGTTTTTTTTTTTGGAGTTTGATTCCTTGTTTCCTCTCCAGCGATGGAGATTATCGTGGTTAGGGGATGAGGATATGTAGCGTGGGTGAGTGAATGGTGGGTAAGAGTGAGGTTTCATTGGACAAGATCTCGTAGGAAGCTAATGAATACACGTTTCTTCCTCTTGGCGCTTGGGATAAGAGAACCAGGGTTTGGAAGCTAACGGAAAGTCGTTTCTGAGACAAGGGAAGGCGAATGGCAGAAATGAAGCAGGATTATCCAGATCAATGTCGTATACAGTCACCGTTCGAAAGACTGTCAAATGAATCATTCGGCTATCGCTCATCGTGTCATTGCTGATTCTTCCCTTTTCTACTTCTTCTTTGACTTTATGAACAATGCTTTCGCTGGTTCCTCCCAATTTGTGCGGGAGTACGAGTTCTAGTTTGGCACGGCATATATAGCTTCGTGCTTGACTCATGTTACTACACAGATGAATCCTCCCTTTCTCACCTGTCCCTCCTTTCCCACGATTTTGAGCTCCTTCCCTATCCTCCTCACGGTCTCTGCGGTTCAATACAGGCTGGGGTTTCTGTCTACTGATTCTTCTTGGTCTCTCCAACATGACCCATGACACCCTTGACCTCCGTCATTCTCCTTGGAACCTGGATCGTCGAGACGGCAAAGACGGCGAACATGACGATGGGGATGAAGACTCCAAACGAAACGAGCAGAGCCGAGATGATTGGGGTTGAGAGGATGGTGTATCGCTGGAGTAACGGCAGACCCGTCGTGTTGGATCGACCGTGCGGGGAGGACGAGTCGTTGGCGAACTGGACGGAAATGTCGTCGTCATCGGCGATGGAATGATACATGCTCGAGGGGGAGGATTCTGGAGCTTGTTGTCGGGTTTGAAGGAGGAGAGGAGCAGTTTGAGACGGGGTCGAGGAGGTGAGAAGGATGAGGTGCGAGCGATGAGAAGCGGTGAACTGCTGGAGTTGGGAAGCGAGAAGTGTTCCTTGGGTCCGAAATGATCGACAAATCGTAGTGGCAGCCATGTAGATGCGGGTCAGCGACCGATTTATCGACGCTAGATTGTCACTTCTCACCTTGCCACATAATCTCGTCCTTTCTCTCCTCACTGGTGACCTGATCGCTACCTCCCAACGCGATCGATTCGAGGCCGGTTCCATCGATCGAGATCAAGTCCTTGCTGTCGGTGATCTTCTCGCCGAGGCGGATCGACTCAACTTGGGAAGACTTCTCCAGGCACGCAGCAACCGCAGCATCGAATGAGGTCTCCCCTGAAGTGGCGGAGTCGCTAGAAGCGATGACGACGTAGGGAATGTGGAGATGGGTAGAGGTGGTAGATGGAAGGGCAGAGGTGATGTAAGGAAGAAGGCGGGGGAGGTCGGTGCTGTGCAGCTGGTCAAGTCAAGAGAGAACGTCGTGATCAGGAGAAAACCATCAGCAAGCAGCGTATGTCTGTGAGAGTAGAAGATGGTTGGCGCCCGATCGTCGGGAAAGACCACAAGATGACCACCGCAGCCAGACACAAGGAATCGTTGGGCGGGAAGAAGCGAGTCCACCCTCTCCCTCATCCTGACCATCATGCATCCAGGGGAGCCCACGAGCACGGCTAGTTTCACGGCGACACATTGAAGCGTGGATGACTATCATACAAGAGGATACGAGACCTGGCTCGTAGTGCGGGACGCGACAGAGGATCGAGCTCCGACGAGTGGAATGAATGAACTCACCCCCTTGAGATCAACGATCACGACGCCATTGAGCTGATCTGCGGCTGACTGAACAAGCGATCGCTCGTTCACCTCGTTGCCTTGGACGAAGATGGAAGACCAAAGATCATCCGCCTGAACGACGGGACCGACGGATTCGATGGACCGCTGGAGGGCCTCTAGCGTTGGTGATCTGAGGCAGATGAAAGGTCAAGTGAATTTTAATTCGGGTGAAGAGCGGGAGGGAAGAGATGAGGTCGACGGAACGACAGAAGGCAGAGAAGCGGAGCGATAAGGGGCAAGGTGGAGATGTTAAGCCAAGTCAAGCGGGACTGTGAGATCGTTGAGCGGTGTGAACGTACGGTGAAGAGAAGGCGATGAGTGGGACAGTGTTGTGGAAAGCGACTGTTGATAGAGGCAGAGCTGCCAGAAGAAGGGCAGAAAGAGAGAGCATGGAGGACGACCTGTGGGTGTTGATGGTTTGAGCGTTCAAGTGAGCGGGAAGAGAGGGAGGGAGGGAGGGAGGGAGGGAGGACGAACCGAAGCCTTCGTCATATGGACCATCATCTAGTGCCTAAGCCTCCGCTATCAACGCACCATGAGGAAGACTCCCTACGTCGTGTCGTGAATACACTCATTCAACAGCATCGACGAGTCCTGGTCCAAGACAGTTACTTGCTGACCCCGGTTTGCTTGCTTCAACGTTAGGCTCTTCCCACTTCTCATCACCACCTTCCTCACTGTCTTCTCTCTATGGAGTCCGACTCTCCTCCTCTCTACAATCACTCCCACGTCGGATGCTCTTGAGACGAAAGCGACTTACGGTCTCTTCGAGCGTTGCGAGAGGACCGTTCAGAAGCCTCATCTACCCAACAGCTTTCATCGACTCGACCAAATATCATCTGCCTCTCATCCCGTCTCACCATCTCAAGGATCGACCGAGATGATGTTTGACCGACCTGTCGGAGAGGTCCCAGGCAGGAATCCTAGGAAAAGCAACGAGACCGATCTCGGCTCTTGGTATTGTGAACCGTTCCGTACGTCCCGCATTCCATCTAGCTTCTTCAACGTTGTTGCCAGATACAGCTGTCCCCCATGCACCCCAGCTTTTGAGGAGGCTATGCTCCGTCTTTCTGCAGATCAAGACATCCTTCGTCTCGATCATTCAGTCTGAAAGTTTCACGCATGCTAAACACTGAAACCCCCCTTCCGTCTTGTTTCCTCGCAATACATGGTATCCACACTACGAATTTTGTCTAACCTTAACATAGCGTACGTCTCAGCTCCCACTCGTCTCGTCGTACGACCTGCTTTGACCGAACCCCTCTCGTCTCGTTTCCCCTCTTGTCGTCAACCCAACCCACCCCCATTCGTTCCTGCCGCAGCTCTCGATCACAATGTCAAAACTCATCGACGTCTCGGTTCTGTATCATCTGGTCAACTTCATCCTATCTTTGCCTCCTCTCGCTTCTGCCCCTTCTCCTCTCTTCTGTCGCCATTGCCATCATCGTCTTCGGCGCTGGTGAACGTCAAGTAAGAAAGGATCGCCGTCGACGGGCTTGGAAAGGCGTCTCTCTCTGTGTGCTCCTCAGTGCAATTCTTCAGGGCGTCTCCTTGGGTCTCGTCGGACGAGAGGCATGGAATGAACCCAGGATGTTCGGACCTTACGCGAGACCGAAGCCTCGTGAGTGATGTCGATATCTCTGTCCCATATTGGCTCTCTGGTCCACCCTTACCAGGTCTCTTTCCGTGCCAGACCGATCCGCTGACTGTTTCAATCCATCTTTGACTTGTGTACTCTATCCTGCTTCTCACGCTTGTGTCACCACGACTTCCTCGCCATGCTGATTTAAGACACTGCACTCTACACTCTCGCTCTCTCCACCATCCTCACCATCCTCCTCTTCTTCGCCCTCACCTTCACCGGCCTCTCTGCTAGACGAGGCAAGGTCTGGGCAGCTGGCTCTTCGGTTGCCCACAAGCGCCGATCGACGGCTTCCGCTTCCTCGATCGGTGCTGGAGGTATCAGTGGACACAAGAGGCAAAAGAGTGGAAGCAGTGCGAAAGGAAGAAGGTTGAGAACGGAATCTGAACAGCAAGAGAGAGCGAAGAGGGCTTCATCGTCGGCAACAGTGGTAGATGAGAGGACTCCTCTGGTTGGATCGAGCTCGGGTTGAGAGGTTGAGGGGGGTTTTCTTCTTCTTCTTTCTGTCTTTCTGTCGTCAGATTTACGATGCGCTGTGTCTTTTTACTCTCTAGCTAGTGAGATCGAATTACCTGCCAGCTGCCGTGTCATTCAGGAATGCGATTTAGGACCGGCGAGTACATGCGTTGAAAGATAAAAGGGGGGGGGGGGGGGGCTGAAACCTATTGACATCCCTGTCTGCCCGCGCGGGCGTGCGTTTTCTTGTTCTTCTTCATCCTCGGATGAACTCGGCTTTAGCTTACGTGGGTCCTGAGCCTCACGGATTCAGCGGATACTATCGATTTTGCTTCACTACAGGATTCTGATAGACTTCGGTTTTCATCTCACGACCGTGTTACCTAAAACAAATGGTCCAAAGATGGGGAGAATGAATGCATCTAAGAACAAAATCGTGCAAGTAGGAGGTTTGAAAGGGAGAGAGAGAGAAGGGGGGGAGGAAAGGAGTCATCTAAGATACAATGGAATGCTATGGACTACAGAGTAGTGAAATTCAAAATAAAGACAAGGACAAGGGTGAAACAGGCAAGAAGGAAGAAGAAATGAAGCCCTCCCTCCCGATCGGGGGGGCTTTTTTTTTTCGCTCCTTCTTTCTCCTTCCCAACCGTCCTGGAAGGAAGTCTAGTAATGCCTGCAACCCTCACCCAACAACGAGATATCACAAACCGGTCCCTTTGCGCCAGCTCGGATCATTTGATCCAAAACATCACTTCTTCTTTCCTCTCCTCCCGAAGCATCGACATCTGATGGGACGACTTTATTCGTCCCTCCTACGACGTGGATTTGATTTGAGCTCAAACCAGCACCTTCCCAAGAAGTAGCTGGGAGGGAGATGAGGGAATCGATAGCGGATTGATAAGCTGAAGTCGTTGGGTGATTGCCGATCGAGAATGAAGAATCAAGTTGAAGACCGTGACCGATGTTTTCGAGTAAATGGATGGGGAGTTGGAAAGTGGTTTGAGATCGAGGAGTTGAGTAAGGGTAGAAGGAGGTGGAGGAGGAAGAGAGGGCCACGGCAGTAGCAGGTTTGGAAGCAGTGGTGGATAGAGCTCGGATAGAGCTGGGGATGGATCGGGCGAAAGACGACATGATGGGGTTTGGTTTGGTTTGGTTTGGTTGATGAGTTTGGTTTAGTGATGGGGATCTGGATCTAGTGTTTTAGGTTGTGAATCTAGGGTGTGGGTACGAGTTGTGTGTTTGATGAATGCGATGCAAATGGGTGGTGATGATGGTATCGAGAAGAACGAAGCGTAGCAGTCCCTTTTATTCCAAGCAAGATAAGAGTGAACTGAGTCTGACAGCCCCTGTCTTGGCTGGAAAGCACTCGTCATCCCTCGACGAAACGCCCCCCTCCTTCCCAGAACGGACGTCAACGCGATTTTCTTGACACCGACTTCACAATGGAGACCCCGCATCCGGCCATCTCGCCTCGTGGTCCTCTTCTGTTTGACACAATTATTAGCGTACATACACATCACCAAACCACCCTTCCTTCTCCCGTCTAGAGTCAGGCCTTGTACTTCCCAACTTGATGAGGAAATTCCCGGGGAGAATCGTTCAATCGGTCCGAACCCGAATTGGGATTCACCCTCCTTCCTCTCTCTGGCCTCTCCTTCTCCAAGTGATACAATCACCTCAGATGTGTCACATAAGCCTTCAGTGAAAAAGTGATACGAAACTCAAGTCTTGCGATGTAGATGTTAGTCTGGATCGATGATTTTAATCGGTTCTGCTCGATTCTTGGTTTCACTCCCCTCTGCAGGAGGGGAATTTATTCGGACGCCTTCCAAATTAGTACTCCCTTGTGCTTATGCTAATCTAGAGATCGGTGACAATTGATACACATGATCTGCTTCGTCGTCGATTCTCGCGTGTCGCTCTTTTTTCGTTTCGATCCTAATTGAATCGGTTCGCCACCTGTGATCAAGGGCTCGTCCAGTGTCTGCGCCTCATCTGGTAATCGAGCAAGCGACCTGAAAGTTCTTTCTGGGGTGATCTTTTGTGCCAGGCATACACAAAGGTCCAACAGGATGAGCATGGCATCTGATTACAGAGATATGGCTACACACGTTCGACCTTGACACTTTGTCCTACATCCTCAAGGATGGGAACCTCAGAGCTTCGAGCCACCCTCACTCTTCCCAACTCTGATGACGACTTTCCCAACCATCCCCTGATCCCACTGGAATTGATATGCGTCCTTGGCGTCCTCATACTCAAACACTTTTCCGATCAAAGGCTTAAGTTTGAACGTGCTGATGGCTGCGCACATCTGTTCGAATTGCTTTCGGGATCCGACGAGGAGTCCTCGGAAAGTTGCTCCTTTGCCGAGGGCGAGCATGCCGATGTTGGGCATTCCCTTATCGGGTCGAGCTCCGACGAAGCCGATCCTGCAAGATGTGGGGCAAGAAATGATTTGCATGGGGTTCGAGGGCAAGGAAGAAGGGAAGTATCAGATACGAAGGAGAATTGAGGATTGATCGTCGAGAGTCGAACGGATCACTTACGTCGAGATGCTACCGCCTCGCTTCAACGATGCGAACGATTTCTCGACCGTACCAGCTCCACCAACCTCGATGATGTGATCCGCACCTTGAGGGGCAAATGCAAGGACCTCCTTCTCCCAGTCAGGGTTCGTCTTGTAATTGACCATCTTGAGTCGACTGTCGTTGAGGTCAGGGGCGAGTGACTTGAGGTTAGCACGAAGCGTGGTGAGTTTTTCGTCGGATGAAGATGTTGCTACCACGTTAGCGCCAGAAAGGATGGCGATCTGGACGTATAATGACATCAAGCCATCGTTGTGGAGTGGTCAGCGACGAACGGTGAGATGAAGACGAAGTTGGAAGCACGCCGGGTGGACTGACCTGAGCACCGAAGCAGGAAACACCTCCAGTTCCTTGAACAACGACTGTTTGGCCCGGGAGAAGTCGGTTGGTTCCCTCTGCCCCGAAGAGGGCGTTCCAAGCGGTGAGGGCGGCGCAAGGAAGTGTCGCGGCTTCTTCGAGCGAGAGATGCTCGGGCACTCGAACAAGACCGTAGTCGGGAAGGACTTCACGAATCAAGGACGGACGCATTACATATCAGTGACTCGTCGATCCGGATGGTGTAAGCGAAACAACATGACAGCGTACCTTTGTACTCGGTCAGCATACCGTCACATCCTCCACCCATCGTCGATGACATGTAGGCGTCTTCGTCGAATTGACCAGCGATATAGGAAAGGGTGAATTGCCCTGTGGGTCCCATCGTGGTCCAAGAGTATTAGTCATATAGTACAGAATTGAGAGGCGATACTCATTTACTCACCCATCACTCGATCCCCCTTCTTCCATTTAGAGACTCCCTCTCCGACTTCAACGACCTCACCCGCTCCATCCGAGCAAGGGATCAGCTACAATCCGAGATAAGAGCAAGATGATGCCGCAACGGACGGATCGTCCCCAAAGATCATCAGTCTCGACCGAGTGAGTGGCTTAGAACAGTCAACGAAAAGACGCTTACGTTCGGGATAGCAGGGTACTTCCCCATGCTGGCAATGAGATCTCTATAGTTGAGACTGACGGCCCCAACCTTGATCAATACGTCTCCATGCTTGAGGCTAGGCATCTCAACATCGTTGTGGATTTTGAGGGACTCGAATCCCTTCTTTGGCTCATCGAGTCGATATTGGGAGAAGGTCGTGGGCGACATGATGAATGATTTGTTGGATGATTGGATGAATGGGATGATGGTCAGACTCAAACTCAAGATGAATGTCGGATCGCAACGGAACGAGCGGATAGTGGAGGTGAGGAGCGTTACCGAGGAACGGCTGACAAAGTCCCGATCTAACCGCTCCCGCTCCGTTCCCTTTCTGCTGGTTTCTCCTCGGGTTCAAGCTAGCTCATCTCTACCTCTTCCAAGACGAAAAGTGAAATCATCGAGATCGTTCCCCGAGGACCGAAAGAAAACGGATAAAGTGAAAATTGTGAGTCGGGTATAGAAAGTTGAGAAGATGACGCGCAGAACGTGCTTCAGGACGCGGAGACATGTTCGTGAAGGGATCAGAATCAAGAATGAATGAATGAATATATAGAGAAGTGAAGCAACGGCCGATAGTGAGCTGGTAGGATAGTACTGCAACCGAGACGATGGTCCAGCGAGCCAGATCATCTGCGGCCTCCCTGAGTACCCGATCGTTGGTAAGCAGCAAGTTGGTCGAGCTCGGCTTCGAGAGATTTGATGGATGAGTGAGCAGATTCTGAGAATAGGATATGGTACGAGAACGGAAGCAAGAGCATCAGTAAAGGCTCGGTTTGAAAAGGCCCTGGTAGTGAGGTAGGGTGGAGCAGACTCACCGAGATCTTTGTTGAGTCGATCCCTTTCGGCGATAAGCTGTTGCGGAAGATTCAAGAGTGGCGAGCGCAACGATTAGCGTGTGGAGTCCAGGAAGGCTCTTGATCGATTCGTCTGAAAGCGATCCCAACTGTCGAGGAAACTCACGTGCTGCTCCCACTGTCTGAACCTTGCCTCCTCCATCTTGACCTGCTCGGTGAACCTTTTCCTGAGCATCTCTTCCTCCTCCTTGAACTTTGGGTTATCGAGCTTTTTGACCTTGGCTTCTCCAAACTTGCGAGTCTCCATCTGAGCTTGACGGTAAGCTTCGTAATGGGCATCCTCGGTCGTGGAGATGAGGTCGAGCATGTGGGTCCGAATGAGAAGAGATCGGAGTTTACGGAAATCGCAATGGTCTTCGTTGTCGACTGATTACCCAACATAGACAGGAAAGAGCAAAAAATATCAGACAGAGAGCCAGATGCGATGGTACAGGGGACAGGTGAACAAGAGGTGGAACAAAAAGAGATGAGTGTGGAAATAGAACGTCAGTCAAGACGAGCTTCGATTTCACGTCTTCGCGATTTACGACGGACCTTCGGCAACACCCCATAGGTACTCTCGACCCTTGACCGTCCTTCCATCGCTCGTCTGGACGTCCTGCGTTGATCCGATGATAGAAAACGGCATTGCATTCGTCAGAGTCCGGGCGTGGTCGGCAGAGGCCGCATCGTCCTCCTCGATGGGAGGCTGGTAGATTTTGATTCCTTGGGCAGCGACGACCTCTCGGATCTAAAATATTGAGAGTAAGATGGATGTCAGATTAATAGTGTGCTCGGTAGGAAATCAAGGTACTTAGCAAACGACCTACTCTTTGCTTGAACGTCTGCAGGTCTTCAGGTGTCAGTGTGTCGGCCTTGGCAACGACAGGAATAAGATTGACACGCGTTCCTAGGCGCTTCATGATCTCGATGTCCAATGGCTTCAGGCTGCAGAGCAATCGTTCAGTCAGCCAAAGCCTGGACGGTTCGAGATACAACCTGAATCTGGTTGATTAAAAAGAGAACTGTTCACTCACGTGTGTCCCGTTGGCCTGACAAAGTATAGACAAGCGTGAACTCGTAGATCCATCTTCTCCTCTCGCTGAGGTTGCTGTTCCTGTCGCATATACATCTCGTGTTGATCGTCCACAAACTCGACGATAGGTCCCCAGCTACGACACATCACATGTATCGAGATTAACTAGGGCAAATGCGATGTGGCAAGGGTAAAGAAATCGTGATATAGTGGGGGACAAGGGACGAACGAATCGCGGTTGTTCACGTAGTCGCCGAAACCAGGGGTATCGATGACGGTCAACTTGACCTTGAAAGCTTTCTCCTCGAGCTGTACAAGCAAGGAGGACATCAGGTCGAGCAGAAAGGCTAGGACTGCGGGCGGGATAGAGTCCACGGACCTCTGCTTTGATGATGTCGACTTCCGTCGTCTTGTCGAGCTGTTTGGCGAATCTAGCTCTGTAGTTCTTCTGCTGAGACAGCTCGGTCGAGAAAAGCGTGTTGATGAGTGTCGTCTTGCCGAGACCAGATTCGCCTGTGGTGAGTGAAATCGGAGCGAACAGCGGAAGAAGGGACGAGATGATCGGACGGTGAAAGGGACAGGGGCGGGGGTAGGACCTTTGGGTCAGGTCCGCCTGTTGGACAGGTTTAGGTACTGTGGCATCTGCTTACCAACGACCATCAAGGTGAAGTGCTGAAGGTAGACAGATAGGGAAGGGTAGGAAGCGGGAGGGATCAGCTTGCGAGGAAAGACACAAGCTGGATGGCAAGAACCCAGACGTACGGCTCCTCTCTTGGCGACGATCTTATGTCTTTGGTTCGGCAGACTTGATTGTTGAGATTGGAAGGGCGACGATGGACGGTAGATGAGTCAGGACAGGATATAGGGAGGAAGGAGTTTGTGCTGATCATTTGGATCGCGACGTGGCGGGATGGATGAAGGGATTGGACGACTGACTTGGCGATACCAAT
Source organism: Udeniomyces megalosporus (assembly GCA_039545415.1). Classification (NCBI taxonomy): domain Eukaryota; kingdom Fungi; phylum Basidiomycota; class Tremellomycetes; order Cystofilobasidiales; family Mrakiaceae; genus Udeniomyces; species Udeniomyces megalosporus. The sequence goes on along the minus strand of BCKM01000012.1, from coordinate 544,188 downwards.
GCTCCCGCCTGGGGCCTGTACGGAAGTTGTAGACATCTGTGGTCAGTTAGGGGATGGAGGGAGGAGGGGAGAGTTGTCGTTGAGATTGAGATGGTTCGAAGGTCCTCTCCGGGGCGTTCACGAATGTTTGGCCAAGGACTCGATCTCATTTCTCATCGAAATATTCTGGTTGTCGAATGTTGATCTCATGTAAAAGCAGAGAACATCCATCGTTCATTTGGGAACTCTGATCAAATGAGATAGAGAGGCGATGCATACTGAATCAAAAGATAGAGAGAAAACTGACTGCTGCGCCTCGCGCCTCCCTCCCAATTCCTCCCAACTTCTGCCTCACCCGGAGCGTCTCCAACGACCACTCAACCAAGAAACATCATCCACATCATGACCAACGTCCAGACTACCATCTCTCCTATCGATCAGAAGCCAGTTGCCACGAGAGACCTTCTCACCCCCGACGAGGTCAGCTTGCTACAGTGCCACCTCCACCGCGTCATCATCAGATCTCGTCCTCACCTATCTCCTTCTCCACTGTCGGTTGATGCTGGTCCCTCCGCTTTACACAGCTCGACAAGTTCATCTCATCATCAGTCACAGCTCAGAAGGAGTGGAAAAAGGTCCCCCTCGATGAGAGAATCGCCATAGCTGAGAAGTTCCTCGTTTGTCCTCTCCTATCCCCCTGTTACCTCACATGGTCGCAGCTTGCTGAACACTATCTCATCGGGGTCACTCAGACTGCATTCGAAGCTCTCAAGGACGATATCGTACCCGAGTTGACCAAAGAGATGGGTCGGCCTATCTCGCAAACCGTCTTCGAGGTCAACGGAACGCTTGACCGAGCCAAGCACCTTGTTTCCATCGCAAAGGAGAGTCTTTCTGATGTTCCTGCTCCCGAAAAGGATGGATTCAAGAGGTTCCTCCGCAAGGAACCTCTGGGCGTCGTCGCTCTCATCTCACCCTGGGTACGCTCCGCATCATATCTCTTCGCTTATACATTTTGAATGAAGTACCACAGCAGACCTCACCTCATCGTGTTCTTTGCACCTGGGATAACAGAATTACCCATATCTCTGCCTCATCAACTCAATCATTCCAGGCATCCTTGCCGGCAACACCCTACTTCTCAAGCCATCTCCTCAGACTCCTTCTCCTGCTTCTCGATTGCAACAAGCTTTCCTCTCTGCCTCGCTCCCCAAGGATGTGATTCAGGTCCTACATCTGTCCGAGCAAGACACTGGGAAACTTGTTGCCGACAAGCGAGTGGCTTTTGTCAGCTTTACCGGAAGCGTCAAGGGCGGGAAATGGGTCGACCAGATGGCTGCTGGAGGTGAGGGATTCAAGGGAGTTGGCCTTGAACTTGGCGGGAAGGATCCAGCATATGTCAGAGAGGACGCAAATGTTGCTTACACGAGCGAGCAACTGGTTGATGGCGCTTTCTTCAACTCGGGGCAATCGTTCGTCTTAATTCTCCTCTTCGACTTGCTTACTCGTCCTCCCCCTCAAGCTTTCTCTAAACAATCGTTTGTCATCTACTAGATGCTGTGGCGTAGAGAGAATCTACGTCCACGAGAAGATCTTTGACGAATTCGTGGCGAAGTTTGTTGAGATCACCAAGGTTCGGGCTCGATTTTGTTGACGCTTCTACATCTTCTGTGCGATTGTTTCAAGCTTATCGAACCTTCACCCTTTACTCGAACACACTCTCTAGACATACGTTCTATCCAATCCTCTCTCCGAATCGACCACTCTTGGACCAGTCATCTCTCTCGCCGCCGCCGCTCGGATTCGGGCTCAAGTCGCTGATGCCATCGACTCTGGCGCAAAGCCCCTCATCGACGAGAAGGTGGACTTCCCGGAAGCCAAGGAAGGAACGACATACGTTGCTCCTCAGGTCCTGGTCAATGTCTCGCACGACATGGAAGTCATGACTGAGGAGACTTTTGGTCCTGTCATCGGTATTCAGAAGGTACATCTTCCTCTCCGCTGGCCTCTTGACTCGAGATCGTCTCAACGCCGAAAACGAGCACCCAGCTGAGCCAAGTACCATCTTCTAACAAAATCTCCACTCAGGTCAAGAGCGATGAGGAAGCCCTTGAGTTGATGAATGACTCAATTTATGGTCTCACCGCTTCGATCTGGACTTCACCAACCGACGAAAAGTCACTTGATTCGTTCCGAACACTCTCAGACCAACTCGAGAGTGAGGCCTCATTTTCTCTTATATTTCCCTCTCTGACTCATAGTCAAGAGTCGAAAATCTGAAGTATTAAACTAACACCATGTCATTCTACCATTGTTAAGCTGGAACTGTGTTCCTCAACCGATGTGATTGTCTTGATCCGGCTCTAGCTTGGACTGGTGTCAAGAACAGCGGTCGAGGGGTCTCCCTCAGCCCATATGGTACGTTCACTTCCCTCCTTCCTTCCCTCAGCCCCCAGATTTTTCCTCTGTCTCTTTGTGCTGTATGGTGCCACACGTTTGCCCCATGGTATCGGCTTCCCAACAGCAATCACAAAAACGCAGATGGACAAGATGGAAATTCCCCCCCATAACTTGACAAAGTGCTGATTCGATGCTTCAATTTCGTTCGATCCACCTTGTCCCTCGTCGCCAAAACAAACAACAGGATTTGACCAGCTGACTCGACTCAAAAGTATCCACATGAAGCTCAAGCTTTAGATGTCATCTCTATATGTTTCCGCCATATATCATGGGGAGTTGATGAAGCTTACGAATTGGACGGAATTGAGGACGGAATCGTGACGTGCATGATGTACACTTCCGTGTTCATGTTAACCATTCTTAAGTAGGTGGAGACGGGAGGGTTCATCCCTTGCAGTGTGTAGAGAGAATGTAGAACGGAAGTCAAGACAGGGTGTAAGGCAAGGTGTACGTCGGAAGATGGGGATTGACCATGTACATTGAGACGAGAAAGAAAAGAGAAGAAAGAAGAAAAACCAAAACCCCAAGAACGGAATCAAGATGGAGAACTTGGGAAAGACAACGATGATTGTATTGATGAGTTTTGAGTTGTGAGGAAGCAGTGCGATGGTGACCAAGGTGGGTGGGGTGGGCAATAGGGAGGATATGCGGAGTTGATTTCTATGATACGACGATGAGGACAATGATGATTCGAGACACGAAACTGATCCCTGTACTAGAGATAATGGCTGAGATGATGACGATGATGATGACTCTAGTTACAGAATTTAATCCTCCCTGGACGATGGTTTGGAGATCGGGCCTTCTTCAGGTAACGTTGCCGAATCAGGCATCTCTGGAACGTGAGCTGCCGAGACTTCCTTGATGTCCTGAGCGGCGAAGCTGTGATTGATCGAGGGAAGAAAGAGGAGAAGGAATTTAGTTAGCTTCTGTAATCAATCCATGACGCCGTCTTGAAAACGAACTCTAGATGAAAGGAGATCCACTCACGAGCTATGGAAGTCATGGACAGTAGGCCAAGGCGTCAAACACGTGTCTCGACAGTCTGACATCTTACTCGTTAAATAGAGACCTTCGAGATTGGTTGCTCGCGAAAGCGCGACGTAGGCGTGACCTCGTTCCCATGCGGCTCCTAGTGAGACCTGGATGACAAGTCGATTAGACAGAGGAAGAGAGCAGATTGAGCGATTAACTGCATGAAGAAGAAGTAAAAGCTTAAATTCGACAAAGGAGGAAACCAGACTGACTTTGACATTTCTCAACGTCTGACCTTGACTCTTATGAATCGTGATAGCCTTTGAGACGACGAGTGGATACTGATGCCTAGTAACTACGTCCATGATCCTTCTGCCTCCACTCGGCGTCTTTGAGATTGTGTCGGCAAACTTGGGTACCAGAATAGGTTCTTCCTCATCAACAAATTTGACCTCGATTGACTCTTCTGTTAGGGAGGTAACGACGCCTTGCTTTCCGTTATAGAAATGGGCGAGTTTCGGTTCATTCGTTGGGGCATTCTGTTTTGGAGGGATACGGACGAGAGTAGAAAGGGAGTTGGATCAGCCCAGAGGTTAGTTGGCTTAATATATATATATATATTTGGAGGAAGCACAACGAGGAGGGGAGATGGAATGTACCTTGACGATCATGACAGGAACTCCAACCTTGAGGCGCAGTTCCTTCTCGAAAGACGAAGCATATGGTGAGGTTTTGCTACAGGAGGGAGAAGTAGAGAGAAATGGAACCGGAAACAATGGTCGCGATAAACGTCAGTCGATTTGTGATGATTGCGAAGGATACGAATGAGATCAAGAAACAGACCTATCTAAATCTCTGAGTGCCTGACTGAAATCGAACGAAGAGAAACCATCTCCCCTCTTCCGTCTAGCAAACTCGTCCTCCTGTCCAGCCTGTTTACTCGCTTTCGATGGAGGATGCAAGCCGTTGTGCTCTACAATCTGATCGGTTGAACGGAATCGCTGAATGGGACCTGGAAGTCTGTTGATACAGTAGTTGTTGATGTCTTCGGCAGTAGATCGATGGGAGACACTGCGACAGTGAAGAAAGATATCCAAGAAACATCCACAAGTTGGTTCATCAGCTTCCGCAGAGTCAAGCACAAGCACGAGACCGTCCACTTTGAACATACAGTTCAGTGCACTCAATCGGGGTTTCCTCTTGTCCCAAGATGACCCTTGTGTCAAGTACAGCAAAATCCTCCTTTGTCGATGTGCCGAACCTCAATCGATCCAGGATATGAGTGAAGACGACATCGGTTTGACGATAGGCCTGAGTAAGGAAGAAACGGTTGCTGTTTGGAATACTTCGTCTCCAACTATTTGAGTTGAAACAGAAGTTGGGGACTCGTTGAGATCCGGGATCGGTATCGTCAACGGGAGGAAGCTAAAGAGGCAAGCAGAAGAGCCGGTTCCACAGGACATGGGTCGATGAGCCCAACAGAGCGAGTAGGATCAGCATGGATGTGAATCTTACTTGATAGAAATCACCGGTAAAGATGACCTAAGATCGATTTGCCAAAGTAAGAAGAAAGACACGACATGGATCAACGTTAACTAATCGAACTGCGATCAAGATCTGCCGACCTCAACGACTTGCATCTTTAGATATGTCGTATACCATAGATGTTACTTGATGAACTGACCTGGACTCCGCCGAAAGGTTTTCTGTATCCTTCTATCTCTGCTCGGATGAGGTTGCCCTTCTTATCCGTTTCTGGTCCTCGAGCTCTCGAAGCAAGTCTCGAGACCATATCGAACAGTTCGGCGTCCAACATGGATACTAAATTTTGAGGTCATCAGTTAGCAATTGCATGTTATGCCTTGGACATTAGCAAAGAAAGTGAAACTTCAGATGCTTGCCTTCGTCAATGATCAAGACGTCAGTGCTTCTCCAGTTTGCGATCCAAGCAGGCATGACTGCAGCTTTACACTCGATGTCGAGTCGTTTCTCATCAAGTTGGTGCCTCCATCTGCAAGCAAGATGAACCAGAAAGTTCGGTCAACACTCTTCACAAGTCGAAGATAACCAGAGACTAAGGAAGAGTCCGACAAACCCCGCGAAACTGTGGATTGTCCTGGCTCGAGGCTTGAGTCTCAAGTTGGCAGCAGCCGTTCCAGTAGATGCTGTGACTCCAACGCTGGCTCCATCCTGTCGAAGAGCATCCACAATCGCACGTAGCAAGATTGATTTGCCAGTTCCTGCATATATGAGAAGGGAGACATAATACAAAGGCAGTCAAGCTTGGACCGTCAGTCTGTTGTCCTGCCCTCCCTGCTACCTAATACTTGCCCAAATTCCTCTCATGTTCTTCGATAAATTTCGCTCACCTGCAGCTCCAGTGAAGAAACAATTGTTTCCCCTTCTCACAAAGTCCAAGACTCGTCGCTGTTCTGCACCCAACACGACTTCCCCTTCATTCTCGATGTACGGCTTGATATGTTCCTCTGGTCCAATGACTCGTCGTGGAGGACGTGATGGCTCGTCAAAGAACGGGTTTTCTTCGATGATGGAGGTTCGAGATTTCTTGGACTTGTTGCGAACTTTCTTGACGGTGAGCATGGAATCGTCCAAAGCTGTTTTGTCCTTCTTGGCGCGGACAGACTTCCTGGACATGGTGGGATTTGGTTCTGAGAGACTTGGTGGTGATGTGCCAGAGGAAGAATCATGTGATGGTTCGGAAGAAGAAGTTGAATGGATGAAATGGGTTGACAAGGGGTTCGTGGGTGACTGATGCATGGACGACAGGAGTGTTGTTTCTATGCCTTCTTCCGGCAGTGAGAACGAATTGAGCTGAGGCTGAAGGGACTGTGGTGGTCTGGATGTTATCGAGTCAAATTGAGGCGAGGAGACTGGATGAGGTATTGGGTCTGGATTGTCAAGTGGGAAAGTTGATCGGGCCGAGTGAGGGTTCGAGTCGGGCGGTTCGATCTCTGGCAAATCGATCTCTGGCATCGGGCTACGGTATGTTGATGGGTTGGGGTCGACTGAGAGTTGGGGCGTGGATCCTGAATGAGGATATGGGTCAGGTTCACGGACAGCGGTGGCGTATTGTGGTCGATCGGGATAGGATTGGACAGCTGGAGATTTTTCTTGTTTGAGTGCACCTGATATCGTAGCATGGAGAATCGGCAGGGTCGTGCGGGAGATCAGTATCACCTGAGCAGCAGGAAGCCGGGTCATAAACGGGCTAAGGGGGAAAAGGAGCTGAAGCTTCTAGACGCACCTGCGGCTCCTGTTCCTGCTTGACGGACGGATGACGAAGTCGCGTAACATGGGTGACCTAGTTTGTATGTTCCTGTTCACGCTCGTCAAGATGAATTTTGAATTGGCAAGGGGCGATGACAAGAGTATCGACGAACCAAAAATTCCGGTTCTCTTGCGGTTCGCAGGGAGCCGAACGACTCTTCTTCCAGCGGCAAGCATCTGATTGGGGAGCGAAGCAATGGATAGGATGACAGTGGAGCAAGGCGGTGAGGCGAGACGTCTCCAAGCGAAGGAATGTGCTACGGCGAGGATAGGTAGAAGGCAAAGAAGGAAGGGGGACAAGTGGAGGATTGACGAAAGTCCCAAAAACTCGGGATCAAGTCCCCACCAGGGACCAAACACGATACACCATATATACAACCATCAGATCATTCACTCGGACGCCAGATCAATTTGCCACTCTGTCAAGAACCCTACATCATCGTTCCTTCTACATCGACCCACCATCTTCCTTTCCAGCCCCGCATTCCTTGCTCCAATCTAGCGATCGTCAACTCCTCCTTCTCACCCCTCTCCCGTTCGATTGCAAACACTTCCTTGCGCTGGCCACCTCTTCCGACCTGTCGGAGGAGCGTCACCTTCCGAGGGGTGAATCGGAGAGAAAGGTCAGAGGGTGGGAAGGGCAGTCCGAGCAAAGGTAGGCTGGGGGAAGATTGTAAGAGGTCAAGCAATCGAGCTTGAGGCTAGATCACAAAGGAACAGTGAATTCGTAACAACCATTCAGTCGTGACGGAACATGATCGAGATGATGAAGGACAACTTACCTGATAGAGCACAAACAAATCTTCCCGCCAATCCTGCATCTCTCCATACCCATCGCTCTGGATCTGCTCTGCCGTTTCTCTCAGGACGGCCGCGATGTACAAGTCTAGTACGGCTGTCTCTTTCTTCTGTGAGGGGGGGAACACAGTCTCGCTGGTCGTGAGGGTAGAAGAGGGCGATGGTCCATCGAAGGAGTAAGCTGGAAGTCGACCGGCAGCCGAGTCGGAGGAAGATGGAGATGGAGGTGGAGCGATACTATAAAGAGATGGCGAGATAGGAGATGACGAGAAGGGAGGTCGGATGAGTCGGAGATAGGAAGGAATGTGAAGGGCTCGGAAGTGATGCTGGATGACTTTGTACAGATCGAAAGATGTGTAAAGAATGAGAAAGACTGGAGCAGATGACGTGAGTGAGAAGAAGGATCGTGCTGACCTCTATACAGAAGTCTACAAGTGAGCCTCGCTTCTGTCGAAAGCCAGAGAGAGGTGGCTGCGCGCGTGTCGGGGTGATGGCAGGAGATGATGATGGACTGGATGATGGCTTGAAGGAGGTTGAACGGTAGGCCTGTCAGCGATGGCGAATACGTGGGCTGAGCTGTGTAGGGTGGTGGTGGTAGGGATGACATTGTTAGAACGGACAGCGGAGAGAAGGGGGAGGGGAGGAGGGGAGGAGAGAATGAGGCCGTCCCGGGATTCTCCCCCAGTAGGAGAAGCCGAGAACTCCCTCCTCTTCTCCTTCTACCCACATGATCCCCGTCTACGTCCCCACCGTCACATCCTACAGCTGCACCTCTTCCCGCTGCCTCGACGCCAAACCCGATCCGAGGCAATCCATCGACCATCCACTCAACGCCCAAACCAACACGTCCCAGACAATGGACAGCCGGGAGCTTACACCCGATCTGAGTGAAGACGAAGGCAAGCAATGTGAGTCTCACTCCTGTCAGCTCAGTTCGGTCCGGTTCAAATCCCAAAGTCCATACCAGACATGGCGGCAGGCGAGGAGACCAGAAGCAGGGTCGAGTCTCGGGGCAAGATCGGGGGGGCTCTTGTTGGACAAAGTTCTTCTCACATCATCTTCCTCCAAACAAGTTTGGCCATTATCTCGTGCCTTGTCATGCTCGTCATCTTGTCGGGCACGATATGCTCAATAGCGCAGCCACTGGGAAGCCCTCCTGGGAAGCTGCAAGGGGAGATCTTTCCGTCTAGTTCCTTCACATCCCTCGAGAGATGGATGGCCATTGATACATTGGCGGAGAATCCTTGATCATCATTCCTCTGCGTGGTGATCTTGCCCTCCTGGAGCGCACATCCAGCGTTGATGTTCGTCCCATCCTGTCAGAGTTCCCTTATCTCATATCGCGCTCCATTCTGCTGCGGGAGGAAGATAGAGGGACGGCTCTCTTCTCTCGGCGGTTCCACCTTTCTTCTACCTGAGATGTTCTGTTCGATTCAATCTATCGCTAGATGTCCATCCTGACATATCATCGCGCTGTCTCCCTTACAGTCGTCTACCACGTCACGCTTCAGTCTCAACTTTCCGATCAACCGTCCCTCGATATCCCGCCTCTCAAGACCCTCACCCTCTCGGAGGGCGCAAGCATCTGTCTCGAGCGTGCCCCAAGCTCTCTCGACCAGTTGCGATCTGACGACGGCGTAAGTACACATAGTCTATCGTCTTTTCTGCCCTTCTACGTTTGACTCATCGGCTCGAGGTTACGGTTCACGTGTTCCGTCTTCGTTTGGCTGTGCAGCTTTTCAAGTGTGCAGTCGTCTCCAAAGGTCACGCAAACCTCAAGATCGTTCACGGAGAGGTGAGTATAGCAACGCGATAGGATCTGCCCATCACCGCTCGTCCTGTTCAGCACTGAGTAACTGATTTTGATTAACAGCTCTGTATCGAGGACCTGAGTAAGCGCTTCGGTGAACATCTTCGCAGCCACGATCAAGTATCCGTTGACGAAATGTCGGACGTCACACCTAGGTTCCACTCATGGCACTTCCGTCAACTCCGACTCCCGTCTCATAGCTCGAGTACCAAAGGTCGTCCGAGATGGCGATATGTGAGAGGCTTCCTTTCTCCTGAATCCAGCTTGACCGAAAACGTATCAACAATCGTTTGCGTTTCTGTGGCATCCACTCACAGCATCGTTCTGGGCAAGGTACATGCCTCCATCTTACGCCTGCCATCTGACGTCTAGCCACTGACCGTCATCGCTCATGGTCGTTCTCAACTTAGGATATCATCAAGAAGGGAATCCACAATCACGCTCTCCGAATGCGAGTCTCGCTCAAGCGACAGTAAGCCTGTTTTCCACTCTCCCTCATCGATAGGGCGAGCCTACACGTCTACCTGTACTCACACGAGCGCTTCGGATCTAGGCCAGTCTCGCCTTCTCTTTCCGAAAAGAGCAACCAGACTGCATTCTCATCTCCCATCGATGATGACGTCCATCGTCGCTCCGTCTCTCACTCCACCAGAAGTCTACCCTCGCTGATCTTCTCGGAGTCTTTCCACTACGCCGATCCTCAACTGACCCAGCGAACAGCGGCGTCCAAACCGATTTCTGGTCTTCGATCCCCTGCACAGGGAAGCGCTCCGAGTGGTCGATACGGGCTTTTCGAGGACAGCAGCTCCGACTCGGACGTTGGAGTACCGGTTGATAGTCCCGAAAAATCATCTGTCGGGGACCCTGCTAGCCAGGGCTCACTCGAGTCGTCCCTTCAGGGCTCGTCCCGACACACTCCGCCTGATCCGAGTGATTCTCCCGCATACGATGCCGGCTCTCGCGACGTCAGCAACCCTCGCAGCCAGGAAAACAACGAATCCAAAGGCGAAAACGATATCGATTTGAAACCCCACGCCAACGTCTCATCTCAACCTATCTCGAACCTTGGTGGCGCTGTTCACCTAACCCCCTCTTCATCTCACGACGAAACCTACGCTGTATCCAATCCTGCTCTGTCCGAGTCTGACTCCAGCTCAGAGGCAGGTGACGACCCTCCAGAGGAGGTCGGGACCATTGTTCTCAAAGCTTCTGAGATGGCCGCTCAATCACAGCAGGACAAGATTGACAAACGTTGGTCGTTGCTCGATGCCCGTCAGAAGAGACAAGCGGCTCTTCAATCACTCGCCGAAAAGAGAAGGTTGTCTGAGAACAAGATCGCCTCTTCGCAGCCCCTCAAGCAGGCAACCGAACGTCCCCAAGGTCAACTCAAGAATATGTTTCCCCTCGAATTCGACCACATCGATCAGGTCGGCCATCCGATGGAAAACGAGGGAATTGAACTGGACGCTGACATCCTTGACGGAGAGCAGGACGTCGAGGATGTAGATGAGGTGGATGCCGAGCAGGACGACGAACTCATCGATCATGACGTCTACGATCCCCTCCGAGAGTTCGATGGATCTCCGTCCGAATTTGCCGATACTACTACCTCCGACGGTGGCATGGTTGGAATCCTCGAGTCCAAGGCCTTAAGCGAGCTCGGTCTCGAGGCTGATGACCAAGTGGGGAATCACCGAGAGAACATGGAGAAAGCCCGAGAGGAGAAGAAGGCGTACGATGAGCAGCTCTTCAACGAAGGAGAGGAGATGATGAAGAGGTTGAGCCAGCGATGGGATGCGAGGGTCGGGGAGCGTGTCCATCCGGGCGAGAACAAGCTGAAGAGGGAGGAAAAAGGCGGGGGGGTTTCTTGTTTTGGCAGATCGATCTCACCCAAATACGAGCCGGTCACATTCTTGGTAAAGACCCATTCCTATCGTTCGCTCCAGGCCTTAGTCTATCCTGCTGATGGATTCTTTACCCACTCCAACTCGGCAGGAATCCAGCCAGCTCAGCGACGATACTCAGTCCGGATCCACTTCGATCCCTTCCATCGCTGCAGATCGCCCACAAGTGGGGAATAAAGTTCCCGCTACTGAGCCAGAGAGAATGCCTTCAGATCTGAGCGAGAAAGTGGAAGGACAAGTGCGTGTCTGCCTCTCCTCTCATACTATCGCAGCTTCCTCTCCATCCTTTCATCAGTGATATCTAACCTTGTCATCTGCTCCGAAACATCCAGGACCAGACGCAGGTGCAAGTGCAGTCCTCTCAGCACAGCATTCAGTCCGCCTCGCTCGTCTCTCGTAGGTTTCAGGCCCCGTTTGTATCCCGCTTTCGACTACCGTGGACTGAACGACGACTTGATGTCCGGGCCGCTGTGCTTCCCATCTTGTCCCCTAGAAGTCAAGTCAAGCTCCCTCGGCAAGCGAAAGCGATGCCTCGAAGAGAGAACAGAAGAGAAGGAGACCCACAGGGACGACTCGAGACTCAAAGGAACCTTGGATGTCGTCGACGCAGGAAATATGGCGACTCTCGCTTCCTCTACACCATCGACCGACGCTGCTTCACTTGTCTCATCCCACCTTGAGCCGGTCTCCTCCGTCGATCCGACCAGCAAGGATATCCACAGCCACTATAGGATCGGCAAGGAGCAAAACACTAACAAATCCGACGTTACAGTAGCGCCATCATCACCAAAGATGATGCCTGACGATCACGATCACGATCGTCAGGAAGCCGATACTCAACCCTCATCCAGAAAGAGAGCTCGTATCTTTGGCCCCTCAACGACGAGGATTCGAGACGTCATGCTTGGGGCACTGGTGGGGACTATCGGGACGATTGCCGTCTTGGCGAGTTTGGGTTGGGAGGAAGAGTAAATGGCAGGAGGAGGAGGAGCTCGAAGATTATTTTTTTGGCGTTCGCTCTTGTGGTTCTGCTTTGTCAGAACCAGGAAAGCGGTCGTAGGGTGAGAGGGGGGGGGCCGGCGGGTTACTTCTTTTTTCTTTTTCTAGGAGCTTTAGGAGCTTCAACTTTCCCTTGTTGTACCTATCCAAACTTGTCGTTCCAAATTTCCTCTATAATAGTTCTGTCCGCTTCACGTTCACTCATTCTTCCGCTGTATCGAAGACCTTTCCTTTTTTCTTCCTTCTCCTTACATTCTCTCCCTTCAATTCATGCCTTTGTACTTTCTCTCTCTCTCTCTTCGTCATTCTCAAACTCAAAACAGCAACAGTGACTTTAGGTTTGACAGATTCCCACGCACGGAGGGGGGAAAAAATGTGAGGGAGAAGATCCCATCTATAGTGATATGAGCGACACGTTTTCCTTTTGGGTCCGGATTTCATTCGTTAAAAACTAATTGAGAGAAACATCTATAGGTGGAGAAAGGACGGGAAGAATCATGGGGTTTTTTTTTTTTTCATGTTCTGATTGTTTTAGAGCTACGAGCCTTTATATATGTGTATATATTGTTTAGTCCTCGCCCTCAACGATCCAGTAAGAAGACGCGTCCAGCTTCTTGTCGCCCTGTGACATAAATGAGGATAGAGAGAGAGAGAGAGTGTGTGTGTGTTTGTGTTCATGAGACGATGAATTGAGATGGATATCAGCGGTTGTGTTGAGCTGTTATAGGATAAATGACTCGATGGGAAGCGAAGGAAGCTAGGTTGTAAGGATCAGATGAATCATGACTTACGTTAAGGAAGGGGACTTGAAGGATAAAAGAGAAACGGAAAATCCGATGTGAGCAAAGTGATCGTAAAGGCCAAAAAGAAAAAAAGAAAAAAAAAACAGGATCGTTCAAGATTCGACCCAAATTATCCCAGACCCAGCAGTCAAAAACCAGAAGTCACACTCGATAGATGAATGGATAGATACGTAGTGGACAGAAAGAGAGAAAAGAAAACTCAAAAACTCACGTCCAACGACGAACAAGTACTCAATCGTCTTTCCTCCCGCCATTTTGACGAGTTTACCAGCGGCGCTAGCCGAACCACCTGTAGCGATGAGATCATCGACGACGAGAACGGTTTGACCTTCCTTGATGGCGTCCTTTTGAATCTCGAAAGCGTCCTCTCCATATTCGAGGGTGTAGGTAACTTTGTGGCATGATCCAGGAAGTTTACCTGCCTTTCGAACGGGAACGAACGAACTACCCAATCGTTGAGCGAGAGGTGGACTGTGGAAACAGAAGAAAAGAAGAAAAAAAAAAGAAAAGAAAAAAAACCGGAAAGGAAAGGAGAACGACAGAGATGATGAGGGGAAGGAAAATTGATCAGCGATCAAATCGAGACCAAACTAAAAAGGGATGAGTACAAGGTGGGAGTTTTCGGTTTTTTTCTCTTTCTTTCTTTCTTTTATGGGGATCCGACAAGGAAATCCTGAGGAGCCTGATAGGAGAAGGGGTTTTTTTTTTTTTTCCAAGAACGTTGAACTCACCCGATGAGGAAACCTCTAGCGTCAAGTCCGACGATGACGTCAATCTTGTCGATTCCAGCGTTGGGAAGAGTGACGGTGTAGATGTGGTTCATGAAGTGAGTGAGAAGCATGTCAAAGTCCTTTGGGTCTCGAAGAAGAGGGAGGAAGTCGATGAAGGTGACGCCAGGAATGGGCTATGGGAAGCAAAGAAGAAGAAAAAAAGAAAGCGTGAGTGGAAGAGTGAATGTTGGAAAGGGGAGGTAGAAGACTGGAGAGTCGATGTCATTGGATGGGTATGGGCTAATGGGAGTGGAAGGGAAGAAGAGATAGGGAATTACAAAGTTGGCTGTTTTTGAACGGTTTGAGGTGGAATCGAGTCATAATTTCGGGAAGTCGTGGAAAGGAGTGAGATCAAATTGTGAGCAAGCATGAGGATGAGGTAGGGGGGGAGTGAAGTCTGGGACTGACGGTGAAGACCCATCTTGGATTTTAGGTGAGCGACATCGGATGAAGGCGTCTGGACGGTTGGATTGGCAGACATGTCGGTGCTGGAATTAGAGGATTGGGACTGATGTTTCAGATGAGGATCGATAGGGGATTCGAGGCTAGGAGGAAGATCGACGAACCCAGGGGATGCAGGTAGGTACGTAGAGACTCGGTGTAGAGAGAGGGAGACAGAGAGAGAGAGATTATATAGGGTGACTTGATATCGAGAGCTCAACCAAACCACCAACCCCCCCTCCCCTCAGACCGAAACCCCAACGCCCACCACCCACATCCTCAACCAGATGGCCACTTCCTCATCCACATCCAACAACGCCTTCGAGTCAGTACAACCTAACCAATCCAAAATCCCCAAACCACAATTAAACGCCCTTGCTTCCCCGTGTAGCTTCACCCACTCCATCCGAAACAACTTCCTCTCTGCTTCCTCCGTCGGTGCAGGCCTCCCAAAGGCGACCAGCACAGGAACAACCATCGTCGGCTGCCTGTTTGGTAATATCGAAGATGGCACAGCTGGTATCGTCCTTGGAGCTGACACCAGAGCGACCGAGGTCCGTCTACGAGCCATCTACTCGTCTCCCTGACTCTGCTCATCACTGTACCTCGTCAGGTGTGCTGATCGCTGGCATCTCAATCATTGTCATCTACAGGGCCCAATAGTGGCGGACAAGAACTGTGAAAAGGTACGGAGAGAGAAAGAGAGAGATGGCGCTTGCATCATCATCTTCCACTTGGATGGGTTCCCTCCCTCTCCCCAATCAGTCTTTCGATCCTCACCCTTGCTTGTTTCTGTCACCCGGTCCCTTATCCTCATCCGACTGCCTTACACCAACATCTATCTTCATATCATCACATCGGATCATCAACCCATTCGAATCCCTCTTCTGCCCGCGTCCCCTCGGCTCCCCTTACTCGTCTACAACCCAAACCTCACCTATCCTTCTCCCGTCAGATTCACTACATCTCTCCCCAAATCCGATGCTGTGGAGCAGGAACAGCCGCAGATACCGAATTCACCACCGCCCTCATCTCTTCAAACATCGAGCTACACTCTCTCGGCACAGGACGAAAGCCCCGAGTAGTCACTGCGATGACGATGCTCAAACAGATGCTCTATAGGTTCGTTCATCCAAGTTTCGGCGAGCGTGCATCTGAATGTTTGGCTCGGGGGAGCGGTGAGACGCATCGGGAGAGAGAGGATCCGATCCGGGTCGTTGTCCTTTGGGCTCATCACGATGATTGGGGCTGACAGAGTTCTGATTTCTTTTGTTACTTCGGGACCACATCATCTGTTGCCACCTCAACACCAACTCGTCGCTGTCGATCCCTCTTGCTATCATCTGCCATGTCTTCTCGCCTTTCCCTTTCCCTCACCCTTCCTCTTCTTCACCCACCCACTTGCCTACTCAACCCCTCGTTCCGCTTGGCCGATCTTCCTTCGCCCTCCTTCTCCCCTCCCTCGCAGATATCAAGGTCAGATCGGCGCAGCTCTCGTCCTTGGTGGATACGATCACACTGGACCCCAACTCTTCACCGTCGCTCCTCACGGTTCAACCGATAAACTTCCTTACGTCACCATGGGCTCTGGTTCACTCGCTGCTATGGCCATCTTTGAATCTCAATGGAGGGCCGGTCTGTCGGTGAGTTTGTTAGTTTGTCTTTGGAGACTTTGAGCAGTGGATATCGTGTACAAGTGACCGAGCCACATGGACAAGCGTGATGGAGTGGATCCTATCCGCCAATCTATTTGTTGTCAACAACAATGACAGAGGAAAACAAGCAGCACAAATCTGATGCTGACAAGTCGTTCGTTATTTGTTGCATCAATCCCCTCCCCCTCAGAGAGAGGAAGCGATTCGAATGGTCGCAGAGGCTATCTCGGCTGGTATCTTTAACGACTTGGGTTCAGGTTCAAACGTCGATGTTTGCATCATCACAAAGGACAACACTGAGATGTTGAGAAACTATGAAACTCCGGTGAGTCTCGGTTTTTCTTGTCGAAAGAAGGAAACACACAAATACTTGGAACCACACATCGCTGAAACTCATCCAAAAAAAAAAAAAAAAAAACCCCTCCGGTGTGGGTTTCTGTTTTTGCTTCTCCTTCTTCTTCTCTCTTCCTCTTTTTTTTTTTTTTTTTAGAACGAACGTGCGAACAAAGACCTCTCGTACAAATTCCCGAGAGGGACGACGGCTTGGAAACGAGAAGACGTTCGAAAGTTCATCGTCAAGGAGGAAAAGAAATCACTCGTCGTACCGGAACTCGTTCATGGAGATGTCCCACCCGCGTCAGCAGCAGCTACCGGCGGGATGGATGTTGATGTCGGTGCGTGAGGAAGGTGATGAGGATGATGATGATGATGATGATGGGAGTTGGGAAAGGGAAGCATAGAGTCAGAGAGAGAGAGAGAGAGAACGAAAAAAAAGCTAAAAGGAAGAAGGAAGGGGTTTTACGAGATGAGAAAGGGGAGAAGGGAGTTTCTTTCTCTCTTTTTTTTTTTTTTTTTTTCTCGATGATGAAACATGGAAATTCGTAATCAACCAGCACCCTGTTCTCATCACGTGCGTGTATGTCTGTATATGTGTGTGCGTATATCGTTCCTCAAAAAAAAAAAAAGTCTCGACAAGCAAGAAGGAGAAGAAGAAAAAAAGTAAAGCAGAAGCAAAGAAATTAAATCACTTTCCTGCTCCTGCAGAAGATTGTCGAGACTGTTTTTGGACATAGGATGGTAAGGGGAGTTTTTTTTTTTTTGTATGGAGAATAAGTGGGGAGGAAGAAGAAGAAGGGGAAAGAAAAGAAAATAGAAAAGAAAAGAAAAGAAAAGGAGAGAAATCACCGGATTAGTTTGGATAAACTCTTCGTTTTCTGTTTTGCCTCCCCCCCCCCCCCCCCCCCCCCTCCCCCTTTTAATCACACGTTCGTAGACCTCATCACGTAAATGAGCCTCACTATGGCTTTGTCATCTCCACAATCTCATTGTAACGCCGAATGGTACACGCGGGGTTTCTTCTTTTTCCTTCCTTTTTTTGCCCTTGAGATTTGTGGGGTGTTCTGATCGAGTAATCACGCGCCCTCTTTTTCTTTTGGTTCTTCCTCTACCCCCCCCCCCCCCCCCCCCCCCCCCCCCCCCCCCCCCCCCCCTCCCCCCTTTCCTCAAGATCAACGTCCCAGGTGATTTTCGGGGGGAAGAAAAGGGGGATGGAAAGAAAAGCCCAAGAATCCGTCGTGGAATACTGCCCCTCTCCGCGTACGTAGGTGCGTGTGTGTATGTCCACACACGTATATGTACAGATAGATATACAGGTTCACGTACCTGTTGTTGTCTCGCCATCATGAGATTGACGACTTGTTGGACGTTGGCTTGTTTCTTCTCGATCGTTCCTTGAAGGACTTCTAGGTTTTGACGGACGAAAGAGGTCTTTGAAGTGTAATGTTTGAGAGCTTCTTTTCGGGTCTGTAAGAGTGTTGATTTGGGATGGTGATATAAAAAAAAAAAAGAAAAAAAAAGAGTCAGCTAGAGAATATGCTTGGGAAGATAAGATTAATCGACCCCCAACCCCCTTCCCCTCGCTCAGACTTTACCTTTGAAACGTAATAACCTGTCCCAACGTCGATGATGACGTTCTCGAGATCAGTCAATTTGCCAGGAACGTAGAGACTCGATGTGAGTGGGATGAGGATCGGTTTGGCTTGGGATGACACAGAGAGAGAGAGAGCAAAGATGATTGGGGAAGGAAAAAAAAAAAAGAATCAATCCATGATGAGAGAAGGAAGGGAATCTAGGGCTTGTGTTTGTTGATGAATTTATGACGAACGAGCATTCTCTGGTTTGATTTCGGAAACATTGTCGACGCAAGACTTGAACTTGACTTGAGCTGATTTGAGTTGAGCGAAAGAGTTGGTGAGATGTTCGAGTTCCTGGTTGGTGAGAGTGGTGATTGATTGGTCAAAGGGGGGGGGGGGGGGGGGGGGGGGGGAATTGAGAGCAAAGGCAAGAGTGTGAGTGAGTTCGGATTGATTGGTTGGGTGGATTTCGGATTGGGTGTCAATGGGATGGGAGGGAAAGTACATCGTCGAGTTGCTTCTTGACTTGTTTGAGCTGGTCAAAGTCTAGATCTAGGACGGAGACTTGGTTGTTGGCCATGGTGAGGTATGGTTCGATGGATTCGGTGTGACAGGGTGGTATGGGAGATGGTTGGGATTCGTTGTGTGATGGATGTTGGCACTGTCGAACGACCATCATCGAACCAACAACGCTATGGCTAAACGTACAGCAGAGCATCAGGTACAATCTAACCACCTCAATTCTCGAGTGATTCAACGCTCACCACACCCTCATCTATAACAAAGTTATCAAAGGAAGGTCAAGACCAGCATACATCCGACGATGATGAACCCGTAAGTCGAATCAACGGGACTCAACACCAACCAACCTAATCCATCCTTCTCATTCCAGGCCGATATGCCAGTCGCAAAGCCAGCCGACCTAGGCACGAGAAAGTAAGCGTCATCCACTTGAAGAGTCCTCATCAACATCCACTCATCGTCTTGACAACAAACGACATTACCCACCCAGGATCCGAGCTCTTCCTTCTCGCAAGCTTCCCCCTGCCAGTTCCGTACCTGATCCCGTAAGCACCTCGTCTAACTCGATCCGATATGCCTCAGCGTCTTCAGTCGCGTCCCGTCGTTCGACGTCAGCTTATTCGGGAACCCAACGCTTCCACACTTTCTCGCTTCCTTCAGGCCCCGAGTACAGGCCCTAAACCAGCTTTCGGTGGCTCCACCTTCAGCGGAACTGCTGCTGCTCCAACCTTTGGATCGACTCCGTCGAGCAACCCATTTGGGTCCACAACACTCCCAACCAAGCCGGCCACCTTTTCCTTTGGCTCGAATCCGCCCTCGACCAATCCTTTCGGTTCGCTCAACCTTCCCAAGCCGACGACCTCCACTCCAGCTGATCCCTCCTCTGGGACCAAGTCACCGACCAATCCGTTCTCGTTCGGAGCTAGCGCTGCCAGCCCCACTCTACCACCTACCTCGGCGTCTGTCCCACCTTCGGCTACTCCTTCGACTCTCCCTTGGGGTTCCACACCTTCACTTCCTTCCACGATCGACATGCCTGGCAGTAAGGATGGCGAGGGCAAGAAATCTCCGAGTCCGACTCCCTCCATCGTCGTCGAGCCACCGTCGACTCCCCAGATCCCTCCCACGCCTGAAGTCGCGTCCAAGAGCGGTTTCAACTTCTCGTCCTTTGGCTCTGGTTCCGGTCCTTCCAGCACGAGCGCTCCGACCAAATCCTCCCCCCTATCGACTTCTTCCTTCTCATTCTCCGCCACTCCTTCTGTTTCGTCCAACGTGACCGGCGCCCCTTCATCCGCGTCTTCCGCCAGCAGAGACGCAGGTGCCACATCGGCTGGCACCACCAGCGCAGCACCGACTTTGGCATCACCTCCCAAGCGCAAGCTCGAGGACACCGCCGACGTCGACCAGAAACTACTCGACCACTACCTCTCCCTTCGAGGACTCAACCACTCTCTCGTGACTCTCATCACTTCCCTCACCTCGTCAGACCCATTCGTTGATCTCTCCGAAACACTGAATCAACTCGCCAAGAGTTACGCTACTCAACGCAAACAACTAGGTACCGCGGGCTCAGATGACGAGAAAAGGAAGAAGGCAGCAGCAGCAGCCAAGGTCGAGGCTGCAAAGACGACGCCAGAGAAGGCGACTGCAGGCGCACCGCCAGTATTCAAAATCCCATCGGCCCCCGTCCTTCGCTCAGCCGTCCCAGCGCCCCCTCCCGTCAAGACGCCCGTTTTCCCTTCGACGAACGCCTCTTCTTCATCGGGAGGATTCTCGTTTGGGGGAGCGACCGTACCCGTCGCGACTGATGGATCGAGCAGCTTCCCAACTTCGAGCTTTGGATCGACTGCCACGCCAGCGGCCAACCTGACCTCGAACGGTCGATTCTCCTTCGCCGCTCCTCCTACTTCTAGCCTTTCCACCCAACCTAACCCATTCGCTACGACAAAGTCCGGTGTCGACGACAACAAGTCGACACCAGGCGCCTTCTCATTCGGTACTTCTCCCTCTGGCTTCGCACCTTCTGCCTCTTCCTCGTCTACATCTTCAGGCACGTCTACGAAGAGTGGTGGCTTCTCATTTACTCCTCCCTCGTCAACGACCGTGACCAAAGGCGATCCCTCCGGCAGCACTTCGTCGAATCAAGACAAAAAGGCATCCGAGTCTGCCAATTTCATGAAATCTCTCCTCACCGAAAGCAGCGACACCAACTCTGAGAATCAAAAGTCCTCATCAACCCCCACTTCCGAGTCTCCCACCACCACCCCATCGACTTCCTCCACGATGACCAAATCCAATTTGTTCGGAGGACTATCCACACCGTCCTTCTCCTTTGGCTCATCCCCATCTTCCTCGAATCCAGGAGCATCTTCGACAGCAGTCGCCCCAACCCCCCCAGTGTTCCAACGTTTACCAGGTGGAACGCCCAACTTTTCCTTCGGTGCTTCCTCCTCCTCCTCCTCCTCCTCGTCTGAAATTGGGGGAAGCGTCGGTTCAAGTTTGGGGCCAACCATCACTGGTTCCACCGGAGGTCCATCTGGAGGATTGAAACGTCAGATTTCAGCTTCATCTTTCACGTTTGGTTCTCAAACCGAAGGATCATCTTCTCCTTCTACTATCTCCACGTCATCGATCAACCCATTCTCCTTCAACCCTTCTTCCTCCTCCTCCACCTCTTCTTCTTCTTCCCTTACAAACGATAAACACTCATCAACGACTTCACCGTCGACGACAACTACCTCCTCGATTCTTACGACGAAAGCAGCAGTGGGAGGAGGAGGAGGAGGAGGAGGAGGAATAGAGGAAGAGAGAGAAGATCCACCAGCGCCAACGATCCCATCTGATCCAACCCTCCTCCTTCAAGGACAAGGTGAAGAAAATGAAACGACGACGTTCGAATGTAGAGCGGCCATCTCAAAATTCGATGATTTGGAAAGTAGCGGTAAGAAAGGGTGGGTCAAAGTTGGGACGGGTATCGTCAAGGTCAAAGCTCCTAAAGACGAGAACGATGCAGAGGAAGGAGGAGGAGGAGGAGGGAAAAGGAGATTGCTGGTCAGGAACGAAGGAAACGGTGGATTATTGGTCGTAAGTCGCACAAGCGCCTCTTGTCTTTTCTTTTTCTTCCTCTTCTTCTCTTTCTTGTGAAAGCTTTGAAACCTCATCGATTGAGAATTCGAGAACTGACACCTTCCCTTCCCCCCCCCCTCCCTTCTTTTCTCTCCCCTCTTATTGCTCCCATCTCTCTTCCATCTCATCCAGAATTTCGCCCTCCACCCCGACCTCAAGCCCAAGATCCAACAAGTCAAGAACGTCCTCTTCACTGGATTCGAAAAGACGAAACCCGTTCAGTTCCTAGCTAGATGTCCGGATGGAGGGAAAGCTTCGGCTCTGTTGAAGGCGCTAGAGGAGGGTATCTAGAGAGAGAGAAAAAAAGAAGAAGAAGAAGAAGAAGGAGAGGGAGAAGGAGAAAAAGAAGATGAGATGAGATGAATGAAAGAATAAGAAGGAAGAGAGAGAGAGAGAGAGAGAGGAAGAAGAAGAAGAAGAAAGAAGAAGCAAAAAAAAATTATATTAAACTGGATGATCATAGATGACGATCGATTGGGAATCTTCATTTCTCTCTCTCTCTCTCTCTCTTTCTCTCTTCTTTTCTCTTTTTCCTCTTCTATATCTTTTCTTCATCATCATCTTCTTTTTCTTCTTTGTTTCCTTTCTTTCTCTTCATATCATTCTTTCCTTTCGCTCATTCCTTGAAAAAGACGAAAAGGATACCCAGTCTCCTCGAAACCCCCCCCCCACTTTTGTTGCCTAGAAGAAGGGGATCATAAGGAAAAAAAAAAAAAGAATTACGCTATTTCCATGCGGACTTTGATTTTTTTTACTCCAGGACCCACCCATCCAGAGGGGGGGGGGGGGGGGGGAGATAAAAAGTTCCCTCAAATCTCCTCCTCGATGACCCTCCCACCGGAGACTTCGTTCGCTCCACTCGGATCGTGTCTCTCGAATCCACCGTTCGCCAAAAGGTTCGAAGGTCCGAAAGCTTTGACCCTCTCCCTTTCCTCTTCCGACTCGCAGACGATGGAACCAGCGTACCCAAGGGCGTTGATACTCATCGATCGTCTGGGCGATGATGATGATGATGATGGGGAGATCGTGTTGGTTTCGTCACCGTCGTCGTCGTCTCCTCCTCCTCCTCCTCCTTCGATGGTGCAAAGTTCAGCGAACCTCGGGATCATAGCGATCATTTCCAGCGACAAGATCAAGTTCCAACTAGGTGATGTTGGACCACCATTCCCACTCCTTGGACCTGGCGTTTTCGATTCAGGTGGTTGAGACCAGATGGCGGTGTGAGATGCGTTGAGGAGGGTTAGGTTGGAGGAGAGGAGGGTGGATTCGATGGTCGAGATGGGGGTCGAAGGAGATTGAAGGCTTGGTGGAAGTCGAAGGAGCGTGTGAGAGTAGGGAAGAGGAGTAAGAGCGAAGGGTGTGTCTTTTTTTTTTTGAAAGGAGGAAGAAGATAGAGAAAATAGAGAGAAGAAGCGGTAGAGGAGGAACAGGAGGCAGGAGTCAGTTGAGTTCCAAAGAAGAAGGAAGAAGAAGAAGAAGAAAGATGGTCCTTCGAGAACAAGCAAAGAGAGGGAGGGGGGGGGGGGGGGGGGGGGGGAAAAAAAAAAAAAGATCTCCCTCCTTTGCTTTCGGGCTCTCTCTCTCGCTCTCTCACTCACCTTCCCTCTCGACGACTGCAGCCTGACACCATTCCTCGATGGGACTCGAACCATACCTCGTCATTGGGACGAACTGAAGGTGTCTCCTAGGTTGACTCGCTCCGGATTTTGGACCAGAGTTGTAGATGCAGATCGAGGGTTTACCGGCTTGACGAAGAGCGAGGAGCATGAGGTAGGCGTGAACAAGATGAGGAGGATGAAGAGGGGTCGATTGAGGTTGAAAATCTACGGGAGGTGGGAGTTAGAAGGGGGGAAGAAGAGAGGGGGGGGGGGGGGGGTGGTGAAGGGCGTCCAGAAAGGAAGAAGAGAAGAAAAGAAGGAGCAGAAAAGCGGAAATTAGTCAAGAGAATCAGAATGGGGCGTTTATGATGAGGGGTTTTCTTTTCTCTTTTGCTGGGGTTGACGAGACAACGGAAAGATGAACAAAGGGAAACCCCTTCAAGTAACCTCCCTCTACTCTCTTCTCCCCCCCTCTGCTCTTCTTTCCTTCTCATCCAAAGACACCCTTCCAGAAAATACAGGGAAGAGAAAAAAAAAAGAACAAAGAAACTCACCCTCAGAAACCAACAAGAAATGTTCTTCCACCAACGAAAACTTGTTCAACAAAGCCACCATCTTTTCTCCACCTTGTTCCTGACCAACCTTGCCTAAAAAGAGGTCGGACGAGTCGTCGTCGAACGGACCTTCGAATGGATCTGATGATGTCTTTTGTCGTTTGGGTGTTGGGAGAGGTCTCTCGTCTGCTCCTCCTCCTTCTTCTCCTTCGTCGGTGATCATCCTGAAGTTTTCGGCGGTTTGATTCGATGACCCTCTTTCTTCTGCTGATGATGCTGTAGCTCCAGCTCGTTTAGCGAGGAGAGAAGGACAAACTCGAAGTTCAAACTAGAAGGAAGGATGGGAAGCCACAAAGGAGTTTTTGCTCTTTCGATGATCAATCAAACTTGGAAAAATCGAGAGTGGCAACACGTTTGGCCGAACGAATGAAGACGAGCAAATGTATTCACCCGAAGGCCGGTATCTTTATCAAGGACGTCCTCGACATCTGAAGGGTAGTGATTGAGTTGACCGGATTGAGTTGCCTTTGCGAATCGGGAGGTAAGCCGTTGGACGATCTGGCGGTAAGGTGCGAGGGTTTGGAAGGACATGGTGGCTTCCGTCAGTCGACGAGATGAAGGGAAAGATCGGATGGCGAGGTCGTTGAGGTAAGGGGGTGAGATCGGGAAGGATCGTGATTTGGACTCCTTCCTCACTCAAAAACAAGGTCACGTTCAATCTCTCAACTTCCCCCTCACAAACAACTACCACAACGCGTGATCATATCATCGAAAACTCCAGCCTCTCCACAGAATCTCCCCTCCTTCACTTTTGAAGTGCCTTTGTCAGCTCGGGGACGGCTTCGTACAAGTCAGCTACTAGTCCGACATCTGCCACCTGGAAGATGGGTGCATCGGCATCCTTGTTGATGGCGACGATCAACTTGCTCTCTTTCATTCCGGCCAGGTGTTGGATGGCGCCCGAGATACCGACGGCAAGATACAGCTCGGGTGCGACGACCTGGGACGCGAAAGAAGGGGGGGGGGGGGGGGGGGCGACATCTTTCAGCAGGACATCATGGCAACGTCGAGCCAAGATGATGGATGAACGGGCATATCGTCACGTACTTTTCCAGTCTGACCAACTTGCAAATTATTGTCAGCGTACCCAGCATCAACGGCAGCTCTCGAAGCTCCGATAGCTGCCAGTCGCAACCGATACAAACGATGTGATTAGTTTTCAGATCATGAGCTACAAAAACACCCCAAGTTCTGATCCAATAGGAACTAAGAGCAACCCCTGTACGTACCAGCTCCCAAGGCGTCAGCTAGCGGCTCCATGATAGACCCAAAGTTTTCCTTGTTCTTGAGAGCTCGACCACCAGAGACTACCTTGGCGGCAGACCCAAGGTCGGGTCGATCCGACTTGACTTCAGATGTACTCAGGTAGTCGGTGGGGGCTATGACGTGACGACAAAACATGAGGCAAGGATATCAGTCAGCTGCGGAAGATGTTGATCAATGCTTGGCTTGGATGTACTTTGAGCTTCGACAGCATCGTATTTCTCGACGGATGCACTTCCAGATTCGGAGTTCGCCTTTTCGAACGACGTAGGTCGGATGGTGAGAATCTTGATAGGTTCAGTCGACTTGACGTGGGCGATGATGTTTCCGGCGTCTGTTCGAATGATTGGCTCTTGAGTTCCTGTATCACGTATACACCCCAAGGTGATTATGCAGGTATGAAAAAAAAACGACAACATACAGACTGGTCGGATGAATTCCTCTCCGTTGGCCTCAATCTTGGTGACATCCGAGATCATGGTTGTGTCCATACTGTGTACCGACCGCGTCAAAACCAAGAACAAACCAATTCAGTCTTGCGAAGGACCAGGGAACGCCCCAAAGGCGATATGTCAACCGTTCCAGGGGGATGAGAGTGGCAGATGGATGGATTTACAGAGCAGAAACTCGGGGGAAGACGTCCTTGCCAACGGCAGTATGAGCGGCAACGAGGTGGGTGAAACTCTTGGATGGCACGATGGAGGCGAGCAGAGGGGCGAGAGCTGTATTCGTGTAGAGAATCTCCCATGTCAGCATTATATCCACCGACGGTCCGCGATTCGTGCGAGGTGAGTGGCAAGAGGGCGATTCGAAGAACAGGAAGGAAGAGCGTGTGTTGTAGGTGGGTGAGTGGGTGGAAAAGATAGATATGCGGCAAAGGTTGGCTGACGTTCAGAAAGATTGTGTTCATAGCTCGGTGAGGCAGCCGAGAAGATCTTTGAGAGACCGGCGATCCTGAGAGGGAGAATTTGAAACAAGCAAGCAAGTCGAGACGGCAAGGGAGAGAGGAAGGGAGGGAGCAGGTCGTCGGATGAGTTTCGATCGACGTGACGAATGAGCTAGCGATAAGACTGACTTCTTTGCCTTCTCCACGATGGCTTCAACGTCTCCCTCCTTGCCGGTAACGAGACCGACGACCTGGAGGGGTTGATGAAGGTAAGAACGAGGGGGCGGCAAACGAGCCGTCAGCGGTCAACTTGTCACTCGCCCGATTTGATTCCGTTTGGGATCTCTACTCGAGGTAGACAGAAGATGGTCGGACAGTTGATGAGCACTTACGTCACCTCCGATGGACTGAGCTGCGGTGACGGCACTAAGGGAAGCGGTATGAATCTCACCGAGCTTGTGCTCGATGAAGACCAAGGAGGAAGCCGACCTTGCTTGAAAGCAGCGTCTTGTGGCGATGCTGGCGGCTGACGTTCGGAGAGAGAACATTTATGAAAGGATAGTGTGAGGTGGTGGGTGTTCGGGGATGTATCGACTGGATTCCGTTGAAGGAGCCCTTGTCCAAGGGCATTTCGGCCAACGACCTCGTGATTAACCACCTCGTTGAATTCCCCTCATCGCACTATACTCGCCCCATTCGGCCACAACATCCTACCACAGTCGTCCAACGACGAGTTCGCTTGACCAACAACATCCCCACGATTTCCTTGTCGAGAAATCGTCATGATACGTGATGGAGACCGTAGCGAGGATCACGTTTCCCTCGGTGCAAGTCAAGGCGATTCATCAGGGACAGAAGAAGCGGAAAATATTTTAGAGGACCAAGTAGAGGAGAGTCACTCGGATGAGAGCGAGTTGGAGTCGGCAAGGGAGGAAGAAGCCGAAGCCGAGGCAGGGCACAAGACGTCAAGTCAGTCAACGATTCTAGAGCTTCGACCATCAGCTGCTCGCTCACTATCATCATCATCAACTAGCACTTCATCCACATCTTCGGTCAAGCTGTCATCAGCTACCGGCCCGAATTCAGTCTCCTTCGACAGTCTTGCCACTTTAGCTCAACCCCTACATACCCCTTCTTTCTCCACCACCACCTCACTCTTGAATCCCACATTGACTCAAAGCCGTTCCGATTCTAGTGGCATCACCATTGCTCCTCATCGAGTCAAACGCTCGATTCGATTCGCCGATTCTGACGAGTACAACGATGCGCCTATCTCCAAATCAAGAACGAGAACCAACATCCCTCGTCATCGAATGGTGGATAGGGGGATGCTCAAGGCACTCATCTCAAAAAGTTATGCTGACGGAGTTATTCAATTAGGGAACGGGATGAGAGGTACAATCCTGAAGGACGTCAAGATTGAGGTCAAGGAAGAAGAACAGGCACAGGGTTCGCTAGAGATCTCGTCGTGGCTGCCATCATCATCATCGTCGTCGTCGTCGTCATTACATCAAATAACGACGGAAAAGGTTCCATCGGGCGAGATGACAAGAAGGAAAAGAAAAAGACGTTTGTCGCCATCTCGTCAAGACACGCTAACGGTCGGAGTCACGGTTGGAAAAGAGGACACACAAGGACTCGACATTCTCATCGGGTCTCTTGACGAACCACCCCATCAACATCCTTCTCTCAAACGTGGTCGTCGAGATCTCATATCCACTACCGACCATTCGTCTTCATCTTTGCGAGATAATCAACTTTTAACGAGTAGTCCTTCCAATCTCGTGCTCTCCGAGAGCAAGGGAGTTCCAGTGAATCCTTTGACATCGCCTCTGTTCTCGATCAACGATTTCGTCCCTCAATCATCATCATTATCATCGTCATCATCACCGAGCAACAATACTCCCTGTCCCAACTGTCTCCTTCGAGATGGTAGATCTCTTGGATTCGCTTCAAATTGCCTAGGTCGATCCTTCGGAACTTTGGCTTGTTCTCCTTTTTCTCTTTCTCAAACCCAAAATTCAAAATCTAATCCCACCCATCCCGATCCCAATCAAACCCTTTCTGATGGAGGAAGCTCTAGTTTGACTGTTACTCCTACTATACCGTCACCCTTTCCTCCCATCACTACTCCATCAGAGCAACAGCGACATCGACGAGCAAACTGGGCGAGAGAGGAAAAAGAACCACTTTCTCTGGACTCGAATGGTCGACTGAACCAATCAATCCGAAACGACTCGATGGATGATGGCATGAGGAGGATTGAAATCAGAGTTGATCGAGGACGAGAAGGAGAAAAAGGTCTTAGGTTCTCCAGAGTTATCATCGGACCGATGATCGCTGAACCGATTTCGGTATCCTTGCCTTTCTCCTGTTCCTCTTCCATCTCCACAACTTCCTTCGCCGATGGAGGAGAAGGAGAGGGAAGATCGCTATCGACACTCCTTGATGACGAACTCAGAAAATCGGAAGTGGATCCTGATGCCGATAGGGATGACGAGATTGACGCGCAGATAAAGGGAAGGAAGAGAGGACGCAGGAGGATGATAGGAAATCAACTCGGACCATCATCATCATCATCGTCGGCCAATTCGGTGATTGCCAAGTCCGACGGAACGACCCTTGACGATCACAATGAGAGCCGAGGAAAACCAAATTTCGAGCGATGGGAGCCTTATCACGAGGTACTCAACCCATTACCGGTTCGTGTTTATGCTAGGACGATCTCATGAGATTTTCTTCGTGTTGTATGCAGAGCGCATCCATGGCCTCGTTGCGTCGTTCTTCGTTCTCGTCACAGTAGGCGAGGGCGACAACAAAACAGGGTAAGACATGGATGGAAGAAGTTGCACAAGAGAATGAAAAAAGAGATCAAGTCGAGACACTGAAGACCGAAGGGGAAAAAGCGAGAAAAACCCTCCGTGAACATGATGGAATGATGATGACTCGAAGCAAGGAAGCGAGGACAGGGAAAAGCAAGACCAGAGCCGATTGAAACAAGGAAAGAGAGTAAAGGAGAGAGAGAGGACGGAGACGATTTATGTTTTGTGGTGTTTGTGGGATGGTATTCGGAAGAGAAGAACAGGCAAGAGTGACGAGGATTGGCAAGGGGAGGAACTGAATGGAAGACGGATGAGTGGAAGGACCGAGAAGAGAAGGCATAGGAGGACTGGTTAACCGGAGAAGGGGAACCCGATGGATTCATATGATGTCAACGACCCCTCCCAAGACGGTCAACAACCTCTTCTCCTCCATCTTTTCATTGTTCCCCATCCTAGCCAAAGTATTGGAGACCTCCCTTCTGACCGCGACGCCAACCCTCTCCTCCCATTCTTCCGCCACTCCAAACCCAGCAAGGACAGTGTTTTCGTACTGCTCCCTCGTCCAACCCAGGATTTCATTCATTGGTCGGACCAAGGGTGGATTCGAGGGATAGTTCGAAATCAATTTAGCCGAAAAGAGATGGAAGAGCAAGATGGGTGGGACGTCGTCCAATGCATCCAGGAGTTCTTCTCCTTCTTGACCACCCTCAGATCCACCACCATCGTCTTTGAGTTCCTTGAGACCTTTCTCGATGAGTCCAAGACCTTCCTTTCCTCGTGCGAGGGTTGTAAGGACGAGATGAAGGGAATATAGAGCCTCAAGTGCTTCCGCGAGAGCTTCCTGGGCGAGCGTCGTCGAAGGGGGAGGGGAGGGGATAGGGATCTGGGGCATAGGGACGAGGTCTTGAAGAAGCCGGCGGACAAGGAATTGGAATGAGGTAGCGAGTTGACTGTGAGGGTCAGTCGAGAGAGCTTGAGTGTGCGAGGCTACTCCAGCGCCGTGAGGAGGGGAGTTTGGTCGAGAGGCTGATGTCGATCTGGCATTGGAGGAGAGGGTACTGACGTCCGAGAGGACGGAAAGCTTTCGAGTGCCACCAAGAAGTTTGGGTGATCCCCCTCGCTTGATATCGTCGGGTCCGCCGACGCCGTTGATTGAGATGGCAAAGGAAGGCTTTTCAACGATCCCTACCATACCCTTCCAGATGATGCCAACAACGATCCCTACGACCCAGCCCTCACCGATCTCGCCTCCACCAGCGGTAAGCTTAGTCAGGGCCTTCCTCGCAGCCTCGACTCTACCAGCAAATGCACTGAGCGCAGGAGAGACTGACTGGGTTGGACCGAATGCTCCGGGACCAGGCGAGGGCGATGGACTTGGGAAGGGAGACGAGAGTGACTTGGCGCCTGCCTTAAGGGTAGGGATAACGTTGCCTGCCGTAGCTCTCGCCATCGAACTCGCATGATGGGTAAGAGGAGGAGGGGACGGATGCGAAAGCGTTTCGAGAGGAGCAATGAGTTCTCGCTTGAGTGTTGAGATGATGGGCTGAACGACCCGGTTGACTACCGAGTCAAGCTTCTCGAGGACGGGCTTGAACGCATCGTGAACGAATTTTGGCCAGGCTTCAGTCAGCCCCCCATTGGGAGAGAGCGAACCCCGAGCCAGATGTGCGGCAAGTTCGGATCGAAGCTCAAGAGCGGCGTGGGCGAGAGAGAGGGTGTAGGTCTGGCAGGGGTTGAAAGGGTTGGCACCTTGGTGATGATTCGATGAGGAAGAGTGAGAGAGAGGGACCGATCCGTGAGAGGAGTTGGAAGGTGGGATGGGAGGAGCAAGGATGGGATGAGGGAACGACGGATCGAGAAGGGCCGGAAGTAGAACCGTCTCGATTCGAGTCGCACTGATGGTTGGCAAAGAACGGAAGTGAACATCGTAAGACAGTGGAAGTTCTGACCAGGAACAGGAAGTGATGACGAGACTCACAAGACGGAAAGATGCTTGACTGTCGTTCTGACGATAGCTCTCAATACGTACATGTCGATGGGAGGCGAAGGGAATTCACTGCAAGCACGATGAAGTAGACGAATGAGTACGTGTACGGTCGACAGAACACGTGATGGTGACCTAAACTTACCGAAGGACGACGCTAGCAAGGTCTCTGCCACTGCCTCTCGCCAAACCTTTCCTGCCCTTGAAATCTCCGACTCCAACGTTCCCAGCCAACGCCTTACTGACGCTCTCACTCAGACGCAATCCAACTGCTTCCATGTAGCTTGCCGCATCGCTCCCTCCAGCCGCGTGAGTTCCGCTGGCCCCACCTGCTCCGTTCTGATGAGCCCCGCCATGTACCGGAAGGGGGGTGCCCGGCATTTTAGGAGATGGATTCGGTGTCCCACTAGGTGGGCTCTGAGCAGGAGTGCTTGGTCGGGACGATGAGATGCTGAGGATTTTGAGCGGTCGAGACAAGGATCGAGAGCGCTTGCTAGAGTCCTTGCTGGAGACTGCGTCGACGGACGGATCGTCAAACGAAGTTGGAGGTACCTCTCGACCGCGGATAGAACCTCGGCTAGAGTGGGAGCGAGTATTCGTTTGTTCGTTAGATCTGGGCGGGGAGGAAGGGCTCGGTTGGGTCGGGTGTAGTGGGGCAGGGGAGGATGTTCGGGAGAGTGGCTTGAAGGAGGGGAGTGCGAAAGGAGCTCGAAGACCCATGATGATGAGATTATCGCGTTTTTGGTTGGTTTGGAGTGGTTTACGTTTGAAGTTCTGACGAGGTTTCAGGACCTGAGTGGGAAAATGAAGAAGTGGGATGAGGCGGCGGGAGAATGATTATCTATTTGAAAGCGGCGCGATTGGTGGGGCAAGTCAAGGAAGTTTCAGCCCATAGATTTGGGTCGTTGTGGGACGGCTTGTCGGATGAGAAGCGTGTGCTGTTGGTGGATGAACGATCAACCGGATTGAGGTCGTCGTAGAGAATTGAGTCGGTGAGGTGTCTTTAAGGGGGTTTCTCTCCAGAGTCGAGAAGGTCTTGACACAAGGTGGAAGTTCGGAGGAGGATCTGGGTCGCTCTATCAAGGCAGGGAAGCATACTGGTCAGTCTGAGGATCTACTAGCGAGCTCGACGGCAAGGCTTGAAGGCGATAGAGAACCAAGGGAAGGAAGGGAAAGAAGGGAAGAGCAAGAGGGAAGGACGAACGTTCTACGAGACGACGTTTTCAAGCACGATGAACCACTACAACCACGACGTTTGTTCATTAACTAGAGTAAGAGTAAGGTGAGGTCAGGAGTTGAAGGTGGCTGGGAGCGGGTGGTTTCGAGTAGGGTTCGAGGCTTGAGAAGGGAGGTTGAGTGGGTGTTGAAGGGTACAAAAAGATGAGGCATTTCTGTCTTTGCCTCACTTTTGACTCTTCATTTTTAGAAGGGGGACCCTCATGCAGTGAGGTGAGGAGAAAAAGGCTTGCTAGAGCCTTCATTTTCGTGAAACTTTCTTGCCCTTGCCCAGACTCTTGTCAGTTTGCGATAGAAAGGCGAGAAAAATACAGAACGAACGCCCATCCATATACGTCATGGTCCACATCAGGTCGGATGAGTCCCTCCTCTTGCAGTGTCTCGCTTCCTGACAGCAGACAAGTATACGCTCATAGAGCATCTGTGTATGCATCCATGCACTGTCGAAGCAGAGCAGAGATGAGATGCCGGGTAAGGGGCAGACAACTGCTGGCCGTCTTCCCCACTAGGGGAAAGGTAGACCTGTCCTTGCCCCGAACAGATCTATCGGAATCTCGACTCGAACGTCTCGATAGTGTCAGATAGCGGGGATGAAAGTGAACCTCGGAAGTACGAAACGAATGACGTGTTTCGTTCAAGTTTCGTCTCAGATCAGGGAGAGCGCGAATTGGTTGAGCGATGTCCTGCAGCCATCCATCGAGGTGAGTTTCCGATGATCGGACCCATACGCCATTACTGGAAAAGTCGGTGAGGCGAACCACTTGGGGGTTCAAGGAGTTGGGAGCGGGAGCGTGCTTGGTTCTGCTACACGAGGGGTTCCTTCGATGTATGTCGTGCGCAGGAGATGGACTGATAATTCACGATCTTTGGTCCGAGCTGAAGGTGCATACTGGTCTACTGCTAATGAAGCTGATGATGTCTGTTCATCCAGACCATAGCAAGACTTAGAAGGACTGTGCGATACATACCGGTCGGTCCCTCGGCGAGCTGACTTTATGACCCAACTCTTTAAAAGGCCACACTCGCTGATGAAGCATCGGAACGGATCAGTGAGTGGGGGAGACTAGTTGCGTCTGATGACCCTAGGTCTGCGCGGAGCAAGATCCTACCTTCGATGTCAAGAAGACGATCGAGCAGGAGTTTATCAATCTCCTTGCTACGACAACCCTCCACTTCCATATGCGATCTGCAGCGTTTGAGCACAGAAATAGAGCACATCAGGAGATCCGAGATGGGTCAAACGTCGAGCCAGATGGGAATCGTTATCAGTATCGTGGAAACCTGTGAAAAGCACGAGGTTTCGGTCCTCGATCTGTTTCAACAGAACGTTGGACATGGTTAAACCGGCTGCCGGGTCCGCGTCGCTTTACTGCTAGGGTCACCTCTCTTCGTTGAACATGGGGCATTCCCAGGATCAGACCCCAGATGGCGGGAATTGGCCGATGATCGAGCTTGGGCCGACCCCCTGTCGCTCGGACCTCACGAACATGGGGGTATCGCTTGTTAGATGCTGAGCGGTATCAAAGGATACAGTCATCTACCCTAAGGAGATATGAGAGTGCCTGACTGGCGGAGAATGGTCTCTGTCCCCCCTCTTTGTTGGCACCCCTCTTTCGCCTTGTTTCCTTTCCTCCAACCATCACACATCCCTTAGAGCCTCTCCTTTCTTTTGTCTCAATTCTCTCAGACTTGGTGCTCGAACTCTCGCATGGCGACTGCTGCTGTTTTGTTAGTCTCGCTCTCCGTCTTCATTGCACTTACTTTCTCGCTCCTCTGCGCCATTTCCTGCATCGCCCATCACGATGAAGCATCCTTTTTCTTCGATTCTGACCTCTCCTATGGATCTTCTGCTACAGACCTCACAAACCCAAATCCTCATCCCCCCTTCGACACTGCTTCGGCCCGATTAAGCTGATCAATTTTGTAGAGTTCTTTGACGTGAGGCCTGAGTGTGTTCTGTCTCTCCCCTCGTGCTCAACTGATAGGATAGTGTCTCAATCTGCTTGACAAACGTTAGATGAACGCATACGACGACGCGATGGACATCACCATCGATCTCGACATCCTCAACGCCGACACTTCCAACCTATCTGGCTCGAGTCACGAATCTATGATGGACTTCTACCATCCTTCCCCGTCTAACGAAACCTGCACGACCACATGTCACCTTCACGAACCCTCGATGGAACTCGATAACACCTCTTCTATCACGTCCCTCTCATCGCTCTCCTCCATGCCAGAATCACCACCATGGACTTGGAGTACGTGCACCGAGCCTGAAGAGCCATCCATCAATCAACAAATCAAAGATCAACCCATTCATCTCTTCGACAACGCCCTTGAGCTCAATTACACTTTTCAATCATTCTCTCCCAAAGTTCCATTGACATCCGAGGCCCCTCACGAGACGAGCGGCGTCAACCGACATTCTCGTTCGTCCAACATCGCCCGAGTCAAAGCTTCCTCCCGATACGCTCGCAACAAACCAAGGACCCTGAGGGGATCGTCGACCTCGTCTGCACAAAGTGACTGTTCAACGACTCCGGCTTCCTCCACACACTCTTCGCCAGATCCCCAGTCAGCATCGCTTACCGGACCATCCTCTCACATGCCATCTATCCTTGTGTCTCCTCCGGTCGAGTACGCTGGTCTACCCAGCCTGTCGCCTCCCGGGAATCAGTCCGAGTTTTCCGATGATGGCGCGTTTGACGAGATTCAAATCGATGCCGAGTTTGATAGAGTGGCCGATAGTGGCCGATTCGAATGGGATAGCGATGATGACGATTACGCGATGGAACAGGACATGCAGGCGATCCAACACGGGAGACCTCTCGTTGCAGTTGAAGGACAGTCGTTCGACTCGTTCTGGTCGACGTCATTTCATTGATCCGGATCGTTGTGCTGAAACCTTCCCCCCCTCCCCAAACAAGTGTCCCGGTCTACTGGAACTTCTCTTCCCTCCTTGAGCTTGTGTCTTTTATAGCTACCTCTCAACCGTTCATCCTGGCCCAAGCCCCTATTCATCCCAAGCCACATCCATTATGGACTCAACCAAAGCCTCAGTCGCATTTGCGCTTGCACCATTATGATCATCCTCATCATCGTCGACCCTCAACCAAGCATGCGACCTTGATCAGTTCTTCAGCCTTCATTGTACACCTACCTTACGTCGTATCCATTCCATCCGTTCGCCTCGCAACCACGATCAATCGCCCATTTCTCTCTTCTCGGATACGCAATCACACGCATGGTCACAAATCCTCCATCCCTCACATCTTTCCCTCACTCGGCTGGTGGTTTATTCATTTCTCGTCATACACCTATTGTCTCTTCCTCTCTCCCGGTCTTTACACCTGACTCACGACCTTCACTCTCATCTCCCCTCTCTCACGTGCCTACGGATCTTACCCCTGATCACTCTTGCTTCCTCTCTGATGATCGTTTCTCTCCTTGTATCCTCCTTCTTCCTTCAACTCGCGTCACATTTCTTCCCCCTCCTGAGCTCATCTCTGCAGGTTCAACGATTTTTTGATTTTTTTTTTTCATCGATAGGATCGCACCTTTACTCGAATCACTTTTCTTTTACTTTTACGCCAGGATCGCGCTCAGATTGAGTCAAGGCGAGATCAAAAACTCCACGAGGTGCGGGAAGAGAAGCAGAGAGCAAAACAGCGACATATCATTGGGAAGTTTCTCTTTCGCTGTCTTTCTAACGTTATCAAAAGGGGAGAAGAGAACAGAAAAACGGAACCAGAAGGGAGAGATGTGATGAGAGGAAGTAGTTAGATGGAGAACCAAGAAGAGGGATCTCTTTCGCTTAGGCAGAAGCAGAGATGGCCTTGGCCTTGTCGCTAACAGCGGCGGCAGTAGGGTTGGCTCGTCTCCAGCTGTTATGTCACGAGAAAGGAGTTACACGAGAAAGACGCAAAAGAAACAGGAGAGAGAGAAGGAAACGGAAGAGGAAATACAAGAGAGCAAGAGTCAGTCTGAGATTTAGTCATTCGCAGGAAGGGGGGTTTTTTTTCTTCCTTCTTTCTCGGCGAAAAGAGGAGAGAGTTGCTCACGCGGCTACACGGTAAAGTTGAGCCAGTCCAGTCGAACCGACGAAGAAGTTGACCTGTGTGAGATAGACCAGGTTTGAATCGTCAGCGCATACATTCGAGGGATAAAGAAGCTTGTTGGATCGACGTATGTCTAAGAAGAACGAGAGAGAGAGGAAGTGTGTGTGTGTATGCATGTAAACAAGGGGACTAACGGCAGCAAGAGAATAGTTTACTGGGGTGATGACGAGAGAGTATCGAACCCAGATGAAACCGGTAGCAGCAAGGGCTGGAAAGATGGTCAAGGGGATGGTAGGAGGTGAGTTCAAGGTAAGTTTGACGATTCCATGAGTCGTCATACCCATAGGAACTGGTCAGAAGGCGGACGATGTATCGTCACGAGAAGAACGCACCAAGGTTACCAGGAACAGAGACCTTGTCTGCTGGTCTCGACATATCCTTGATACCAGCGATGACGAGCGCCCATTTGGCCAGAGGGGCCCAGAAGAAGATGGTCCTAACCAGGTTGGAAGCTACGGATCAGAAGATGGCCCAAGGATTGAATGGTTTACAGCAAAGGAGAGGAAGGGAGGAGAGAAGAAGAGGTGATTGAACTAGCGGAGGGAGCCGACGTGGGTGCTCACTTGGGTCCTGTTGTGGCAGAAGACTGATGAGTTTAAGACAGAGAAATGTTCAAGATAGAGCAAGTAGACTTACCGGCAGGGTGGTTGAGGAACTGAGTGAACTTGGAACCTGTGACGGCTTGTGGAAGGGGAAGGGGAAGTTGTGGTGAGCTCTTGTGTTTGTGTTTGTATTGGATGTTGTTTTTCCCTCACCAGATGAGGCCTTGGCAGCGGCAGCGTTAGCAGCTTGTCCGGTAATGGGACCCGACATTAATGAGGATTGAGTAGGGGTGGGTGAGTGATGGGAAGTGGTGTAGGAGGCAGTTGAGGTTGGGATTCACTTGGTCCGTTGGACGTTTTCCCAGCCAAAGTGATTCTCAACCACATTCCCTTATTCACTCTCTCCTCATGGCTCCTTACGCGAAGCCAGAGACGTCGCTCAAGGTAATCATTCAATTCCTCTCCGAGACATGAAACCAACAAACTTATCCTTGTCAAACCTCCACCACAAATCACCCCTTCTAGCGAGCCGAAGGTAACAAGAATCCATCATGCCTTCACTTTTCGTTGCTTGTCCCTTGTTCTACTCCTCTTCCCTTCCTCATCACTCATTGTCCGCTTCTCGTTTCACTCCCACAGAGCTTCTCTCGCTTTCTCCCCCTAAGGAGAAGGAGGCACTCGATGCCTTGTCCGAGGTCTTCATCTCCAAGCGATTCAAAGCTACGCCCGTCACCGCTCTCGAGCCCGTCATCGTCAGGTCGGTCCAGTCTTTGTTGTCGGTCCCGATACGATGAACGAACGATGAGCTGACAGCGCTATCATTCCAGGTTCCTCGAGCTTTGTGTCAATATGCGAAAGGCAAAGGTCGCCAAGGATGGGTTGGGAGCTTTCAGGTGAGAGCGACTTTTCCCTTCTGACCGACCGAGCCCTCGCGTGCTTGACCTTCGCCCCGAACCTCCTCTTTCCTGCCTTGCTCCCTTCTCGCGACTGACTATCGACATACCGTCTGGTCTGCAAATTTCGTGTTTTTATCGACAGAAACGTCGCCCAATCTTCCAACGTTCCCTCGATTGAACTCGTCATCAAAAAGTTCCTCGCCGCTGCCACCTCAAAGGTCGTCGCCGCTCAAGAGGCCGCTGCTTCTATCCTGTCCTCCGCTCCCGTCGACCCCAACGCTCCCTCTGGCTCCGGTGCCGTCAAGGAGGACGAAGAGGAAGTTGACCTAGATGCTCCTCTCGAGCCCAGCACGCTTCTTCTCATGTCGGTTGACGCTCAGAAGGACAGGACCGATAGACAGGTTGTTCTTCCTGCCTTGAGATTCCTTTGGGAGTGCCTGAGAGTCTGCTTGGAGGTCCTCAGGAACTCGGCCAGATTGGAGGTCATCTACCAGGTCCGTCCGCCTCGACTTTTGCTTCCTTTGGTACTCTTCTGCCTCCTGGGGCTGCCTTCGTTGGTCGCCTCGTACGATGTCGTCCTTTAGTCGCTGATACCTTACGGCTCTCTTGTCTGTGTTTCCTACTCACAGCAAATCGTCAACCAAGCCTTCCAATTCTGCGTTCAGAACCAGCGAAAGACTGAATTCCGACGGCTCTGCGACATCATCCGAAAGGATCTCGCCACCGTCAACAAGTACGCCCACCAAACCAACACTATCAGCCTCTCAGACCCCGAAGTCCTTGCCCGACACCTTGAGACCCGATTCAACCAGCTCAACACCGCCGTCGATCTCGAGCTCTGGCAGGAAGCCTTCCGTTCTGTTGAGGACATCCAAGGGCTCCTTGCCAACCCTGCCAGCAAAAAGGCACAGAAGCCAGCGATGATGGCGAACTATTACGAGAAGCTGACCCGAGTCTTCAAAGCCGAGGGTGGCTCAATGGCCGTTTTCCACGCCGCCGCTTGGGGAAGGTACATGATGTACATCGAGAAAGGCAAGGATGGCGAGGAGATGGAGAAGCTCGCTGGGTTCGTCCTCCTCAGTGCTCTTGCGGTCCCCGTCATGGAGGACGGAGAGGGCAAGAAGAACGCTGGCAAGCTCGTCACCCTTCTCAACCTTCCCAAAATGCCTACTCGAGCTGGTCTTCTCCGAGAGGCTGTGAGTTAACTGCTTCCTCGTTTAGTTCTACATCAATCGATCAGCAGCTGATCTCACCTCGTTTTTGACCATCCTTCCGTCCCGTTCCCTCCTATAGATCGACAGGAACATCCTCTCCCGAGTCTCGCCCACGCTTCGATCGCTCTACACCCTCCTCGAGGTCGACTTCCACCCTCTTTCCATTTGCTCTTCGACCTCGTCCATCATCGATACCCTTGCCTCGTCGCCAGACTTCTCGCAATACGCCGCCCCTATTCGACACGTCGTCCTCTCCCGACTATTCCAGCAGCTCTCCCAGGTCTACGACGCCGTCTCGGTCGATCACGTCCTTGAGCTCGTCAAGCCATTCTCCATCAACAACGATCAGCTCGAGAAGTTCGTCATGGCTGCCTGCAAGAGGACTGAGCTTGCCGTTCGAGTCGATCACGTCGGAAACTCGATTGTTTTCCTCGATGAGCCATTTGCTAGCACCTCGACCTCGGCCTCAGACTCGATTGCGCGATCCACCTCAACCGCCTCGAGCGCCAACCTTCAACCTCCCACGGCTGACTTGGTCCGAACCCAGCTTACTCGATTGGCCTCCCTCCTTCACTCGACCGTCCAATTCATTGACCCCTCCATCGCCCAATCCGCCAAGGATTCTCAGCGAGCTCTCTTTGCTCTCGCCCTCGCTCAATCCGAGACCGAGCAACGAGCTTCGGCTGCCCGACGAGCCATCGTCGCGCGACGAAAGGAACTCTCCGAAGAACTCACCGTCAGACGAGCTACTGAAGAGGCCGCCATCAAAGCCGAGAAGCAGAGGATTGCCGCTGAGCAAGCGAAGAAGAAGGAGGAGGAGGACTTCAAGAGGAGAGCTAGGGAGAAGATCCAGAGCGAGATTGATCAAGTCAGGATCGATGAGGCCAGGAAGTTGGCTGAGAGCTTGAAGCAGAAGGGTGGCCTCAAGGTTGACTCTGACGTGAGTACTTCATCGATTCTTGATTTGTCCTATGGTTTGTGTACGTTTGTGTCTGACCCGGTTCCCTCTCACGGCTTCTCTGCGTTCCACAGAAAATCGATCAGATGGACTCGGATGGTCTCGTCAAGCTTCAGGTCGAGCAACTCGAAAAGGAGAAGAAGGAGCTTGCTGAGCGACTTCGAATCATCTCCAAGCGAGTCGACCACATCGAGCGAGCCTTCCGAAAGGAAGAGCGACCTCTTGTTCTCGCCGATTACGAACGTCAAAAAGCCGACGATCTTGCCGCGCACAAGTTACTCGTTCAGCAGACTCGGGACGAGGCGAAAGCCAAGCACGATTCGGACGTTGCCCTCAAGGAGCGATTGGCAAGGATGTTGGGCGACTACCGAGACGTCAAGAAGGACATTCAGTCGAGGCAGGCTGGAGAGTTCGAGAGGAGGAAGAGGGAGGCCGAGGTCAAGATTGCGGAGGAGAAGAAGAGGTACAAGGCTCAGGTCTTGGCTGAGAGAGCGGAGGAGAGAAAGAGAGCGGCTGAGGAGGAGCGACGTTACCAGGAAGAACAGGAGGCTGCCGCCAAGGCTGAAGGTTCGTGTCGTCTGTTGCTGTCTCTGCTATTGCTGAAGTCCACGCGAATACTGACTCGTGTCCCCATCGACATCCCTATCCGCGAACTTGACCACATCGCTCCTCACGCCATCAACTCGTTCGACCCCAGCCGAACGACTGGAGAACGAAGCTAGGGAAGCCGCCGAAGCCGAGATGCAAGCTCAAATCGAAGCCCGCAAGAGGGAGGCCGAGGAGAAGGCCAGGAGCGCTCGACTTGCTGCCCGAGAAGCCGAGCAAGCCGCCGACCGAGAGAAAATCCGGCTTCAGGAACAAAGACAAGAGGAAGCCATGGCGAGGAGAGCCAACAAGTCCTCGGCTGGAGCAGAGAGCGGAGGTGCTTGGTCGAGAGGTTCGGCACCTTCGTCTGCTGGTGCTCCCCCAGCTGTCGCTCCTACCAAGGTTGCACCTGGAGGTTGGAGGGAGAAGGAAGCCGAGAGGAAACGACTCGAAGCCGCTGGTCTCGCTCCTACTCCCGTTGCAACATCCTCTCCAGCTCCCGCCTCGTCAACTCGACCGTCATTCAAGCTCGCTCCTCGATCGACGCCCGTTTCAGAGCCAAGTCCTCCCGCAGCCGTCGCCAGACCTTCGTCTGTCGCTGCTCCTGCTGCCTCAAACGGAACACCTTCATCATCGACGACTCCCAACGGAACTCCTCTCGCCAAGCAGGACTCTGATGGATTCCAACCCGTTCCGGAGAGAGGTGGCAAGTTTGTTCGAGGTCAGGGCAAATGGTCCAGGGGAGGAGCGCGAGCTTAAGAAGCAAGCATCGGGCAGACGTCATCGGGTGACGAAGGAAAGGAAAAGAAATGACAGGAGAGGAAAAGAAACGGTTCTAACCTTATAGCTTTACTTTCTTTCCATCTCTTTCTTTCTTTCTCGTTTCTTGTTCGTTCCTATTTCGGATCTCCAAAAGCTTTGAAATCTCCTTCCGTTTTGTTCCTTCGTATCCATTTGTTTCTCA
This sequence comes from Udeniomyces megalosporus, assembly GCA_039545415.1. NCBI lineage: Eukaryota > Fungi > Basidiomycota > Tremellomycetes > Cystofilobasidiales > Mrakiaceae > Udeniomyces > Udeniomyces megalosporus. The sequence goes on along the minus strand of BCKM01000012.1, from coordinate 503,062 downwards.
TTCCCTCTTTTTTGATGCCATCTTGTCACTACCCCCCC
>BCKM01000012.1:429659-502924 GCA_039545415.1 Udeniomyces megalosporus | reverse complement strand
CCCCCCCTCTTCCGACTTCTCTTCTGTTGCGATTCTCACTGGATAGACCATGTCGTTACCATTCTCTACCTTTGGGGAGACAAGAATCACATGAAACAAAGAGAGTCACTGGGAACGGGGCGGCCCTCTCTGTCGCCGCTCCGAGGGCGACGTCTCGAACGTCCACCCTTGTCAAACTCAATACCTCACTCGGTTCTTCACGACAACTCGCAAAGCGCCCTCTCCCCCTCTCTGTCTGTCTTGTACGAAGGAAACCCAACGATAGATATAGAGAGCGTTCCGTCCTCTTGCTCTTTCACCCAACCTATCTCTCGTTGAATAGTCCAAACCCAAGAAGTTTACGACATGGAATCCTCCTCTTCCTCCTCCTCTTCCTCCTCCTCCTCCTTCGCCTCCTCAACCAACAACGTCAACTTGATCAACTCCAATTTCATTCCCTCAACTATCTCCTCTTCACCTTCTCCAACCGCAATCTCGACTTCTTCTGCCTCTCCTTCATCTTCATCATCATCATCGCCGCTCTACGAAGACTGCGCCTCATGTCGAGTCACCTCAGGTCTAACCCTCACTTCTCTAGGTCTCTACACAATATACGAATCAATCTCTCAGGGTCTGTTCAGTGAAAAGAGGAGGTACCGAATAAGAAGAGACCTAGTAGACGCTGCTGCTGAGGAAGAAAAGAAGAGGAAGATTGGAAAGGGTGGTAGTGGAGGTGGTGGATTTGAGGGTTGGTTGAGGAAAAGAGGAGGTGGTGATGGTATTTGGAGAGGGATGATGAAAGCCAGTGTTATTGCCTCTGGATCCAACAAGAAGAATGAACCTAGAGGCGTTAGAAGTCTCTGGACAATGGCGATTTTAGGTACTGGTAAGTCGAGACTTTAATAATCATCTTCGAATAGACTGAGGCTATCTTACCTCGTCTCCACATATGTATCTGTAGATGTGGTTCTGATTTTTTTACGATCTACTGGCTCTCTCTCTCTCTGATACCCTCTTCTTCTGCTTACTTTTGCGTTTTTTTTTGTGTCTCTCTTTCTTACTTACCGACAGTGGCATTCGGGATCGGACTCGGCAGGTTCTCTAACCTCACTTGGAGAGATGGTGGGATTGAGTTAAAGAACGATCCAAAACAAAAGGAACTGAAGTAGGGATTTTCTTTTTTTGAGTTGAATGTCCGAAAGATGGATGGATTCTTCGGAAGAGAGGTGAAGAGAAAAAGAAGAAAAAAGAAGAGAAAAGAAGCGGGAAAGGGAAAAGAAGGAGAGAGAGAGGTAGTTGAGAGAAGAACACATCACACAAGGAAAAAAAAAGAAGAAGAAAAAAAGAGAGAGAGAGAACGTCAACTAAGGGCTCTGATCTTCGTTTCCTCACTCGAAGTATCAGCGCAATGAGAGTGCGAGTCGTTTCCTAACATAGTATGAGGGAACTTTCTTTTTGTGCGTAAAAAAAAACATTAAGATCACTCGTCATCGTTGTCTCGTCGCTATTTATCGATTTTGAAGCAGAGGGGGGGAGAAGGGGGGGAGGTTTCGCCGAATCCGCCGATGGTTGTAGAGAGAAGGGAAAGATAGGGATAGGTGACAGGTCAAGAAAAGGAAAGAAAAGACCGAGATGTTCGTAAAGTCAGCCATCGAAGAGGGGATCCGGGGTTTTTCTTTCTTTGTTTGTTTCTTTTCTTTGTTTTGACTGGAGATTTGAAGAAGGTCAGTAGGAAGTCGTTGAGAGAAAGTTCTCACCCTAGACGTTCTGCCAGTATCGTCATCTTCTTCCTCTTCGCTTCGATCTCTCTTTCTGTTCCCTTCAACGACTACAGAGGGAGGGGGGGAGTTTCCAAAGAAAGTTTAGTCAAGACTTCCTCAGTGTTCTTTGCCCGTGTTTTGTCGAGGGCCGCACGACCCGACCCAACAAGAGGCAAACTTGGCTTGTTTTCAAGAATGGACGAAATTAAACTAACCTTGGTCCGCACCCTCTCCCTCTGGAACTTGACCACCATCACGACCTGTTCCGTCCTGTCCAGCGTAGACATCGAATTGCATCTGTCCTCGTTGTCTGTCTTGAGCTTCCTTCTCGGCGATAGCTCGCTGATGTCCCCAACCACCTCGACCAGCGTCGTACTCCTGTCGGAACTCGTCACGGACCTTGAAGAGGGTGCGAGTCAACGGAAGAGAATGAGTATACAGGGAACAAGAAGAATTCCAGGAGGTGCTTAATCTCTCGATCATCCTGCTCGTGACGATCAGGGTGACGGATAGTATGGAAAGAGAGGGATCTGGACGACATGACCGACTCACCTGACCACCATTCTTGCCTCGCCCAAACTGACGGCCTTCTCTGTAGCCAGGATCTAAGTCACATCTGATCACACGCTCATCAAGCTTTGTACCTGAGATGTATCGCATAGCTGATAGAGCCTCATCGTGCGTGTAGTACTCGACGAAGCAGAAACCGCAGGGCGTCCTGAATCAACAATGCATCGTCAGTTTGAGGTACATTCATGGTGCTAGTCGGAATGAGGATTTGAGCTGACTTATTCCTGGAAAGGGATGATTGAATGTGAGCGAAAGAAAGCACATGCAGCGTCAGCAAGGAATCGAGCGGTCCGACTGGGTGGACAAGACGAACACTCTATCAAGACCCATGATGATTCGTTTGAGACCTCCGCCCTCCAATGGATCCGAGCACTTAGAGAAGACTGGTTTCCACGTCCAAGGTGGCGGGATTGAGCAGGACCGTTCAGCATGAGGAAAGACGAGAGGAAGCGAATGGTTGGAAGTGTCTTATTCGCTTACTTTCATAGATCTGCTGCTCAGTCGTGAAGAAGCTTAGGTTCCCGATGTAGAGGGTGGTTGACTTTTCGAGTAGCGATCGTTCTTTCTGTCGATCAAACTAAGGAACGGAGCGGCAAGGAGAAGAAGGTTAAACGATCAGACTCGAAGAGGCAGGGGCAGTTCTTCGGGCAGATGGATGTACGTTTGATTGAGAATCTTTGTAAGTGGATGGCTGATCTAGAGGTGTAGCAACGTGTGACATGGTCGAGATCTCGTCTGCAGGAGGGAGTCAAGGGCGATGGTTGAGGATCAGGGAGCTTCGACGTTCGACGTCGAAAGTAATCACCGACTCCTCTCCGGTCCTAACCGGGATGGACCCCAAATCCTAACCACTTCGACTCTTAGGGAAAGCGCCTCAAGCTAAAGCCGGGAGGAGCTATAAGTCTCAACGTTCAGCATGCAGCAACCACGTCACAATCCGCTACCAAAGACGACGAGAAGGATCGATTATAACCTTCTGTCTGTCCGTCCTCTTCTGATCGAATAGACATCGTAAGCCCTGCTCATCACTGCCTTAACTCACACTCTTTCTTCGCACATCTATAACAGAATGATCGACAATTGCCAACCGACTTGCTTTACCATGCCGTTTTCTCGCCCTGGTCCGAGCATACCCTCATCGGCATGAACATATCTTCTACATCCAGCGATGATTCTACACTTCTCCCTTGGCAGAAAGGATGGATTGAGCTTGTCAACCAGTGGTCTGATACTGTGGCTATCTCGGGAGGTTCGACGGTAGGTCGGCGTCATCCTTTTCGACCTTTTCTTACGACGTTGACTGATCCGCGTTTTTTTTTAGGTCACGTTACTTCGACCACTTGACCGAAGAGCTCCAGATCTACCCTCAGCTAGAATCCTCGCCGTACTCGAGATCTCTTCACCGCGCAAGAGAGATAAGATATTCGTCTCTGCCTGGTCGTACGATCCTCGGTCCCTAACGCCTATCCTAGCTTGTGCTGGAGAAATGGGTCTCATATATCTTTGGAAATGGAAGAAAGTAAGGAGCGGTGACGGGAAGAGGATGGAAGGTGTTTGGGAACGGTTCAGGACTTTGAAGGGTCATGGAGGGGTAAGTCAGGTTTGCCTACATCGCATCGTTCGAAAAGATCATTCTAAACGCATCCTCGGTGAACTATAGGACATTTATGCTCTCGCTTTCCATCCATCTCATCCGCACGTACGTTGTCGTCTGGTTCAGTCTGATTCAATAGCAACAGAACCTAAATCGTTCATCTGTCACGACGTGCTTTTGCTGGATCAGATTCTAGCTTCAGCATCCGACGACTACACTATTCGCGTCTGGTCCATATTTGGTTCGGACCCTCCACATGGTACCTATTCTGCTCCTGTCATTGCGGAAGGTGACGAGGGGGACGTGCTTGTCACCGTCTTGGCTGGAAGAGGAAAAGGAGGACACACTCAAGGTGTCTTGTGCATCGTACGTGATTATCGTTCATCATCATATGTTGTGACGAAGGTGAAGGAAACCTACGTAGTCTGACGCCTTCTGGCATATCGAATAGGCTTTCCATCCGACGCTTCCGCTTCTCGCATCAGGTGGTGTAAGATGAGCATTTCCTTCGGAGTCTCACCGTGCTGAACTCCCTAGCTGATCTAGTCTATGATCAATCTTTGCATATGAAGGCAGATTACGCGGTGAAGATTTGGCCGCTCCCCAAATTCCCACTCCCTTTCACCTCAAGAGGTGGTTCTGGAACGAGCAGTGTCTGTCATCATCCCCTGTTTTCCACCATCCTCATACACCGAGGTCCCGTCAACGACGTATTCTGGTCAGCCCTCGGTTTCGTTCCAGCTTCGAAGAGTCTGACGGATGCTGATGATCATTCTGTTCTGTTTCTTCACATCCTCATCGGATCGGGCAAACGCTCAGGTATGGCGAGAGCACAATCCTCTCACACGCATCGGCACCTACGCCAGCTGCAATTTTGTGGTCATGGCCTGGTCTCAAAAGGTACTTCCCCCTCCTACACGGACAGCGTCTCGTTCGGTACGGCGAAGATCTCATCGCGGAAAGTGGACAATACCGTAACTCCCGTGCGTGGGAACTTTCCTCTTTCTTTCTTCTTTCTTCCACTGGTAATACACCATTCTTCTCACCCATAACTCATTGACTCAACCGCCGATCGTGATGTCTCAGGTTCCTTCCACGTGCACTCTCGTCTACTTTCCCCGACAGACGACAAACGACTTCCTCCTCCCTCATATGAAGGGTCCATGCTTCGACATATCCACGCTGCCATCTCGCTATGCAAGTCACCCAAGGGTCCCGTCGATGTTCACTACATAGCTTTCCCCACTCGATCAAGCGCTATCATCCGCAAGTCCCTCATTGCTGGATCTAACACTCCAAACATCCCTCCTCTCGCTACGATGGAGTTGACGCTAGACGATGATGGAGCTGGGCATGAACAAGGGTCAAGGTTGGATGTGATGGGTGATCGGGTAGTTCGACCTATCCCGTCCAAACATATTGCTGATACTAGACCCAACAAGTTCGACTTCACCGATTCGACGACACGGATGTCAACTTTGAACCTATCGTCTCCTCGCGATCTTGTATCGAGCGTGCATTGTATAGCGTTCAGTCCCAGTGGCTCAGGTTGGGCTATCGGAATTTTACCTAGATCTGTCAGGTTGTGGAAGGAAGGTTTCAGTTGACGATGATAATCACGAAGGATACGATGATATTGATAGAATCCGCTTACCGGAGCTCATCGAATATTCATATCTAGAAATCTGAATAGAAGAGAATGAGGGGTCGGGGTTGACCGCCTTTTCTTTTATCCCTTTCCTCCTTTCCTCCTTTCCYCCCCCCCCCCCGCCCTCTGTTCTGTCTCTCTCTTTCTTCTCATCCTACAATTCTCGAGGAATCCCTGATCTTGTCACAGTCATGATCGCCAGTGCTCTCTTTGGATCTCTCCTCGTCTCCCAAGCAGCTGCCTCGGCCACTTACAAACTCGTGGAGGGGCACTCTGGTAGCGATTTCTTCGATGGATTCGTCTTTGCAGGACACTAGTTAGTAGTCATAGGTCCCCTCGATCAAATGCTGTATCGCTGACTCATTCTCCATCCTTCACTACACAGCGATAACACGGTTCGTTCGACTTTGTATAACGAACTTCAGTTGTTTTGATCCCTGACACGCGTCCTTTCCTTTCTCCTCCGAATTTCCTCTCTGTTCGCTTCATCTGTTCATTTGTACAACACAGACCAGTGGGGATGTCGTTTACGCTAATCAGAGTGATCACGCTTCTCTCGCCTACATCAACGACAATGGCAATGCCATCCTCAAGGTCTCGACAGCCGAAGTTCCCTACAACGAAAAGAGGGACTCGGTCAGAATCGATTCAGTCTCTACTTACGATGTGGGGACTGTTTGGGTCGTAAGTATCGTGATCATCATATCGTTTCTCTTAGGAAGGCGTACCTAGTTCGATGGACCGTCTTTTGCCCGGAATGTTTGGGTCTATCTCTTCTCTCTTTCTGCTCACCTTTCATGGACATCTCCTTCTTCCCCTTGAATTGGACAGTTTGATGCGGTCCATCTTCCTTGGGGATGCTCGCAGTGGCCTGCTTTCTGGATGACGTCGGATACTTGGCCTGTCGGAGGAGAGATTGATGTTATGGAGGGTGTCAATCAACGAACTGTCAACCAAATGGCTCTTGTACTTCCCCTTCTCCGCTTTGTACGCTATCCCTGTTCTCTCACTGACTAGCATTCTTGTCCCGCAACCAAAAATAGCATACTACAGCTGGCTGCACCTTGACCTCTTCTGCTTCAATGTCAGGTTCCATTGGGGAAACGAACTGCAACGCGACTGCCGGTTCAGGCTGTGTCGTGGAAGACAAGAACCCCCTGTCCTATGGTGAAGATTTCAACAGCGCTGGAGGAGGGGTCTGGGTATCCGAACTTGCCGAGGATGGAGTTTCAATCTGGTTCTTCTCCAGGGCCGACGTCCCATCATCTCTTTCGGCCGGAGCATCTTCTATAGATACCTCTACTCTGGGAACAAAGACGGCTTACTTCTCCTCAGAGGGCTGTTCGCCTGTCTCGAACTACTTTTCCAAGCTCAGGACGGTCATCGATGTACGTGATCTGCTTAGGGCGTTCTGACTGTGAATGATTGGTTCGACGGACTGACGAGGCCTACTTGGATCGGATGACAGATCACGCTCTGTGGGGTTTGGGCTGGTTCTGTTCTTGGAGATACCGGATGTGAAGTTCCTGTCGCTCCTCAATCATGCTACACTCAATATGTCTTAAACTCGACCAATTATCAAAACGCGTATTTCGAGGTGAGCGGGTACCGATCAGCCTTAGTGCCCTGTACTTTACTTAACCGAGAGTGCTTCACGCGTTCCATTCAGATCTCCTACCTCAACATCTTCTCATCCTCTTCGTCGGTCTCCTCGATCTCAAGCTCTCCGTCTTCCACTGGCAGCTCTTCTCATGCCTCGGGCACAGCCAAAGCAGCTGCTGCGAGCGCTTCGAGTGCTTCGAGCGACGGAACCCTCACGAGAGCCATGATTGGGGGAGTCTCAGTTGCCGTCGGGCTCGCTGGGTTGGCGTTCCTGTTATAGATGGGTCGAGGACATGGATGATGGAGCTGGAGCTGGTGCTGGATTCGGGATTTTGTTGGTATGTTTGTAGTAGATGAATCTGTTCGAATGGATTGTATTGGGAAATGAGGCGTTTCACCTGGGCTTGACCTGAGAGAATTCATAGGAGGCGAAAAACAAAGAGCTCGGTAACGAGCGGAGCGGATCTGGGAAGGACGCCGCCCAAACTTCTTCCGGCTTCTCCTTCTTCTCCTTCTCTCTTTCCTCTCCCCTCTCTCATCTCTCTATCCCTGCGTCCCTCGCATTCTATGGCTCAAGAGATCACAGAGACCCAAATCGCTTCATTCCCTACATCCCTCATCTCTCCTCTTTGCTCATGTATCTACACGCTCTCTCTCCCGCCCGACCCAAGAGATTCGCTCGACCCCAGAGTCCCTCCCACTGGTCATGTCCTCGCTAGGGAACTCCTTCTCTCCCTCTCTCTCGTAAGCAGAGAGTTCTACTACACCGCAAGGTCAGTCTTCCTTCCTCTTGCTTCGAGTCTAAAGTTCTTTCTCCCGAATTCACCTGCCTTTCACTCACCTTTCTGTTCCCTTCCCTTCTTCCCATCTTGCGACACCCCTTGCCTGACGCTTAACATGAACGATGCTGACCGCTCAGGCCCTGGTTATGGCGAACCCTCCGGGTCTCTCGTCCTAGAGGTTGGATTGGCATCGTTCGAAAAATTGGACCCGACGAAGCCACAGAGGACAAGATCCTCATCCACGACGGCAAGCTCGCCGAAACGTCTCATGCCCATTCCCCTAGCTCTAGATCGAGGAACAGTTCCGTCAGTCCTGAAGGCTCGAGGTCCGTCGCCAGCATAGGTCCAGGAATGCTTCCCAGTCATCCAGGAATGAAGCGAAGCATGTCAATCGAGCGGACTCCTGTTTACATCGAAGCCCAACTGAGCGGCCTCAAGCGGTCCACCAGTCTTAACGCCGAAAGGACGGTTGGTGCGATGGAGAGGAGGTTGGAGAGGACAGGAAGGGGAAGTATCAGAGGGAGAAGGGAGAGGGAAGGATCAGTCTTTTCTATTATGGAGGGTGTCGGTACGTAGTCCGCGATTTTGATAGCTTGTGATTCGTGGTTGTTGTGTTCTTCCCCGCCTCCCCTTCTGCTTCTCTCTCTCGCCACTTTGTCGAGACGATGGTGAAAATCTACGATTCACCGAGCTTCCCCGCATCCCCAAACGCAAATACTACAAATCGAGCTTCTTTCTACAAATCAACCCCATCGGCCCTTCGGCCCCTCGTGACTTTTGAATCGCTCTTTGCCAATCCGGTCGAGTCGGCTCGAAGCTGACACCTCTCTTCCTCTTTCGTCTCGACGGTTCCCTCGGTCGCCTCACTCCATCTCATTCCCCTCTCAAAAGAGGTCAAAAATGTCCATCCCTCCCCACTCTCACCACTCTCCATTTGTTACCCGACTCATCCGGCTGATCCCGATTTTGTCGAAGACCCTGCATCCGTTGCATCTCATCCCGATCCACACATCATTGAGCTCGAGGAGGAGCAGCAGCTCTACCATCCCGTTCCCGTCGACCCAGAGGAGGACTATCACCAGGAGGAACCCGTCGACGAGGAACTTTTCCACGAATCGCTCAACGACGCAGGTTTGCCTACTCGATTGCTAGACTTTTCTACGTTCAGAGTCACGGGTCTTAGGAGAAGTCTCGAGGAGGGTATCTCGGGCAAATACGTGACGCCAGAGCGGGTGAGTTTGATCTACGTCGATTATCGAGACAGATGAAGAAACATCGAGCATGCGATGCTGATACCTTCTCAAACCATGTGACTTTTCAGCTCGGTCTGCTCCTCTCTGGTCTCGGAAATCTTGAGGCGTTCGGCGGTACCGAGTAGTGAGTTCCAGATAACTTTACTGCGCTTGAATGCCTTGCCTGGCAGATGATAGCCTACCGACCCGTCCCCCTGCTTACATTCTCGTCTCGTACTTCTAGCATGGACTCTTCGCTCACCCTCTCCAATCTTATCTCCCTACTCTTCCGAGGAACTCACGTCCTACCTTCCAATCTCGATCCGTCCGAGTGGGGACACCTTCTTAAATTCCGACCACTCATCGCTCTGGACCTCACTGGCGTCAATTCGCGAGTGTTTGGGAAAGCCATTTCGGATTTCGTCGTTACTTTCCTTGTAGACCCTCCCGCTCCCGAGGTCAGCAGTCCACACTCGGACCCGGGACTCTACGCAAGACGGGGAAGCGAAAGCATGCCCAGTCTGGATGGGTCAGTCGAGAGACTCGTAGGAGAAGGTGCGGCGGGGGCCATAGGATCTCAGCTTCATCTCAACCATCATGTGAGAGAGAAAACGGAGCAAGAGATTGAGGAAGAAATCAGAGTCAAGAACGAAAAGGAATCCGTCACTTTCCCCTTCCTCCAACGACTCTCCCTCCGATCTTGCAAATTAATTCCAGGCCAAGATCTGGCAGCTCTCCTTCCGAGGTTCACCAATCTCACCCATCTCGATCTTAGTTACACCAGGGTCGACGGAGACGCCCTCGCTACGCTGGCGGACAGACCGTTGAGATCCATCAATCTCAGTCGTTGCTCCAAGCTCGAAGGGAAGGACTTCTTCAGGTGAGTGTTCTCATCGTTCGTCCACCTGCTTCTTACGAATGATCCAGCTAACCAAGAGGCTCTTCATTTACCAGTTTCCTCATGCATCCTGCCCGATCCGAACTCCTCGACCTCAATCTCTACTATACTGCATCTTTCCCTCTCCCTGTCGATGCCAACACGCTCGAGACCATCATCACCTCTTCCCCTGCGTTCACTTCAACTAAACTTCGTTACATCGATCTTTCCGCCTCTCCTCTTTCCGCTGCTCATCTCGCCGTCCTACCACCTCAACCTTCACTTCTGTCCCTTGGACTCTCCCACGTTCCAACGCTGTCACTTCGACCGCTCGCTCAGTTCATTTTGGAAAAGGCTCCACAGTGTGAAATCCTTACCATGACCAACACGGGATCAGAAATTGTTCGAGCAGCCAATATGAGCATGAGCATGGTCGCTCTTCAAACGCTTCTCATCAACCCTTGCACCGCGAGTCCAATCTCGTTCGATAGGAATGCTCCACCGGCACCAGCGAGGACGAGGCTCAGGGTCGTCGAGGTTGGTTCTGCCCTACTCGGGTCCTTGAGTAAGGGCCATCACACGAATTGGAGGGTCATCCGAACGAAAGATACCCGAGGCTTTTGTTCGTCATCGTTTCTTCATCATTGAAATGTCTGCCTTTTCTTCTTCTCTTTCATGCATCAAACTGATCGTCTACTCCGTCTTGTCTCGACCTAGATGTCGACACCGCCTCTGGTTGGGTCTCGCCCGATCGACCCGTCTTCCCCTTCCCAGCATTTACTCTCGAATCCGAATCGCCCGTCTTCCGACGCGACATTGAACCCGGTCACCCTTGGCGATCCTACCTAACTCTTCTTGCCAACAGCGATGGTAAGGTCGAGAGTGGCGTCGGTTGGCATTCGAGGAAGATGGAAGTTCTTTGGGCGGAGGGTATGCTAGGTAGGGCGGAGGGGTTGTACGGGGCGAGTGCGTTCAGCTACGACGACTAAACGAACACACGTCGAGGGACGCTTTCCGTTCCGGTCTACCGGGGTTTGTCCAGATCTGTCTTGTCTCCTCTCCTCTTTCTGTCTTGGTTTCCTTTCTTTGTCCTGTCCATTGCTGGTTTCAGATACCCCCTGTCTTTTCTGCCTCTCCTCCTTCACCTACACTGCCCGGTACTCGTCAACGTTTTTAATTGTCAACGTTTTTAATCAGAGAGCCCGTCGATGTAATCAAAATCCTAATCGCTTGTATCGTTCGACTTGAGGACATCGATTGAGTCAATGAGATTATATCGTAAAAAAAGCAATCTCGCCTCTGGCCGAAATTCAGGGAGAGAAGAGGGAGAGGAGCTTCGTTCGTCTCTCACCACCACGCTCTCTTCAGGTCGACTTATCTCTCAGCATGCCTCTCGATCCTGTAGCTCACCTTGAAGCCCAAGGCTGGAAGGGAAAAGGAACCGGTGGGTATTCATATTCGAGCTTCATGCTTCTTGGGTCCTCTCGTCCGCCGCGAGAGACATTTGCTTCATATCTCATACTCTTGCTACCCCACTGGCCTTTTAGGGTTCAAGAAGGATTCTCTCACTAGACCGATAGCCGTCAGGATGAAAACAAGTCTCACTGGCGTAGGCAAGGACCGAGACGAAGCATTTCCTTGTGAGTCTCTATGCTCAGCTGCTGAATGACGCTCGAACCTTTGCTGAAGAACTCTCGATCGTTATATAGTCTGGGATCAGTGAGCTTCCAACCCTCTATCAATCAAGGGTCAGAACCCGTTGCTGACGATTGACTCTCACCTCCTTTGCTCGTTCCAGCGTCTTCTCTGCAGCTGCTAAATCAATCATCATTCCCGACCCCTCCTCCGACGGCAGTTCTGACGAGTCATCCGACTCAGGCAACGATGTTGGTTCATCGACGTCATCTTCTGGTCTTGCCATCAGACCATCGGCATCGCATCAATTTGTTCGAACTTCGACCGGAATTATTTCTCCCTTTGCTCCTCCAACGACTAGATCATCATCTTACGTCTCGCCAGCACCAGATGCCAACAACGGACTTCCGACAGGCGTCACGAGCTCACTCAACATGAACATCATGGCGAGTGCTAAACGAGAGGCGGCCAAGAAGGGACTTTACGATCGATTCAATCGAGGAGGGATCATCAAGCCTCATTGGGAGGAGGAAAAGTCGATGCCGGTGGATACGAACAAGGAATCGCAGGGAATTACGACAGGGGTGGAGGATCCGAAGAAGGAAAAGAAGAGGCAGAAGAAGGACAAGAAAGTCGTTCCGGGAGTCATCGTACAGGACGTAATGGCATCGACAGCGACAGCATCCTCGATACCCTCTTCGCCAAAATCCAAACGAAACGCTTCTTCGTCTGCCAATTTCGACACTCATCATGTTCCTCCACCGCCTGGGAAACTCACCGATAAGAAGACGAAGCAGAGTAAGATGTCGTCCAACATGACTGGCATCATCTCGGACCCTCTCGGTTCTCTGTTGCCGACCTCAACACTATCGACCTCCCCATCGATAAGCTCACCACTTGCGACATCAACGCCAGTCGGTAAAGGAAAGAAGAAGGAGTCCAAGGAGGATCGAAGGCAACGGAAAGAGGAAAAGAAGCAACTTAGAGAATCGAGGAAGATGGCGAAACGAGAAAGAGACGAGGGTAAGGAAAAGAAGAGGAAGCGGGAAGATGATGGTGCTGAGGAAGATGGAGGGAAAGTGGAGAAGGTTCAGGAGAGTAAGGAAGAGAAGAAGGTCAGGAAAGAGGTCGAGAAACAACTCAAGGGAGAACGGAGACGAGTCAGAGCAGAGAAGAAGAACAAAAGAGAGAATAAGAAGGCCAGGGTGGAGATATGATGATGCTGAGATACGGCTGTCAGGTCAACGATAGTGGGCAGAGAAAAGAAATTTGGTCGCCTCGAGTAAGGTTGCTATCCTGTTTGGAAGGGAGAGCCTCGGAAGGACTCCGTAGGTCATTGGCCTAACCGTCATCTTCTCTGCGTCAACTCGAGCCCTCTCGCTATCGACTCGATGGCGAACTTGTCACCCCCATCTCCATCGTCCTCGCCACAGGGTTCATCCCCAACCGATCGATCTGACACGACCACACCCATTGAGCTTTCGGCCCCTTCGCCCTCTACGTCTGTCGAAGCCGTAACTGGTGCCTCATCAAATGTCGCTGAAGGATCCGGACCGATTCGTCCCAAAATCCGACCGAGAGGAGTGTCGCTTCCTGCTTGGAGAAATTCTATCAATGCAGCTGTAAGTCAAGCGTAGAAATTCACCGAACTGGTCCTCCTTTCCTCTCCTCCCCAAAGCGAACCTCCGTCGGTCAATCTCATCGTTGATCCGTTCCTTGCCTGACTTCATCTCTGCGGGTTCAATTTCAGCCATCATTCTTCTCTTACCTTCCGACCGAATATGCTCTCCAAACGCTCCAAGCCCTCGATCTACCTCTCCCCGCCTTCCCCAACAACTTGACGTATTCGAGTCTACGAAGCTCACTCCTTGCTCACATTGCCGAACTGGAGAAGAGAGTAAGGTCGTACCATGGTGATGAGGAAGATCAGAGCCAAACTCTAGGTGGAGATGGTCAGGACGAGCCGGAAGATCAAGCGGCTGGAGAGCAAGAACATGAAGGGATTCCACAAGGTAGCACTCTTCATCGCAGGCGGGGTTTCAGGCCCGACTCTCAAGGACCTACTACAGAGACACCTTCTTCCTCTCAAACTGAGGAATCCAACGACAAGAGACACGAACGATCCCTCTCTGATCTGGCTTTCAACGCGACACCTGAGATTCTCCTCAATCATCTTGCCTCCCTTCGACACGACGTTCTTTCCCATCTGCCATCGCTCTCGTCGCTCTCTATATCTATCGCTACTCAACCGACATCGCCAACTTCGCCAACATCGCCGGGCTCTCCTGACGCGTCCAGCGATCCGTTCAATGCTGCCGAGCCGGACTTACCTTCAGCTCTGTCGACGTTCCTATCTACCCTTCCCTCTCGGCTCGAACACCTGCATCGATCCCTACCTAAACTACCAATACCTCCACTCTCAACCAGAATATCGACCTCGAGACCATCGATACAAAATCGTCTTTCCTCATCCGCCTCATCCTTTGCTGCTCACATCCAAACGAAGCATTCCCACCTTTTCCCGTCCCTCTCTCTAGCCGAAGACACTAAGCTTGGGCTGGGAGCGAAGCAAGTATTTGATCTTCTCGAGGTTCTCTTACCAAAGGAAGAGGGAGACGAAAAGTACAGAGAGGAAGGACTCATGTTCCCTATCTGGCCCAATCGGACGCCGAGGCACTGGGATCCAACCCCTCATTCGCCTGTAGCAGAGATCTCGCCGCCTAATTCGCCGGGGATAGTTTCCACCTCAGCTGATGCTGTCAACGAATCAGAGAAGGATAGGCTTTTGGCTGAAAAAGAACTTGTTTCCGAGACCCTTCCTCCTAACGACGTCGGCGGCGTGAAGGGAGAGAAGAAGGGTCGGAAGGTGTCTCCTGGTCGGAAGAGGAAGATAAGCTTGATGGGACCGACCATTGAGGAAGCAGTCAAGAAGGCTAGAGACGCTCCAAGCGGGTTGATCACTTATGCCGATTTGCCGGGACTTTGGCAGAATAACGAATTCATCCGAACGTCATATCGGTTTGTCAACCTTTTCTTTTCTCTCGTGCTTCTTTCCTTGTCCTATCATCCGTCCTTGAAGAGTAAGTCGATACTAAGTTGATTTCTCGTCGCGACCGCAGATTTATCCCAATTGAGGATTGGCAGAAACTCGTCAGGTCACTTTGGCAGCTCCACAATGAGACTTGTCAGTCGCTTTCATCTCGTCCACTCACTACGGTCGACCGATAGTGGTTCTCATCATACTTCTTGACTTGTCTGAGACTACAGTCAATATCCATTCTCACCTCCTGTCCTCCTTCGTCGTTCTTTTCTCAATCCCACTCGCCATCTACAATTCACCCTTTATTCTCTTTGCCGACTCCACGCCTGTATTGATCGATTCTCCAAGAACCGTTCCCTTCCTTCCACTCTCCTTGTTCGGAATCAACAACACACCTGCCAACATACCCCCCTCAGGACCAGCTCCGTTCGACACGGTCGTCCTCTGCATATTCCTGCTTGCTGCTTTTAAAGTTAATCCTCCGTTCCAAGCTCTTTGACCTCTCAGGAGCGAATCATCATCGTCTTCCACTCACTACCTGGACGAGACTGACATTGACTCTACTCTGCTCGCTCTCATTCAATTGGTAATCATGACGACAGTGTCTCTTCTGCTCTGCTCTTTGGCATCTTTTTGCCGGTTGTTCCACCAAACGTTACTTCTTGACATTTGCATGTGTGGTGAGTCCATCGTTCTCCTCACTTCGCTCCTTTTTCGTCCAAGACACGGCTGATCCTTTGCTCTTCGATCCAACAGGATTATCTTGGTATCGCTTGTGGGTCGCGATATTCGTCTATGTATTGCCCGAGTTTTGGCGTCTTCAATCTACAACCTCACGAACGATCCTCCTCCTACTTCATGTCTGTCTGGCAAACTTGCAGGGCTCATCGCTGCTTCGGTCAACACAGTCGTCTATTTCGGGTTTTACTGTCACACCACCCCAATGGTAATCTATGGTCTCCTCAACTTTCTCGTCGGGGTTGCAGGATCAGTCCTTCCGTTCCAGAACTTTTTCAATGAACGCAAGAACAAGGTTGGTCCGAAAGCTTGGTTTCATTTATCCTGCTCGCTACCGCATCGGGCCAACTGATGAACTCCTTCACTGTCTTTTACTTCGGGTGTCGTCGGTCTCGATAGCATCTGCGGATCGCGTTCTTCCTCTCGATGGCACTCTCTGCACTTGCTCCTATCGCTCATATGTCGTTACTCAACGGCTTCAGTCGGACCATGACGTTCCTGCGTCCCATGTTGCCGATGATTTGCAGTTACTTTTTCGGTCTCTACTTTTACGCAAAGCACTTCCCGGAGTCGCGCTGGCCAGGAGTAAGTCGAATTCCTCTACTCCCTCTTGTCTCGTGAGCCAACGCGTCTCGGTTGTGATGAATCTTGTTGATCGGTCGCCTACGTTGCCCATTCTTCTTGTCGATCCAGATGTTCGACCGGTTTGGAGCATCTCATAACATCTGGCATGCATCAATCTGCGTTGCGATCTGCTGTCATTTTTTGGGCGTACTGGAGATGTTTAAGCAAAAAGATGGGTACTCGTGTAGAGCCGTATAGAATGATTGATTTATGATAGAGAGCCGGTCGATCAATGGTGGGTGAACGTGAAGAGAAGTGAACGTGACGCGAATGAAACGAGAAATGACGCTCTCCCCCTTCCCTCTCTTCACCCCTTCCTCCACTCCGTTCGATCCTATTCCAATCCCTATCCGATCAGTTCTCTCTCTTCGTTCCAAAATGTCGGACGATCAGTCACCTCATCAAAACACCCGACACCAACATCAGGACTCATCACAAGAGACACCCAATCGTCGTACCTCCACTTCGACCACATCGACTCCCGATCAATCGGCTCCCATCCCCTCACCCTCCTTCGCCGTCTTCCACGACCTCACCACCGATCCCGATCTGCTGTCATCCGGCCAGCAAGAAAGAGAATCCGCTGGGAGAGCGCTCGATGCTCTCTTGGATCAAGGCTTCGCAGCGGCGTTTGGTGGAGAGAGTCAAGGAGGATTCGAGATGGCCCCTGCACGTGAGGGAGGTCCAAGCGCGGCTGACTCAGTTCAACAGCCCAGTTTACCTGACGAAGACGGTCTTGAATCTACTCCGGTCCGTTTCAACTGTACTGTCCGTTGCATCTGAACGAGGTAGGTGCTTCACAGGCTCACGTGTTTTTTTCCCTCGCAACCATCGATATCTTGCAACTTCAATTCCCCTCCCCACTACATATCTTCAGCTCACTCTCCCGCAAAGTCGTCTTTCAGCCGCACCCGGTATACCTCCGGGCACTCTTCCCGGCCTTCCCATCCCTCTTCGTCTCGTCCATCTTCTTTCGACGACTACCGGTCCTTCCGGATTCGTGTCCAGCAATATTGGATCGTCTCTTGCAACTCCCTCGCGGCCGTCTCCTCAGGCTGCAGCTTCAGAATCAATCCCTACGCCTTCCACTGCTGTACCTATGCTCTCCATGATCAACGGCTCCGACGCTCAACTCTCTGGCAGTGGCGAGTCGCCTTCAAGGGACTCCGCTCAACCTTCTGCTCCTCCTACAACCAATGCCAGAACACGGCTTCTTCAACGATTGTCAAGCCAGCTCGGGTTCGACCTCTTCAGCCTTCCATCTTCATCTAATCCCACTAGCCCCTCTGCCTCGGGACCCAGTAACCCCATTTCATCTACCAACACAGTCTCAACTTCGCACGCCACAAATCAAGAGTCTCAGCAGGCTCAGCAATTGTCTTCGCCTACTATTCCAAGTGGTGGAGGTCTCGGCACTTTCTTCGAAGAGTTCTCGCGTCAGCTAGCTGCTCAGCTCATGCGAGGGCGGGATGGATCACCCGTTACTGGTCGAGGAGAAACCGCACCTACAGAAGGCGAAGACGCAGCTCCAGACTTTGGAGTTGGACAAGCGGGAACTGGAAACGATGGCGTCAGCGGCGAACCAGATGGGGAAGAGGGTACTGGGAGAGGGAACGGTGGAGGATTCGGTCTTCCTGGAGGAGGATTCTCATTTGGGTTCGGCATCCCAATGCCGGGATTCGTATTAGGCGGACCACCGGGCGATGAAGGATCAGGTTCGATGGAACAAATGCTTGCTCATGCATTCGGGCTGCGTCCCCCGTCTCAGACGACGCCGGGGGGAGACGGCCATGCGCCAGGAGCCGAGTCAACCGAAGCTCAAGGCGCTACAGGAGCAGATGGCCCAAATGCCCCACACCAACAGGAGAGCTCTCCAAGTGGAACTGCTGGCTCAGGACTCGGAATGCTAGAAAGGGTCATCCTTGAGGCGCTGCGAGAAGCCGGTCGAGGGAATCCAACGGACTCGGACTCAGCCGACGCTGCCAACCCGAATGGTAGCGGCCCTCGACCTCGACCAGGTTCTCATCCATCGCATCCTATCATCATCACACTGTCTTTCGGACCGCCTCCTAACCTTGCCGACGATCATACGCCTGATCCCATCCGAGCGGCCGAACTCATCGCCGCGCTTGAACAACCTGAACGAGGACTCATCGAGAGGCTTGATCGAGGGCTAAGACTCGAAGAGGAGGAGAGATCGAATGGAGCGGGTGATGGGGGGGAAGACGGCGGGGCAAAGTGTGGAATCTGTTTGGAGGATCTGTTGAGCTATGTGAAAGAGGAGAAAGAGGGTGCCATCGACGAGGGAGAAGAGGTAGAGATGGACGGACGAGGCGGAGAGGAGACCAGGATTCGAAGTTTGGGCTGTTCTCACGCTTTCCATGAATCGTGCCTTCGACCTTGGCTGTCGTCCCACACATCGTGCCCGACATGTCGATTCGACCTTGGTCCGTTTCTACTTCTTTGTATCGATCCTCTGCATCCTCCTGCTGTGGTTCTCACTGAAACCAACTTCGGCTTCACTTTGATGTACATCTTTGTCCTCAGATCCTCTTTCCACTACTCATCGACTCAATCGAGCGTCCTCAACAGTCCCTACCCGATCAAATACTCCTTCAACCTCCTCTGCGCCGAACGCCAATACTAACACCTCATCCTCCAGAGCCACGACCGCACCAAGAAACCAGGCTCACCCTTACTCCCGACCTGGAACGAGGAATTCTTCTCCCACTGGCAGTACCGCTTCTCTACTCACTCAGCAAAACAACGTTCCTATTGTCATCTCCCCCAGCTCGTCTGCTATCTCACAACAACCGCAAGTTGAACGTCAACCTCCCCAGAGCCAAACACAGCAACAGGCTAGACCCAACACTGCTCCTCCCCTTCACCACCAGCTTCCTCGATTTGGCTTACACTCCCAAAATTCGCCGTCCCGATCTGCTCCGGCCTCGGCTCCTGCCACACCGCGAACCTACACGCCTCCCCCTCCTCGAATGACACTCCTTGATCGAGTCCTTGCGCTCGAATCGACCCATCATCTGCGATGCTCGATCCCCACGTGCGAAGTCGCCCCATCCAACGAGAATCCACTTGGATCGGGTCAAGAGATCGAGAGAGGGATGGGAAAGAAGAGGATGGTCAGTCTCGTCAAAGGAGAGGAAGCAATCAAAGGAACAGACGAGGGAAGAGAAGAGAAGGGGTTCGTTTGGGAGGGTTGCTCTCATCGTTATCATGCGGGGTGCTTGAGAGGTAAGTTGACTTCTGCCACTCTTCAAGACGTGGCTTAGAAAAGTGCATCGCTGATTTCCTCCTCGTGCTCGGCCTCGTCTCGAGTAGTCAGCGTCCGGGTTCAAGGTATCCCTGTCGAGTCGCTCGAGCAAGGCGAAAAGATCGCCGTCGCTTGTCCTGTCAGAGGGTGCCAAGGATACGGATGGATCTCTCGAGCCGATTGGCAAGAGGGCGAAGAGGAACGCGACAGCGAGAGGAAGGGTCGAGATGAGATCGTCGATACCGAAACCGTAAGTCTCCTTGGTAAAGCAGCGCTGTCAAAATCACACTCGTAATTTGATGCTCTCGATTGATCACTGGAACCCTCTCTCTGGATCACTGTCCTAAACGCTCTTCGTCCTTCAGCAATCAACCCATTCCTCATCGACGACCATGGCACTCGATGACACGGCCTCGACAGTCTCTTCAACTCTAGTCGATGCCGAAGGCTCAGACATCGAACATAAAGATGTTGAGATGAAGCATCGCTGAAGGAGAAAAGTCTCTTGGATTCGACATCCCGAACTTCCTTTGCATTTTACTTTGCTTCTTTCCTTTGTTAAATCAATCACCTTTGGGCTTGTTTTCCTTCATCTCCCTCTTCATTCCACATGCATGCTGACGTCTGCACACACTACACTACGCACACACACACACACATCATACCGCAACCCGCTTGCTTTCCTCTCATTCGCACTCTCTCGCTCTACAATCATCCGCCCGTTCGTTACCTCTCAGCTTCCATATCACGCATTTTTCTTTCACTGTAGCGATAGCGATTCCTCCTTCCATCTCCCAGATTCTTCTCGATCTTGCTTTTTTTTGCGTTGGTTCTCGTTGCATCCTTCTTCCTCCTTTTTGATCACTCACCCTTGGGATTCTCATCCCCGAGAACGCCCGCATTGCATGTCGATGTCCTCTCATCTTTGGGTTTCCTCTCCCCTCTGCTGCTGCTTTCGATCCAATCATTCGAGTGAACCCTGAGCTCCTCCCCTTTCTGACGGTGATGTCGGAACAGCGAACGATGGGTACACGGAACCATGCGGAGGGAAACAGACCGGATGAAAGATTCTCATGCGATCTTACAACGATCGATCCAAAATAAATCCAAGTCACTTTCCTCCCTAAGCCGATTCTCTCGCCTTGTCAATCTCCTCCCCCCCCCCCCCCCCCCCCCCCCCCCCCCCCCCCCCCCCCCCCCCCCCCCCCCCCCCCCCCCCCCCCCCCCCCCCTCTCCCTTCGCTCATATCAGAATTGTTACTCTGGCAGATCCTCCTTGGTGGAGCCAATGTCCTTCTTGGGACCGAGGTAGTAGTCTCGTTGAGAGCCGTGAAATTCATCGCGAGGATCGATGCCCTTATAAACGGGGTATCGATTGATATCCATGCCTCCGAGACCGGCCTTTGCTCCGTTCTATATAGGGAAGACGAGGTTGAATGAGCGAATTGTATCTATTGCTTGAATTGTACGGGGACGATGGGTTCGGAAACTATCCGAGGAAAGTGGAAGAGATGATGATACTGACGTATGGGAACTCTCGATCAACTTGGACAGGATACTCGTACGCGTACTCCTCATAGACGTAGATGAGATACATGAAGCCAAAGAGACCTCCCCACTGAAACCGAATTGATGGTCCTGTCGTCAGCTATCATGGCGCTCGAGACACGCGTAGAGGTGGGACAGAGGGAGATACGAACGGCATAGAAGAAGAGCCTCCAGGGCGTAGCTGGATTGTACTCTGGACCATAAGGACCAGTGAACTCGTCGAAGACGGGAATCTGGTGGATGGTCGGATCGATGAAGTGTAGACATGGATCAGAGAAAGAGTGGCAAGGAAAGAAGAGGATGTTTGAGGAGAAGATCAAACGAACAGGTTCACCAAAGTTTCTCCTCTCCTTCACGTCCCACCATCCCTTTCGGGGATCTCGAACTGTTGGGATTAAAGATGAGGGAGGTGAAAGATGGAATTGTGTCTGATGCTGTAAGAAGACGTCGATAGATCCAAGACAAGAGAGAGGGATTGAGAAGCTCACGCATCGTGTACTCGGTGGGAAGCTCTGGGTAGCCGAACAGCTGAGGGTCGGGTTCGACCCCTCTGGAGAAGAATTGGATCAATTGGGTGCCTGATTAGCGTGTGCTGATCGGTAGGCACGACTCTTGGCATGAAGGATGAAGCTGGATAGATGGCCATCTCCTTTGCCCTCCCTCACCCCTCTGCAGTCTCGCATCCCGGTCCGTCCGCGACAACTGGATTCGGTTTCTGTTTCTTTCGACCTATTGTCCTTGCTCCTATGGGACTCACGGCTGTGGGGGAAACCTCTTGTCGCTAAAGTCAGGGTTCCTGTTGGTGTGCCAGTCACTCCAAGGTGCTTCATGAGCCATGTATGGATTCTTATGGTCGGCGTAGGATCGGATCGATCCGCCGGTCGTTCTTTGACCGAGACCGATAGCGGTCGATGAGCGAAGAAGGTTCGAGGTACCGAAGCAGGACCGCAGGAGGTGACGAGCGGCCATAGGGGATGGAACAAATGGAGACCAGATGGTTGGGCGGTGAGGAGGGGGA
The DNA here is from genome assembly GCA_039545415.1 of Udeniomyces megalosporus. Classification (NCBI taxonomy): domain Eukaryota; kingdom Fungi; phylum Basidiomycota; class Tremellomycetes; order Cystofilobasidiales; family Mrakiaceae; genus Udeniomyces; species Udeniomyces megalosporus. The sequence goes on along the minus strand of BCKM01000012.1, from coordinate 481,010 downwards.
AAGATGAGAGGGAGATTGAGTGCTCGAGTTGATCAGTGAATGAGAGGATCGCGAGAATAATGGGGGATTTTTTTTTCGCCGGGCGACAGTCATAATTTCTGGTCTGATTTTCAGATGGATATGACATCTGACCTTGAGCCATGAAGGCTGATAAGCCAGATAGATGGCAGTTGGAGAAATGGATTGAGAAAGTAAGGCGTCATCGGTCGCGGGCAGGGTGATGTGGTCGTGTGGATTTACAGGTGTCGCGAGAGGACTGGGACTTGTAGGTGAGGTGTGATGAGATCGATATGCAAGGGTATAGAGAGTAGACGTGATAAAAGAATTGGTGAGAAAAATGTGTTGATCGAATTTGGAGACCCCTCTCGATCGATCCCAATTCGTTCCTCCTCCAAACAAGCCTTGAACAAGACCCAACCCCCGAAAGACCTCGTCTCACTTTCTCCTTCCTCCCACTCACTCCATTCACTCCATCCTCTTCTCGCACGAGTGTTCATCACCCATGTTCAAGTCGACCTGGAAACCGGAACCTCGACGAACAGACTCCCCTCCCCCCTCGCCCGAGTCCTCCTCCGTCCACTACGAACCCCCGACTATGTCTCGGCCCTCGACCGACAGCCACGACTACCAGTCCCATCCCGCCCGAGAATACACCCGTGCTAGGTCGGGTACGAATGCCAGTAGGAACGGCGTTAACTTGCCCGAGACATATACCCTCAGCCACCCCGCACAGAATGGGAGCATCGGTAGCTTCTCGAGTTCCATCTTGAGCAGCGATGGTTGGAAAGATGCTAGCGGGACTGGCAACAGCGCAAGAATGGGATTCCTGGCTAGCGAGAACGGATCAAGGATCGAGGTGAGGGACCTCACGTGTTGTTGTATCTGAATCCTATTTCTACAAGGGTTGTCCATCCGGCTGATTTTGTTCATATGGCTTTCGCGATCGGCTCTGCTTCTTTTCTTTTCTCTCGTGCAACCAGCTGCTCACATCGGACCAGGGTTGTTCCGAGACTCCAACGGCTTCGACCAACCACCTGCCGTATCCTTCTTACTCTTCAGCGTCATCTGCTGCTCGTCACCATCCTTACATTCAAAACCACTCCCCATCATCCATCTTCTCTCACAACAACAACAACCCTTACGGATCCACGCTGGCATCGAACAGAACGCTTGGTAACTCAGGCAGCACGCGATCGACGACGTCACTCGATCCATCCCTCGCAGACAAGTACGAGCCTGCCTTCTGGAATCTCGACATGCTTGCGACGGACGATAAGGAGGCCGATGATTGGCTTCATAACCAAGCTGATGGTCAGGTGGAGAACAGAGTCGGAGACGGAAAGCATGGAGGGTCCATCTTCACGAAAAGAGGCATGCTTAACCTCGGATGTTTGTCCATACTCGTCCTCACGCTCTTCATGCTTTTGTAAGTCGTCTCGCCGACAACTTCACTGGCATCATATAGGTCCTGATCCGCTTTCTCACGACGCGTCAAAGTGCTGGGTACCCTATCATCGTCGAAGTTCGAAAACACAGCCTCAAGGCAAACGGAGCCTTCAAGTTTGTTCAACCCTTTTTCCATCGATTAATTCCACGCTCACTGATCAACCACTCCAATCGCTCAGTCTCGGCGGTGTCAACGGCACCGGTCAGGTACCATCGATGATCGGCAACTTCGGGCTCATCGACACGGACACGCCACAGACCGCTTACACCTCTGTAGGCTATGCTGGTGCCAACAAGGGCGTCTCATACGAGCTTGTCTTCTCGGATGAGTTCGAGACCGAGGGAAGATCGTTTTATCCTGGAGACGATCCTTATTGGGAAGCCGTCGATCTTCACTGTACGTTTGACTAAATCCATCGCTACATCCTCGTACAAGCGTTCGATTGACATGATCATCTAACGACGAACGTTCCTTTGATCAGATTGGGGAACCAGTATGTTGCATCATCTCCCAGGCTCTCACACGCTCGATAACCCTCTTGGGGCTTGAGTCTCATCACATGACACTCGTCGTTTCCTCTGTCTTTTCTGCTTCTGCCGTTCCTTCACAGATAACTTGGAGTGGTATTCACCAGCAGCAGTTACGACAGCCAACCACAGTCTCGTCATCACTCTCTCTAAAGTTGACGACCCTTCCAAGAACCATAACCTCAACTATACTGTCAGTACAGAAGATCGTTGTTCCTCCCTTTATGCGGGAATGATTCCGATAGCGGTCCTCTCGCCTTGTATCGAAAACAAAGTCCGGGTGGCCATGCGATTGCTGATACGCCTTGAATTTCTTCTGTATCTTCTGTTTTCTCTTCTTCTTTTCGTCTCAAGGGTGGTATGGTCTCGTCGTGGAACAAGTTCTGCTTTACCGAGGGCTACATCGAGACCCGTGTCCGGCTACCGGGTTCGCCGAAGGTCTGGGGGCTATGGCCTGCCATCGTACGTCATGACCCACATATCATCTGGCAGTCCACCTTCTCAGTTCGCTGATGGTTCAACATGTCTCTTTTCTCCGCCATCCCAGTGGAGTAAGTGAAGCTGATGCAAAGCTATCGGTCGAAGATTCATGACTGACTTGTCCTTGATCTGCCTTCGTCCACAGCAATGGGTAACCTAGGTCGCGCTGGTTTCGGTGGATCTGTAAGTGTTTGCCTTCTGCATCTCTTTATGGTCATCCAACGCGTTCTCTTTCTTCAAACTCACAAGCCTCTCGACTTCTGGTGTATCTGAAATCTTCCAGCTGGATGGCATGTGGCCGTATACGTACGATTCTTGCGAGTAAGGCTGCGTCCTCTTAGTATCTCCACGTCTTAAGTCATACAATCTCGACTGACATTTTTCTTATATGACCCCTTCCAGCGTCGGCGTCATGCCCAACCAAACGTACAACGGCGCTCCAACTGCGGCCTTGACCTCTGGTGCCGAATCATACGATGGGCATCTCTCGTACCTGCCAGGTCAGAGACTCAGCGCGTGTACGTGCCCCGGAGAGAATGGTCATCCAGGTCCGAAACGAAAAGATGGGTCTTGGGGTGAATTTCGCTTGTCTTTCGCTCTGGCAATCGCTATCCCGAAATCAAAGTTCGATGCCTGACCTTCACTCTTCTTGCCTTGTTGGATGTGCTAGCCGGCCGAGGTGCTCCTGAGATGTGAGTGCGCCTTGCTAGACATACACGAGGCGGTCTGTACTCTTGTTGACCTCTCCTCCCTGAATCTGCTTTCCCAAGTGATCTATTCGAAGCTCAGGTTGATCAAGGAACACAAACGGGTCATCTCTCCATGTCTGGTCAATGGGCTCCGTTCAATGACGCGTACCAGTCCGTACCGGCTTTGTTCTCGCTGACTAATTTCTTCTGGAATCGGGCTGAGCGTTACGTTGACTTACGGCAGATTTCACAACGTTTCGGGCATTGATTATGAGATATACGATCCGGACGTGAATGAAGTCAACGGTTACGTTGGTGGTATCACCCAACAATCATCCTCAGTCATCGTCGAGACCGTGAGTCTTCCCCCCTTGTTTCCTTGTTTCTAACCTCTAACAATTACATTTCGTTCGTTCGCTCGTCTGATATAGAATCAAAATTGCTACGAGCATCCTGCCAACGGCGCTGAAAATGGCTGCTTCGACGTATATGGCTTCGAATACAAGACTGGCAGCGACGGTTACATCAGTTGGCTCTCTTCGGGTGAACCAGGTCAGTCGTTGTGATTTGCCCCACAAACGTTTCAAGCACCAGATCAGCTAAAACGAAAGTTTTTTTTTTTCTCTTAAATCTAGCTTGGACTGTCTTCCAGTCTGCACTCGGACCCGATTCGTTGACTGAGATCTCGACCCGACCAGTTCCAGAGGAACCGCTCTATATCTTGGCTAACTTGGGAATCTCGGAAAACTTTGGAGGCATCGATTACGAAGAGTCAGTAAAAAAAAAAAAAGCTTACTGCATAGCGAGCGCCCCCATAACATCCGACTGATCATATTTCGCTTGTCATCGTTTCATCATGTCCACCAGACTCGACAAGATGTGGCCAGTCAAAATGGAAATTGACTACATTCGAGTTTACCAACCCGCTGGTCAACGGAACATCGGTTGCGATCCAGAAGATCATCCGACAGCCGATTATATCGCTCAACATGCCAACATCTACGCCGATCCAAATATCACCACTTGTTCGTTCCACCTGAAGGTTTTGATATGGATTGGAAGGAGTCACCAAGTTTGAAGTTGCTTTATTGACGTTCTTCGATCCTTTTTTTCTTCTTCTTTGCCTTCTAGTCGCTCAAGGCGGGTATGAAAACCCACTAAACTCTCTTATCCTCAAAGAGGCGGGTCAAAAGTGCTAAAGCTTTCAAACAAAGAGAAAACCTTTTTCCTTTCAATCATCCACTCTCTCTCTCAACTTGTCTCGTCCTCGCCCCTTTCCCATGTGCTCTTCCCAACCCCATCACCGCTGCACCTGAGACCCCATCTCATCGCATCGATCTTTCTCTTCTTATCTGAACGTTCTCGTCATCTCGTTGTCTGTTCATCTATGCTCAACTCCCCTCCCCCCTCCCCCCCTTCTTGCTCCTCTCCATCTGTCTGTCTTTGCACTCGCTCATTTTCTACCTCATCCAAACCTACTCACCTCACAGAACCCCATCGGACGTTTCTTGAACACGTCTGTTTACTTGCGTCCCATCTTTCTCTAAACATCTTCATCTCTTCTTCTTCCCATCTTATCTTGAACTTCCCTTTCAAACCTATCACTCATCACTCATCTTTCTTAGTCCTCGTATCGCATCTTCTTGGTTCTTCGCTCGTCCCCTTTTCGTTCTCTCGAATTCATCTCAATTCAAGTCTCGAGAAATATATCCTTCTGTCTTCTTCTTTTTTTTTTTTTTTTTGTCTCCAGGGAAACGGAATTCCTTGAGAGGGAGAAGCCAAAGAAAAGAAAAGAAAACATTTCGACATTCTTGTACGTCGGAATGAAATGAAGTGGATGTACGAGGATTTAGATTTGAATAGACGACTCGAATGAACGAATGCACATAAGACGATGAAGAGAGAAGGGGGGGGGGGGGGGGGGGGGGGGGGGGGTCCCGGGAATTCGAGAGATGATACAACACTACAAAAAAAAAACATGAGAACACGAGAGACCATGCGAAAGGTGGCGGAGAGATAAAGGGATGATGAGCGTTTGGAGAGCGAATATGAGAATGAGTTTATTTTTTGCTTTTTGCTTTCGCCTCGGCTCCGACTCGATCTTTCGTGAGGTCGACGCCAAGCTCGGCCATGTGAGTGTCTATGTGGAAGATAGAAAAGGTGTCGGAAGGAAGAAATCGAATCGAATGGAAAAAAAAGAAAGAAAAAAGAAAGAAAAGGGTCGCAACCAGAGGTTCAAACATATTTGGATCAGATCCCAAATCTTTCATGTGTCGAGTCGGACAGAAGATCGAGACGAGGAATTAAGCGAGAAGAGAAGGACTGACTGATGATTTTGACCTTTCTGGCACCAGCTTTCTTGCCCTTTTTCTTACCGACAGCTGTGGAGACTGATCGATCGCTAGCTTCGGATGTCGATCCTTTGATCCCACCTAGAGAGGTTTGATCAAGTCGTCAGCGACGATGGTCTGAGAGAGAGAGAGGCTCGAAATGGAGGATAAGGAAGAAAGAGAAAATCCAATCGCACTTTCTCGAAGAGCTCGATCGATATCAGCTGGAACCCTGAGAGCATGCCATGCCTTTTTGAATTCTGTGTTAAACGAACGAGAGGGAAGATTCTTGATCATCGGGATTTTCCTTACAAATCTGGTTAGATGAGACACCCTCCACCCAGCCATTCACCCACTCACCATCATCAACTGCCTTGCCACCCCTCTCACCGCCGACCTCATTCCAATAAACCGTTTTGAAGTTTCCCTCCTTTTTGACTCTCATCGGTAGTACATCCCCACTTTTGACGAGTTCATCCAATGTGGCTTGAGCTCCCGTCCAAGACTCCTTGAGGGACCTAACGGAAACGCCTCCACCTGGATTATTCGGTGGTTTAGGAGGTTGGTCGAGAGATGCAGACTTGATGGTGGAGAGGAGTTGAGCAGGCGTGGATATTTGATGATCGGCCTTGGTGAATCATCAATTGTTGAGAAAAGGGAAGAGGGGGAGACATGGAAAGAATGGACACGTAAGCAATCAGACCCTCCGGAAGCTGTCCAAACTCAGACAGAAATTGATATCCTTCATCAACAAACGACGATAGACATTTTTTTTTTGTTACTTACCTTGTACGAAAACAACCTCGTTCGTTCATCGAATTGCACCTTCTCGTGCGCTTTGAGAAATTCCTGGGCGCCCGCATCGTACTCGAGTTCCGCCCAACCGCATTCGATGGAAAGTTCTTGAGCGCGAACGGGGATTCCTTTCTTATCCTGCGTAGCGGTATCATTGGATGATCGAGGTTGAGGAAAGGTTCGATCAGCTTGGGGCTGGTCTCGGGAGTCAGGGTAAAGGTCTCTCGGACCTTGAGGATGGCGACGGCAGAAGCGATCTTGGTGTTGAAATGCCTAGGTTGAGAGTCCTGTATGGCGGCATAGGAAGAAATGGATGGGGCTGTCGAATTCGATATGTGAGCGTTGCATGGCATCAAGTGGCGAACGATGTTGTTGGTTGTCACCTGTCTTTTGCCTCTTTCGCTGATGGTCTTGGTTAGATTCGTATGGGGTCGAAGGCGCAGTAGACATGGCGTGTAAGCGTGATGGTCAGGCGTCAAGCTTAGTCGATAGTCTCGGGAATCCTCTGAGGGTTCATCCTATTACGTGCTTTCATCATTTTATTTATCGCTACCATCACCTAGTCCAATCTGCTACACACCTAATCATCACATTCATGAATCCCTCGGTTTCTTCACATAGTACAAGTAATTCACCGCTCGACCAACATCTCCCACGTTTCGTCCCACCAGTTCCCAATGACCCTTCCAGGGAACATAAACGATACCTCTACTCTCCCGAACCCCACCCCCACCGTTATATCCTGAGATTCCAGAGTCGTTCCAGCCGATCGAATCAAAGAAACCGTCAAGTTCCGACGGCTTCACAAACTTGGAGGAGGTATGCGTCCCGGGAGAGACGAGACGAAGGATTTGCTCGGCAAAGGTGATGGTAAGAAGATGAGCGAGAGGTGTACGTGAGATGGTCGATAACACGAGATGACCTCCGGGCTTTAGCGAAAAAAAGAAGGAAGAAAGAGAAGAGAAGACACGGATAAGGCAAGAGAGAAGGATGGGGGTGGAAAGATAGCAAGTACAAACAGGAACAGGATCAGTCAATCAGTCCTCCTTCAAGGATAATATAATGTACACATATCATGTCTTCACCTTGACAAGCTTGGTCAAATCCAACAGAAATCCTTTAGGATCATCGACGTGCTCCAGAACCTCCATAGCGCATACAACATCAAACAGCTCTTCCTTGCCGTCACTTTCCTCTATCTCTCTCAACAAATCCTCCGCTGTTTGATGCCTATACTCTAGCCTCGGATACGAAGCATGAGACTTTGGCGGAGGAGATGTCAGGAAGTCATCGAGTTGCTGATGGGTTTGAGCCAGAGGGATGTTGGATGGGGTTGCATCGATGCCGAGGGTCGATGCACCTAGGCGGGCTAGCGACTAGTGACCCGGAGAGAGGTAGCGTGAGCCTGATCAGGACGAATTGAGTTGAACGAAACAACTTCCCAAGTGATAGCCTGAACTGACCTCACTCAACAAGCCCCCGCCGCACCCAACGTCGAGCACCCTCTTGCCCTGTAGCCAATTGCCCCCACTCGCTACCTCCCCAGCTCCCGGCCCGAAAGGTAGACCATCCTCATGACCCTCCCTCAGCGCGCTCTCGCGCATCTTCTCGCGAAGGAACGCCAGTCGAGGTGGATTCATTTTGTGGAGCAGGCCGAGCTCGCCTGATTCGTCCCACCATTGAGACGAAAGTTTACTAAAGAAGGCGATCTCGGAAGGATTGACTGAGGTTCGGGGATTTGGTGATGATGGTGAAGAGGAGGGCGATGACGAGGTATCAGGAGGGCTTGAGTCGGATCGAGGTCGTTGATTGATGGATCGGGCTTGGATGGGAAGGATGGAGGAAGTGATATTGGATTTGATGTATCTCGGGATGATGTGAGAGGGTTTGGACATGATCCTGTGGGGATTGAGCGTATGTCTGGTGACTCGTTACTCGTTGAGTGGGGAAGCTTGGTGGATGTGTTGTACGAATCTCCCTGGCCTTGCCAAACATGCAACCACCGAGAGATGATTTCCAGTAGATCTCATCGTCAACGAGATAGACAGCAGATAGACAGAGTAGAAAATGCTTGTAGCTGATGGCCTCATACAGTCCCTCTCTCCTTTAGAGTCCCTATCCCCTTGACAGCTTGCTTCTCTTTTCGCCTTCCTGAGTCCAGTCGACGCTCTGGATTTTGCTTGGTCCCACGCTTCTTAGAACCCCTCAAGGGTCTGGCGTTCTTCTCGACGTGTGTCTCTCAATTTGATCCCTCACTTCCCCTTCCGATACCTAACATTCCGAGACAAACCGCCCCTCGTGTCTCTCCTCTGTCTTTTTTTTTTTTCTTCCTTTGAGTAACAACTACCAGGTACACCGACACTCTCCCTCGGCTGTTCAGTCAATCTTCCTTCTCAGAGGACTGGATTGATACTGGATCCATCCATCATCCTACGTGACATCATCCTCCTGCAAGTCTTCACACCTACACGTCCTTCTCAACTTCCCCTTATCGTCCCATTCACCTGGGACGACCCATCACCAGTCACCATGTCTCACCTCATCCCTGGCTGTCCTCTTTCTTCGAGTCTCTACCTCATCCTCTCTACCCTTCTTCCGCCCTATCTCCTCAGAGAGGATGCCAACGATATCTCTCGAGCTCCCCATCCACTCTCGACTCTCTGTCTTCTCCACCCCTCTCTCACCGCACCCCTTCAATCCTTCCTCTTCTCCCGAGTCGGTTTGGTTCTTGAAGCGGATACGCTCGTCTCAGCGACGATTCTGCTTCGGTCCAAGCTCGAGTACGATGATCAGTTGGCGATAAGCCCAAGGGGGAGGGAAAGTCGGCTAGGTAGGAGAGCGAAGAGCCTTCAAGAGTTGGGTTTCATGATCAAGAAGGTTTCCGTCGTTTTCGGAAGGGAATCGCCTAGGATCGTCATCCATCAGGATGGTGATCGCTTGCTGATGGGAAGCTTGGGTAATGATGATGGATCACCACGGCAGCAAACGGAATTGGAGCGGACTAGACGAGGTGGGGTGATGAATCTTCGAAACGAAAACGATGATGTGATGCAATGGGTGGGTGGTAATCCAGGAGGCTGGGAAAGTAGTCATACTTGGGCCAAGATCAGAAGAGAAGCTGGACAAAAAGTGATGTTAGCACTAGCAAAGCTTCTTTCGTAAGTCTTTCTGTGTCAGCTTGCTGTTCCATGACTTTTATCGGGACGCTCAATCCTGCACTCTTTCCCTATTCCTGATTTACTATGTACCAGGCTGCTGCCCAACCTCCTTCACCTCTCTCTCGTCTCACATCTTCCTTCCTCAACTACCTCAGCTTCTTCTTCGACTGAGCTCCCTCTCCTGTCTCTTTCCTCCCTGTTTCCCCTTCCCTTCCCCCCCAACACGATCAACACTTTTGTTCACCCCCTGACCCCTTGCTTCCCTCATCTACAATCACTTGTTCTCGTAGGCTTCGCCATCCCGCAAAAGAACCTGGACCACCTCTTGTGTTCAGATCAGGGAGTGCCATCACTACGCAAGCTAGATCTGAGATGTACGGGTTTACCATCAAAAGATGGAGATTCACATAGGCCCGCTTCGATCGTTGCGACGGATGGTCCAGTTGGGACCATCAGACCGACGAAGAGGTTGTACAGACGTAGAACGAGGACCAGAAGTCGATATCTTTCCTCTTTTCAAGAACAACATCAACAACCCGACGACCATGATGGTGATACGCTTCCTATGGCTGACCCTATGAAGCTTTCAACGAAACCTCCATTGTGCTTTACTTCTTTCCCTCCGGGTCCATATCCATTCGCTCAGACACTTCAGTCGTTCACGGGTCAATCAAATCACCTTCTTACCCTTCTCTCCTCGTCATCACCTTTCTCATCTTCACCCTCATCTCTTGCACGGGTCCACGTTTGTCTCCCTACTCTTCTGCCACCCTTGATGAGCGAAGGTGAGATGATTGAATCCAGGTCCAGACAGGGAGATGGCGAAGAGGACGAAGAGGATGAAGAGGATGGAATTGAGATGATGGATGATCTGGAAGAGGTTTTAACGGCGATAAAGAACCTTCCAGTAAGAACATCGAATCAAGGTCTGAGGGAATTGACACTGGAAGGAATCGATTTCGATTTAGTGTCAACGGCGACAATAAGTATCTCCTTTAGCGATGAGTCGGGATCATCCACGAGATCATCAGCCGTATCGAGTTCATCCTCAGCTTTCTCAGCATCACCATCACCATCACACGCACTTCGATTCCTTCATCGACTATCCGAGGCTCTTCGAGACAAGGGCGATCTTGAACGTCTTAGCCTAAAGTTCACAGTCACCGAACCAATCCTTGGGGGATCCTCATCTTCAACCCCTCTCACCCTCACGGCCCTCGACGTGCGAGCGGTAAGAGAGGCGTTGAAAACATTCCTGGTCGGTCTTCCTGTCCTTCTTCTTCTTCCTTTCCTTTGCCAACCCTTGCTTCGGACTTGGAACAAACCAAGAACGAAATCTGAGAGAAGAGGTAAATTTTACTGACCAAATCATTTTTCTCTTCTCTTTTCTGTTTGCTTCATCTCCTTCTCTCTCTCAACTTTTCTTTTCCCCTCCAATCTCTTGCCAATTCCCCCCCCCCCCTTTAGTCGACGCTCCTTCCGGTCATTTCCAAAATTTTCCCATCTCTCGAAACTTTCTCAATCTCGACGGATCCACTCATCATCCCTCCAATCGTTCTTCCGCTTTTCCCAATCCATCATCATCGTCATCATCAAATCTCCTCCTCCTCCTCCTCCTCCTCCTCCTCTTCCTCCTGACTATCCCTTATCCCCTCTTCTTCCCTTTCTGCTTATCCATGCTTTCTTCTTCTTCCTGTTCTTCCTGTTCTCCTTTTTTTTCCTTTCGTTCTGTATATTATTCATCTCTCGACTTGACCTCAACGCCCAGTGTATTTCTTCCTCCCCCGCTACGACTTCACACGAACGAGACCAACACTCAAGTGAACAGAGGTTCAAAACCCGAACAATCATTGTCATCGGGACCCTCGACATCTTTTCTTTCTCTCTCCCTCTTTCGCTCTTCCTCTTCTCCTCTTTTTTTTTTTTTTTAGTTCTCTTTTCGCCCTTCGTTCCTCTTGCCATCTCTTTTTACCTTCCTCAACTCGCGTTTTCGACCTTCTCCAGCCTCTTCCTTTTCTTTCCCACTTATCCTCATCGTGTTCGAGTCCTCCTTCCCCCAAGACTCAGTACCATCCCTGCTGCTGATGTTGGGGGGGAGAAGGTTGAGAAGGATGATGGCTTTGCTGTTGCTGATGGTCGTACCATTGGTTCCCTTGATGTTCACCACCCCCTTGTTGCTGCTGTTGATTCGGATGCTGATGGAATGCTGCTGCTGCTTGCTGATAGATCGGTTGATAAGACGAGGTGGAAGGATAAGTTGAAGGAGGAGCAGAATGGGGAGGAGGCGGTGGTGGAGGTGGGGGTGGTGGAGCCGGCGAAGGTTGCCTGTAAGGTTGTTGTTGTTGGTATTGAAGTTGAGGTTGTTGCTGATGATGATAGGGCGAAGGAGATGGCTGTCGATAAGGCTGTTGTTGTTGGGCTTGAGAAGGAGGAGGAGGAGGTGGTGGTGGTGGTGGGAGTGGAGCAGGTGTCGAGGCATAGTACGACGATGAAGAGGAACTCGACGACGACAGCGAAGTGTCATATTGCTGCGCATTTGAAGACGAAGCGTAATCATACGACGGCTGTTGATGCAAATCGGAATGAGAAGGGGGGATGATAGTTTGGGGATATTGTTGAAGGTACGACGGTTGAGTTGTTGGCCATTGACTCGCCGATGAAGATCCAGGCGTGGGACCGGGGACAGGTTGGTATGCAGGTTGCCGATGTTGATAGGGTAGAGGAGGATGCGAGCTATTCTGGTCGTAGTGGTTAGACGAGCCCTGGACATATAAAGGATATTGGTTTGATGAAGCTTGGGGTTGCTGTGTAGGATAGGGTGCAGGCGCTGAAGATGGGACGGAGGATTGAGATGGCGTAGGTGTGGAACTGTACCGTCGAGGAGGTTGTTCACGTGGGTCAGGAAGAGGTCGGCCATTGTCGATTGAGGTCGAATGATGAGGACGAGCATGTGGAATGAGATCGTAGAGGACCGAATGCTGCTGCTGCTGATTGTGCAGATACGGTGTGGGCGTCGACGACGTCTGGTAAGGGACTGGGGTCGCCGAGGGTTGATATGTCACTTGTTGAGGTGGATAAAACTGTCCCTGTTCAGGAGGGGGTATCGGTGTATGCGATTGTGGCGGGAAGTCGTAGTGGGTCTGTTGGGGAGGGGCAGAATAAGAGTGATGTTGAAGCGGAGGGTGCTGAGGTTGGTTCGGAGGCTGAGGTGGGTATAGCTGAGGTTGCTGATACTCGGCGGAAGTAGGTGGATGATGGTGGTCCTGACCGGGCGCTGGAGGATACGAGTAAGTCGACTGAGGGGTCTGTTGATACCCGCCGTACCCACCCGGGTCAGATCCCGCGTGCTGCTGCTGGGGTGGGGGACCAGTAACTTGAGGGGTAGGAGCTGGCTGATATGTGAGAGTGGCCTGGTGAGGAGGATACTGATGTTGAGGGGTTGGTTGTTCGATATGATGTTGCTGCTGCTGGTGAGAATTCCAGGGAACATAGCCAGAAGCTGAAGGGGCATTCTGAACAGATCCTCCAGAACCATGTCGACCGTGATGATAGTCGGGCATCTCAGGCTGAATCGGTAGCGTGGTCGTCGACACAGAGGAAGAAAGAGACATCATAGAAGCCGGCCGAGCTATGGAAGGGTCGTGGTTCAGACGCGGGTTGGAGGGCGACGTCGAAGGGGGTAGATATTGAGACGTTGAGGGAGCTAGCGAATTATAAGATTGATGGGTCTGCGCGGATTTTTGACCGCCCGACAAGAAAAAAAAAGCATCAACATGAATGGTTTGTAGAGTGCGTGTGTAGCGGGTTTCGGACTGGCACGGTCCACGAAAAATGAACTCACTGGCAAGCTGTCTCTTCTCAGTCTCTGAGCCAATTGTCCATGAGGATCACCGCCATTAGAACCACCCGTTTGGTAAGGTGGAATGTACATGTTTTGAAGACTAGCAGCGACGGTGCTGTTAGCGTTCGTTGCTGGACGAAGGGAAGGTTGTGAAGGGGAAGACGAGACGAAGCTGCCAGGTCCGCCATAATTGGATGTTGACGACGGAAGTTTGGGTACTTTGGGTGGTGGCGGCTTTCCCTGAGTCACGAGTTCGGGGATAATTTTGACAAGTCAATACAGCGATTGAAGGAGCTGATTGCAATCATGATCAGCGAGTCAAACGACGAAAGAGAAGGACGAACAGCGATGAAGTAGGTCAATTCGAGGAAGATTTCTCCTGCATATCGATCCTTCCGGTTGATAGCGAGCCAATCTAGAGATACGCATTTTTTCGATCAGCATTATCTCCTACAAAATAGTCGCTCCCATTCGCTTAGTGAGATGGTGAAATCCGAGTGCTCGGACCCCTCCCAGGTTACGCTGCTGGCCTGGAATGGTGAGGACCAGACTTACCTTCATCCTCTCCACTATTGAGAGCTTTAGCCAAGTCGAACACTGCTTCGCCAATGAGCTCTGGTTCCCTTGGTGCATCAGCATAACAAGCAACCCTCATCGTCTTTGACCCCTTCTCGAACGTCTTCTTCTTCCGTCCAGCCGCCCTACCCGTACTATCTGAATCATCATCCTTCCTGGCCAGGGTGTCCTCGAGGTCTTCGTAAATATCGAATTTGACTTGTTCGTCCCATTCAGGATGTTGACCACCTTTCTTGATGGCTGAAGTTCGACGCTTCTCGTTGTTGATCGTGAGGGAGCAGTACGGGTCTTGTTTCGAGATCTTAACGTTAGTGAGATGGCGCTAAAGGGCAAGAAAGAAGGTACGGGAGGATTGAGAGGCAAGCTGTTAGTCCGACCTGACCAAGGAAGGGGGAGGGGGAAGAGGGGTATAGACGAAGGGAAGGAGCTCGAGCGATGATGAACCATGATTCGAGCAACGTACAGCTCTGATGATGACGACGACTAGCTCTCCCAGCTTCTTCTTTTCGAGACTACCACCAGCCGAAGAAGGAGAGGAGACTGTCATGTTGGGAGGCGAGGACAAGGAGGGCAAGGGATTAGTTGTTCGCTCTCGGATGGATGTGTTGCAGGTGTTGTAGATCGAGCGGTGGGTATGCAGATCTATGGGTTGGGTTGGCTCTTAGTTTATGGGCACGGGAGCGTTGTGTTGGTGAGGTGTGGTAGTGGTAGAGATGGCAGCGTGTGGGAAGGCGAGATGGCTCTACGTCACCATCCTTCCTTGATCTCTCGCAGGATTAATTCACACGATTAATTCGACAACACCAGCACAGCTCACCAAACATCTAGATCTAGCAAATCCTAGCCCATTAATTTAGGTGGTCACTCAAATCCAGACCTGCTAAGCTCGCCAATTCACCTTCCAGCTTCTCTCTCCCATCATTACCAACATCGACTCTCGCATTCTCTCGACCCTTTCCCTTGTCAGTCACCCTCGCCATATCAACCACTGAGCTATCCGCTTGTCGCTTGGGATGATCAAACTCAAGCACACCGCCGCCTCCATTCCAGCCCGGAGCTCTCCTCCTCAATTCTTCCCTCTCCCTCTTTTCCTTTTCTTCTCTTCTCGATGAAATGACTTGAGCATGTGATTCAGCTATAGATGTTTGAGATTGGCGGAACGGAGGTCCAGCAGAGAGGGTGTGCGATTCCAGGTTGAAGGGATAGACAAACTATCGACAAGGGGCGGGGTGACGGGATCAAGGTTTGAACACGGGAATTGAGTCTGATGATCTGGATTCATTGGTACAGATCGGGGGCGAGATGGACGTACGTATGCATTGATGTCCTCTGGTAAAGGATGAATCGACGATGGAAGCGTGATCTTGTGGATGGAACGAAGACGAAAGCTAGATTGAGCGTGAGATCGGGAGGGCAAGAGCTCAACGTCGGAGTCAACTCAACAGGTTTGGGTAGGTAGAGTGAGGGGGCCTTGATGAGAGGTATGAATGAAGCTGCGGAGTATTGAGATGATGTGTGATCTGGTTGGAGACAGACGCCATGAGTATGAGCACAGGATATGGCGATGTCAATGGATCATGTCGAGATGCTGGAGCTCAGAGACGTTAAGATTTACCTGTCATGGCTTCGCTATCCGACTGATGCTCAGGGTTCTGACTACGAACAAGGGAAAGCCTGAGAGTCTCGCTTCCTCTCTCGACTGTTGCGTCACATACCTCACCATCTCTTCTTTCATCAGTCCCCTGAGCACAATGTGAATCAAGTTAAGATACATCCTTAAAGCAACACGAGCAACGAACAACAACAAGAAATTGAACAACAACGAGAAAAAGATAGCACTTTCACACAACGACTCGATTGCACCCATCACTCTTTGATTCAACTGCCGTCCATCATCCAACCATGATCCTATCATCCTCCTCGAGGCATCTAACAAGCAGTCCATCCCCGTTCCAATCGATCGCTTTCGCCTTTTCCTCTCGCGTCGGAGCAACGAGTCGATTCCAAACTCCCCTCGCTAGACGTTCGTGGGCGCCTAGGGAGGGATGGAAACAGTCACTACAATCAAGTGTCCAAGGCGAGATGACCTCAGTGCATGACCAGAAAACCTGAGTCGTATCCAAAGTGCAAGGATATCCGGAAGAGAAAGATACACACGCATTGGAGAGTGCTTCGATAGGTTGTGTGGCAAGGTCGATGAGGGTTGGTGGTTGATACGTAACACCACTGATCGAAAAAGAATCCGATGGCTATGAGACACGAGTGCTTGCTTGAAACGTATGGATGACGAAACCTACAAGGTTGAATCGTTCAGCTGCCGATAGCTTTCGACAATCCTCTCTAACCTTGTGTCTTGAGCAGAAGGAGTTAACGGCCATCATCGTCAGAGCCAAGGACTGAGGAGCCAAAAGGATAGCTAAGACTGAATGCTTACTATAATTTCTCATCAACTTTCTCATCCTTTTCCTAGCAATCTTCCCCATTAAGCCACCCTTCAATGCGCATCGGCACTCGACGCCCCTTACTCCAGGGAGAGCGTTGGCGCAATATGGTTGATCGAAGGTGAGGTCTCGAAGAGGTGTGACGTCAAATACGCCGATAAGATTCACGAGTGTTCGAGGGATAGTCAATCGAACGATCTCGAGCGTTTCCCGAATGGCGAACTCAAATGCGTCGGGTGTACCGGGAAGGATTCTGCCACTTGCTATGTAGTACAAAGATCGATGAGAAGGATTTTTGATCAGTTTGAAAGGCCGGTCTCGATGAGGGTGTAAAGAACGTAGAAGCTACACGGACGAGCATTACACAAGCTACAAAGATCGTTACTCCCAATCTGCAACTGAAGTAACTTCCAAGCTTGAGGTCTGACTGACATCCTCTCTACCTGTAGAGCGAGGTAGTCCCTTGCCTGATGAGGAAGATTAACGGCCAATGAGCCAGAGAGAGCAGCGTTTAGCTGGTCCTTGTCTGGCTCCCAACCAAATGGGCCAGGATGACAGAATGACCCTAGGTGAGGTGGGTGCAAGGTTCAAGTATCAGGTGGGTGGAGAACGAGAGCAGCTATAAATACGAGACCCACCGAAGCAGACCTCCGCATCATGTTCCCCAAGGGAGTAACCAAGGAGATTTGGGTTGTACTTCTTCATGAGCTGCGTTGTACAAAACGAACCGCTTCTTAGGTTGTTCATAGATTCGAGACCGACGTTAGAAGAAATCATCGAAGACACACTCACGTTCGGAAGAGTGACAGCGCCATCATCCCCTCCAACTGCATATGATAGACCTCGATATTCGTGTTTGGTATCTTGCTCCTTCTCTCTCAAGCCTCTTATGAACCATCCAGCGGTGATGGAATCCCCCAGAGCCATGATGTAATCAAAGTCATCTGGTCGTCTTGCAAAGGTGAGGAGACAATGCCAAACGTCAGAGTAGGGCGGACGGCGTCGACTGCGGGAGTAGTGGATGAATCGGGCGATACGCAAGAACACTCACAGGTCCCAAACATGATCTGGAATTTGCCTTTTCACGAGAGGGGGGCAGTCATCAACGCTATCACGCCAACGGACAGTCTTGTTTGGAGTTGAGGGTTCGAAGGTATGTTGGCGGATCGGGTCCGCTCTCGCGAGATTTATAGAGCAACAAAGAACAAGGAGGATGATTCGCCTGGTGTACATGATGGCGGAACGTGTTGGGTCAGTAAGAGAAGGTAGGAGAATGGGGTGGGGTGGCTTCGAGGTCAAGAATCGGTCGGTGGGGGGAGGGGGACAACGATTTCGTTACGCTCATCACCCGACCATCATCCATGGCGCCGCCACCGACGACGATAGCTCCACCATCATCCTCTACCTGGCAATGGAACGCGACTTATTCTCTCTTCTTTAACCCGGGTCTCAACCTCTGGGCGAGTTACGATTCCCAGACGGGCGAGTACACTTATCTTCCCACTACTACTACAACCGCCACCGACACCGAGCACCGTGCTCCTATTGGCGCCGATAAGGGTCAATCTGTCGACCAGGAGTTGGAGGAAGGAGAGATCGAAGAACATTGGGGAGCTTGCTACCAAGATGACGGAGATGTCATCGCCGATTTGCCCACCCTTGCACCCTCAGCCGTCGCTACATCAACTCCCACATACAATGACTCCAGTCTATACGCCTTTCCGACCTCTCCATCCTCCTCTTGTCTCTCAACCACCACCACCACTACCACACCCAACTCAACCCTTCGTCTTCTCAAGATCCGCTCGAGCTGTCTTCCAAAACACCAAACGCTCGCACTTCTCTCCTCCTCGCAACCAGATGGTTACACAATTGGACGTGATAAGCAACCGTCCGAGCAAGAAGGTCGCGTTCGATTGAGGGAATTAGAAGTCTCCAGGATCCACGGTAACGTCTACTTCTCTCAGATGGAAACATCGGTCGAAAGTCGGGTAGAGGGAGGGAGAGAGTGGGACAAAGGCAAAGTCAAGTTGGCGGATAGAAGCAGGTCGAGAGGAGAGTGGTTCGTTGTTGATCAAGGTAGCACGCATGGAACTTTCCTCAAGAAGGCAGCCGGGAGCGTGCAAGGAGGTACAGCTTCCGACGGGAAGATCCTTGAAGGGTCTGTCAAGAAGAGTAGAAGGTCGAAAGGGGATCGCTTAAGCGAGCCGAAAAGGGCGAGTTTACCGTCAAAACTGGAGCACGGCGACCTGCTAACTGTGGGGGGGACTACATTCGAGGTTAGTCTGTTCATCCAACCCTTCCCTCTTGCAAGACGTTTCGAGAATCCACGGTTTGACGTTCTATCGTCATGTCGAATGTAACAGATTCATCTACACTCGACGCTGCCTTGTCCAGAGTGTACCCTTCCCTCGACTTCCTGCCTCATCCCTACCTCATTAAATCCGACACCTCTACCAGCCTCCGATACACCCTCATCAACGGATGCGTCATCTACATGGCCCGCCATTGTCTCTCGCGAGGCCCGATTACAGAATGGTGAGGGTGCGATCGCAAGTGGCGGCTCCAAGAAGCAAAGCTCAAAGGAGAGTCTTAAACGATTGAGGGAAAAACTCCTATCGAACGGTGATGATGACGAAAGGGAACTTGCCGGAGGGAAACGGGTCAGAAAGACGGGCGGCAACTCGATACTCGGAGGTGGAGAGGAAGGTCCTACATCATCGCCATCGTCTTCGGTGACGGATCTACCTCCTTCTGGTGCAACGAAATCGACGACGATCAAGACGCCAACGACAGCAAATTACACTGATCGAGCTGCTCTTCGTCGTGCAGTTTTTCCAAACGTTTCTCAGCCTCAAGCTCGATCCACCACGTGCTCAACAACAACAACATCATCATCATCGTCTCATTCCATCACTGCCTCAACGGTACCAACCCACATTCCAACCTCTTCTTTCTCAACACCACTCCCATCATCCAATATCGGCCACGTTCTCCTTCTCAAACAAGGTTGGAACCCAGGGACTGGGCTTGGTGTCTCGTCAACGACTGCCGCGACCAAATCTGGAACTGGATTATCCACATCATCTCAAATTCCACCCTCACGTCCCAATGTTGAACCAATCGGTGTTGTTCGAGCCGCAACCGAGGGTAAACGAGGTCTCGGCGTACCCAAAAGCGCCCCTTTTATGGAAGGAACTGACTCGAGAAACGGCATTAGTGGTGACGGTAACGCAGGAGACTGGAGAAGTATGGGAAAGGAGAGAAGGTGGAGGGAGATGGCTGGTAGTCAGTAACGAATCATCCATGATGGGAATCAAGTTGGTCTCTAATCGGTATTGACGATGATTTTTGATTGAGTAGGACCGATGAACTCAGATGAACGAGGATGATGAACAAGGTTCTCATCTGTGCTTTCTCTTCTAAGAGCCATCCAGGTGGAAGGAGAGAAGAAAAGAAAGAAAAGAAAGAGAAGAAAAAAAAGCATCTCGTTCTTTACACTCATTCCACAACCTCTACTTCTTCGCCATCGATCGAACCCTATGAGCTTCTTCCGCCATTTCCTTCAAGATGACCATCTCACCACTCCTCTCTGCTAATTGCCTGAAGCTTCCGTCAACCTTTTCCAACAATTCGACGGGGGGTCCGAACTCGACCACCTTTCCAGCGTCGAGTACCAGGATCTTGTCACATTCTACTACCGTCCGAAGTCGATGGGCGACGATAAGCATGGTGACGCCGTCCATGTTCGTTCGGAGTGTCTCTTGAATGGAAGCATCCGTGGCGTGATCTGGTTAGGGGGGTTAGGAGAAACAAGCTCAATCTTGAGTAATTGTTTCACAATCAAAGGCATGAAGAGAGGTGAAGAACGATGACTGACCGAGGTTTGCCGTACTCTCATCGAGAAGTAGGATGTTGGATGACTTTAGCTTCAAAAGTCCCCTGGCCAAAGCAAGCAATTGACGTTGTCCCGCACTTGGATTTGAAACCCCAAGGCTCATGATCAGCCGAAAGATTGATGAACCAAGAGCGAAGAAGAAGAAAGAAGAAGAAGAAGAAAGACATACCTGAAATTCTTGCCTCCAGCTGAAACCCCGTCATCCAGGCTTGTGATCTGACTGATCTCGTCACCATCCGTCACAATAGTGCCACTTCCCTCGTCGAGAGCGGTAACATTGGCGACCGAGGCAACGCGAGATGGAACTCTAGATGCAAACCTTGACGCAGCTGGAGTCGACCATGATGCCATCCGGACCGAGATGAGAGCTTGCCAAAGGTCAAGGTCTTCATGCTGTGAGAATGGATCGAGGTTCTCTCGAATCTGTTCGAGGCAAATGATTCGGATTTCGAGTTAGCAGGCGAGCGGACGGGAACGAAAACGCGATCAAGAGAAAGACGCCTATTCAAAACAACGCACGGATCCTTGGAAGAGCTGAGCATCCTGGGGGATGATCGTGAGACGCGATCGGAGGGCTTCGAGTGAGACTTTGCTGATATCGAGTCCATCGATGGAGATCGATCCACTGTCAGCCTCGAGAAACCTGAAAAACGTCAAGGCGAGGGTAGATTTTCCTGATCCAGTTCGACCGCAAATTCCCACCCTCTCTCCCGCACGAATGTCAAAGCTGACATCCTTAAGGACGGGCTCGAGCGTACTATCGTATCGAGCCGTTAGGTTTCTGACTTGAATGGAACCATCCCTACTTGGCCAAGCGGCTGGAGGTTCGATTCCTTTTTCTTCTTCTTCGATGTCGATGGTGAGGTACTCGTTGATTCGTTCGACGCTGTTGAGCGATATCTCGGTGGCACTACCCAGACGGATGATCCAGAGGACGTAGTCCTACAAAGGAAACAAGAAGAAAACCGTAATACCGCGTACAGAGAAAGTCAGCGGGGGTTTGACGATAAGATGATCTCGTGCGGCAAACAAGAGGCAAGAATACATACGGTGAAAGTGATTCTGCACAGATGACCGATTCAAACCCGATGTCATGATGGGCAACAACGATCAGCTTCTCGATCCACGAGGTCCCATCAAGTCAAGGTCGAAGCACACAAAAACCAATCTTACGAGTATGACTGCAGATACGAACGATCAGTCTATTCAGTCAACGAGACTACTGAGAAAGAGTTGCAACAGGTTCCACTCACCAAAGATATTCCAGCCACGCCAGCGCTCAAGTTTGGATTGAGCAAGACGAATGTTGCTGCAGCCAGGGCAACGAGACTTCCTGCCATGTCAGTCGTGAACGATAACCATCTGTTCGCCTGCCAAAGGAGGAGAAATGGCGCGTTGTTGGTATCGAGGAGGTCCAGAGCTTGAGCTGTGAACCGAGTGGTATCTCCCTGGTCAGATCAGCGGGGAATTTGAGATTGAATGTAAAATCAGTTACGAGCTGGAGGAACGATGAGACATGATCGAGATCTGATTGAAAATCAAGATGAAGACCCACGTATGCTCTGATGGATGTCATGCCTCCTCCAAGTGATTCAGAGAACGCCACGTAAACGGGACTCCTCGAGACCGATTCAATCCTCTTGAGTTGTCTCGAGATTGTCAGATACAGCGTTCCGATCGCGTAATAGATTCCCACGATTCCCACAGCAACGATCACAAAGAGTGGCGTCGAGAAAACGATGACGGCGAAGACGGCAAGCGACGATGAGAACGAGGTGACGAGGTACCTGCAGAAGATGATAACGATGACAAATGAAGTATCCTATATCAGTCGACATGGATCCGGATGAGCAACGTCAACTCGAAGAGAAAGGCGGATTGACAATATGTTGGCAGCAGCTTCCTGGTCGATTTGTTGGATATCCTTGGACACTATGTAAGATGTGGCGTAGTCGGACCCCAAGTCTTCAGCCGGAACTCTAACCAAAGCTGAAGCACCATGGGCATCAAGAGGACTGACGTCGATTGAGAATCCTACCCGAAGGCGTCGAATCAAAGAATCTGATTCTCGCATTGAGGACTCGACGAAGAAGTTGATCATAGAGAACGCGTGAAGCTCGAAGACTTCCCCCAAAGAGCCAAGCCATTCGGATAGCGATGGTGACCATGTAGAGTGCACTGATGAGGCAGTACATTGTTAGGAAATAGCTGGGAATCAATGAAGATATACTTGCTGTCAGCAAACATGGACATGATGAGTAAGAAGAGGATGAGCCTTTTACTTAGTCTGCTCTGATGGTCGAGGTGAATTTGATCCACGCGATTCAAATCCGAGGGATTCAATTGAATTCGTCGACGTTGAAGCCTGATTGACGATATGATGTACAGGTGCGAGAAGGAATGTGAAGGCGTTCATGTTGATGGTCTCTGCTTTACGATCATACAGGCTCGCTAAACAAGCGAAGCGAAGTCGGGTAAGAGTTTGACCAACGTCCGGTACGTGTAAGGATCAAGGAGGATTGGTAGCAGGCATACCCCATTTCTGAATCCATCTGCGGAAAATATCATCGAGTGAACGTCAAAGAGGCCACGTCAGTATCGGTCAGCTCGTTATTTGATGAACGAGCTCATGGATGATTGAAGTTTGACGAACAGGTTGGTCTCGATCTGGATCATTTGGGAACCCAAGAACACGGCCGTCAAGCCGATCCAAAAGAGCAAAGACCCCATGGAGCCCATGTACAGCTAAATGAGAACATCAGGAATCCCAACGCTTGTCGTCAGCACAAAGGTCCTCCTCATCCCCAAATTCCAACGCCTCACATCCAACCCAATCTCGTATGTGTTTAGTTTAATTCTTCCTCTGTCTCTCTCACCTTGTAGACTTCTCTCGATACCCCACCCGTCTGTGAAGTCTCCTCCTTGACGAGTTTCTTACTCTCCTTTCGGTCTTGTAATTTCTTGGCTTCCTCGAGATCGACTTCTCCAGTCTCGATGACAGCCAGTGCTTCGAGCTCACCCCCAGTAGTGGCGGTCGCGTCTGTTTGGTGGGTTTCGTCGTCGATGCCAGAGTCGGCAAGTGCATCTTCAGGGAAGACATTGCTCTCTTTGAGATCTTGAGGAGAACCGTAAGCGATGACGGAGCCATTGTCGAGAACTGGTTGCAAGATTTATAGATAGCGTTAGACGACCGTCAAGAAGGGACATGAGCGACCTGGATTCCCGAATCGAGCAAGTAGAAGGACGCTTACCGACTCCAAAGGCTGCTCCAGGTAAGCAGAGCCCAACTGCATGAGTGACAAGGATGACAGTTCGTCCCTTGAGAAGTGGCCCCTTAAGACAGTTGTTGTAGAGGAATCGAGCAGTATGGGCATCGACTATATTCGAGGAGTCGAGGGAGGTACATAGGACGGCCAGCGTGATCAATTATTGTTCACATCGTCCATCATCTGGAAGGGGGAGGAAATCTTGTATCTCACCAGCGGACAAGACATCGTCCAGGATGAGGGTGGAACTTCGACTATACACGGCTCGAGCGAGGGCGATACGCTAGCGAAAGGTGGAAGAATTCATGAGTGGATCGGCTCGATCTTTGAGTGGATCTACGTGATTTGCAACAGTCAACTTACAGCTTTTTGTCCTCCAGAGCAAGCCGTCTGAAATGTTGTGACAATGGGAGAGAGTAGAGGCGAAACAAAGGCACACATTGAGCAGATGGCTTCTCAGGAACATGAGGAGAAAGGAGAGTCTGCACACGAACCCCTTTTTCGCCAACTTCCGTCTCATCTCCGAGTTCGAAGATCTCCAGGTCTCGCTCGAGTTGGACGGCTCGTAGGGTATCCCTGTATCGTTTCTCGTCAAACGGACTTCCAAAGATGATGTTGGCTGAGGCGATCGAGAATCCGAAGCATGTATTGACGGGGTTCAGTTTTCATATACCTGGGAGCGGATCGTGGACAGAATGACAGAGACTGACCCTTGATCGTCGCTCCAATCAGCCAAGGCTGTTGGGGACTACAATTGGGTCGAAATTTAAGGCCGATCGGCTCAACAGTGATCTTTTTTTCCCAATACTGACCTATCCTCCTGCTTGACTCACCAGTAAGCGACGGTCCTCGAGAACCCAGTGATGAGGTCGAGTGGAGCTGACCCTCTCGCAAAGTGCTCGTGCATGAAAATCGAACCAGACTTGAGATGCGTTTCTCCTAAAAGTGAGAGGAGTAAGGTTGTCTATTTACGTTCAAAGAAATGGAACCGGTTAGGATTTGAAGTCCAGGAAGGATTAGATCTTAATGATACAGAGTAGATCGTGATTTCTTTGACCCACCTTTCCCGATCCTACACTGCCAGCAACGATTGACAATTCACCCTCTGGGAAGCTGAGATTGAGGTTCTTGAGCTGAAAGTCCTCCTCTCGTTGAGAGTAAGCGACAGTAGCGTCGACGAATCCAATCGAAGGTTGACCTTCTTTGGAGGAGGTGTTGAGATTAGAGTACTTTGAAGTTTCGGGTTGGTTGAGGAAGTCTTGGACTCGATTTGTGCTAACGTATGCAGCGAGGACGTGAGCGATCATCTGAAAAGGCGAAGTCAAGGTCAGTTGAAGTCGGACGTTCCGGATAGACGGAGAATAATAGAAACTCGCGTCGGTAAGGGCCTCGAGTGGCGATCGAAGCATGTTAAAGAGGGCCAGAGCGGTGACTTTGGTCATCAGATGAGAGGTCAGTCAAGCGTCCGGACGAGCCCAGCGCACCACACACTTACAAGCGATGTCTGTCTGCAAAGGAGCATTGAACACCTTGACGTGGACGGCAAATGTGACAACCGTCACTACTGCTGGTGTGCCCCAGGAGAGTACACCTTGAAGCATCCAGACGAGGAATCGATCCCTCAAGAGCTTGAGCTCTAGCTTTCGAGTCTCCTGCATCCGAGAAAAGAATCGGCCCTCCCATGCGTTGAACTGGAGGTGAGACGATGTAGAGATCAGAATGGGTACACAATGCGGAGATATAAGCTAGTCTTCGAGGACGAAGCGATAAATCGCTGCATACTTTTACCAATCGAATGGCGCCCAGAACTTCAGTCGCCAGATTAAGTCGCTTGTCGGTCGCGACCAAGAGGTTCTTTTGAACCTTGACGAAAAGGGCGGAAAGGTACATTTGGACTGGTAGAAGAGCGATGAGGGTGCCAACTCCGACCAGAGCTGAGTTTCCGAGCAGCTAATATCGTTGGATCGATCCGTGAGAGAAAAGGTTCAGTGATCGGTTGCGGAAGGCACATGGAGTGGTCAAGAGAAAAGAACGACCGACTCGATATAGGAAAAAGATCGAGAGGCAGATTGAGAGTGGACACTCCGGGAAGAGCTAAGGAATGGGAAGGCGATTTGGTAAATCGAACAGATGAGTTGTTAACCGTGGGGCAAACATACTGGAGAGGAGAAGTATCAGTGAGTTGAAGGGAGCTTACATAGTTCAGATAAGCCGAGATCTCGCTGATAGAGTACGCATCGACCGACACGAGATTGAGTACTTTTCCCTCTGTTGCTTCTTCTCCCTTTGCTTCTCCTTCCCTTTTCTTGTCTCCGCTTAGCGCCTCAGTCGCTCGAGCCTCGTCTTGACCTGCAACAACCTTTGCGGAGGCTCCATCAGAGGGGGGAGGTTCGGTCAATCCAGGTGAGACGAGTGCTTTGGTCGCAGAGGCCGAATCAGTTCTTCGAAGGGCCTGTCATGCAGAAAGGTGAGGATTACCAGGTCGAAGCATGGATGTAAGCATAGATTTTCAATGAAGCCAAAGATGAATCTTCTTTTTCACTTGCCTTGGCGAAAACCTCCGCGATGATGATACTCCTCAACCTGATGCAGATCCTTCGTCCAATGAACAGCGCAGCCTGGTGGCTCGAGCTTCCCACGAAGCTGCCCGCGAACATCAGTGCAACGTAAGAGTAAGCGAGGTGGTTGGGTTGAGGAGGGTAGGTGGTTGGATCGGCGAGGGAGAGTTTTCGATAGGCGATGAATTCGAGGATCAGTTTGAGGGTGAAGGGTGCAATGTAGGTTGATAGGACGTATATGGTAGACCAAAGCTGGATGGTGGACCATCAGTGGAACGTGTGTTCAGCAAGATGAAGGGAGCCAGACAGGGAAGAAACCAGTTTTCTCGGATCGACAGAGCACTCACAGCTTGGGCAGCGAAATACCCTTTGAAGTATTTCATCAAGTTCCAAGCAAGGTTTCCATCACCTAGTCTGGCCTTACCCCTCTCATCTAAGCCTCTCCTCTCCCTCTCTCTGTATTCCCTCCATCCTCCAACCACAACGGCCGACAAGTCATCCTCTCGAAGCGACGGCACGTCGTCCAAAGTGATCGGAGTCCAGAAGTATTTGTAGATGATGGGCGTCATGTAGGTGAACAAGGTACGAGCAGCGAGTGAATTTGGTTCTTCAATCATCGGCTGTTTGTTTGACTTTTCGATTTTGCCGTTCTCATCCTCCTTGAATCGATCCACTTTTTGGGTGCCTCTTGAGAAATGACCGCTAAGAACGCCATCGAGAGCCGATCTGTACGGTACGAAAAAGTCGAAGAGGATGACGACGAGCAATAACGCCGTTACGAGCGTTTCTAGGAGAACCGAGGTCCTGTCGTCGTCGCCGTCGTCGACTCCGGTCTGTCGGATGAGACTTGATCTGAGCTGAATGATTGCGACGACAAAGTAGAGAACGATGAGGGATATCCTGTGTGTATCCAGTTGACGTCTATCCAGTCCCATCGTATGGATCCCGAAGGACTTGGAAGCTGAGAGTAACGCGAGCGAGACGACGTAGGCCGAGAATCCGACTGCACCCCAACCCTCGCTCCTCACGGGATTGAGAACTGCTCTGGTGATTTGTACGACGAGGAGAAGGACGAGGAGGGTAAGGACGAGCCAGGAAGTGACTTTCTCAAGAAGGGACCGGGGGGCCTCGGGCTCTGGACCATAGGCTGCGTATGCTGAGTTTCGAATGACGGTGTTCTCGAGAACGAGGGGAGAGATATGCTGAGGAGCGGAAGAGGAGCCGGTGGTGACAGCCGTGGAGGATAGTGAGGACAGATCGGTCGTGGGAAGGGCGATAGTCGGAGCGGGATAGAGATGATCGTGGATCACGGCGTAGAGATTGGTCGAGACTAGGATGGTGATGGACACTACGGCGAGCACGAGAGGGACGAGTGATTCGATGATTCTATGAAGTGATGTCAAGATGGACGGCGGTCATCAGAGATTTACGTGGAAGCAGGCAGAGTGAAGAGTCCGGGGAAGGGGGAATTGGTTTGGATATCAAGCCAGGGGAACCGAATCGAGTTCCTGCGGTGATCGCTGAGATGTGTGGTGCTTACCTTTGCTCGAAGCATTCTGAAAAGAGTACGCCGTCCCATATCGGTCCACTGGGGCACGAGAAGGGTCCCATGAGTCAGAAAGCGTGATGATCGTATGGAGCGAGAGAATGATTTCCGAGACCCGATTGGTAAACCGGTCAAGACCGAAAATACGCCGGGGGACCTGATTCAATCCATCCGGTACGTGCCCTCTAGTAACTGATGCTGGTGTCATCTCATCATATCAACTAGACCAGATAAAACAAACAGGAATCAAAGCAAAAATCAATCAAGACGCAAGCCCTCCTTCCCTCTCCCATCTTCGAACCCATGTCACGCAAACTAAAAGTCGACTAGATTACCACTGTTGCCCATCTGCTGCTGCTGTTGCTGCTGCCCTCCCCCCGCTCTAGCTGCGCCAAACGGGTTGTTAGCGCCCGTCTGGAGACCGATCATGCGCGACTGGTTGTAATGGGCGGGGAGACGAGCGGCTCCGACGTTTCCAAACGTATCCAGACCGTCCTCTCTGTACATGTGTAGGGCAGGGTTCGAACCAGAGCGGCATCCAGTTAGTGCTGAGATACGTCTTAGGGTCGACAGAGTCATCACGAAACCTGAATACCAGGGACGAACCTGCCGTTCGCCAACAACATCGCCAATCTCGCATTCTCTCCATCGTTCTTTGGTGGTCTCGGCGCAGCAGCCGGCTTGACCGGTTCGAACATGCTTTGAGGCTGAGCTGGTTTTGGTTGAGGACTTGGCACGAACGCCGGCATAGGTGGAGGTGGGGCAGGCGATGGGGTGAAACCTGCGGCGAAAGGGTTGTTTGAGCCGTAACCGGTCGGTTGGGGCATGAGCTGTTGTTGCTGTTGCTGTAGAGCGAGCTGCTGTTGTTGGTACAGATAGGCTTGTTGCTGTTCGCGAGCCAACTGTTCTTGCTGGGCTTGATACTGGTTCGATTGAAATAGATCAAGCGAGAGAGAAGGGTTCGTCAAACGACGGATCGCATGTGACGGCCAATTGAGATCTAGAGTTTCCAGCGCACCTGAGCCTGAAGGTATTGCTGTTGAGCTTGCTGCTGTTGCTGCTGTTCTAGCATCGCTTGCTGCTGCTGTTGCTGTTGATAGAATGGCTGAAGGACGACCACGCTTGACGCTTTTGATAAGTAAACGCATCTGTTTGCGAAGGTATATCAAAGGTTACGCACGTTGAATTGACTGCCTTGCCCGAAGCTCGTATCGACCAAAGGCCATCCGCCCGTCGGCTGAGGCTGCTGCATTCCGAATGCAGTTTGCTGAGCGAAGAGGTCAGGTTGCTGCTGGTATGCGTTCTGTCCACTCCTGTGAGGCGTCCGTCGCGGAATTCGGTACCGTACTCGGGAAATCAGCCTTGAATGCTGCTGCTGCTTCTGCCACGGACGACCGTCCGATTGACCAAGACGTGGCTACGATGAGAAGTCCAACTCACATCTGCAGCGAGTCATCGAACAGAGCCTTGGAGTTCTGTTCATCTATCCTTCTGATCCTCTCGTCCTCCTCCCTCTTTCTGTCAGCCTCCTCCTTCTCCGAGAGAGCAAGCACCTTTCGAAGCTCGGCTTCCTCCGCTTCCCTTCGTTTCCTCTCAGCGTCTCCGTCTGTGTTGAGAGATTCTCGAATGGCCTTCTGCAGGTCGTCGTCTTCGTCGCGCTGCGGCTTTCGTCTTGGTTGCTCCGAGCGTCTGGAAAGTAGAGCAGGGGAGCGAACGAGCGACGGAACGAGAAGGGTCAGCGGTCCTGTGACCAACAACAAAACCGGACGGTCACCCATGCGCTCACCTAAGATGATTTTCGTTGTCGTCCGTACTGGATCTGCGACGCGAGTTCCCAGCCATCCGGTCCTGCATCGCTCCTCTCGATCGGCGCTCCTCTCGCAATCGACTCTCGTCCATGAGAAGATTGGTGATATCTTTGGCTCTGATCAATGGCGTCCGGTTGTGGAGAATAGAATCAGCTTCACGGAATCTTGCACAGAACATTCGCGTGTGGATCGATGCGGCCTCACTTTTGTCGGACATTGGCACCCACGTCCTTGTCCACGTCGTCGACGTAAACAAACTCCTTGAGGGTTCTGTCGGTTCGTCCAGGCCTCATCAGGTCGAGTTCCTCAGGTAAAAAACGAGAGCAATAAGGACGCGACGAACTTGATGATGTAGAGATTATCTTTGAAGTAGATGACGACATTCTCCGAGCCGGCATGCAGGCAGTAATCAAGCACTGTCAAGGCCTGGAAATGGGTTGAGTCCCTTGTCAGTCTCCATCAGACGATGCGTCGATGAAGTGGAAAGGGAAGAAAGCATCGCACTGACCTTGAAAACGTGTCTCCAGTTCTTGCCCTTGTCGTTGAGTCTCTTGTCGAGCATCTCCATGACCTCGACAAAGTCATTTCTACATGGCATATATCAGCCCGAGTGTCTCCAAAGTGGATCGATGTGAGGGTCAAAGTGTGGTGAGACTGAACTGACTGGTTGTAGGTGAGTTGAGCGATCTCGTTCATCTGGGTTCCGGACGGACCCCAAGCGTCGTTCGAAGTCGCCTCTCGGACTTTGGTCTAGAGGAGGATGACAGTGATTGATCAGCACGGTTGAGTTGCACGCCGATCGAAGACGTCCAGGGCGGGCCCGAGGAGGAAGGGAAAAGGCACGTCGCGCAGTAAAGAGGGTTATGGAAAGAGGTAGTGTGTCGTCGGGATTTGAGGGCGGCGGGTGATGATTTCGTTGTGGTAGGGACGAGTGGTTTGGATGATTGTCATGGATGGATGAAGGATGATGAGGATTGGATAGGGTGGGTGAAGTTTAGGCTGACCTGAGTATCTGAGTAGCCCTTTGTGTAGTTCTTTGCGACTCGCATGGCACCTTTGCCAAAGGATTGGATGGCTCCCGACATGGTAGTGGGAGTTGTGGTTGTGGGTAGATGGGGTGTTTGAGCTCTTGGGTAGGGGAGAGGGTGGAGAAGGGAGGGCTTGGGTTGAGTCAGGCAAGGGAGAGGAAGAGAGACGATGGCAGAGGTATCGTGAGGCAAGGAACGTCCAATCCCCCTCCTCCCCTCGCTCCCACGTCACTAGTAACGATCGCTGACGATTCCCACACCAACTCATCCCATCCCCTTGACCTGCTCACACTCATATTCCTCAACAAGAATTAAAACATGCTCGACTGGCTCGCTTCTCAATATTTTGCTGTCCTATGTCTCGGCTGCGATGGTTGTCTTCAGGATCTCAGCAACCTCGGTGAGTTTCCCACCCAACCCAACATCGAGTCACCACAACAAGTCCTCGAGGCTTATCCAAACCAATCGCTCAATTATTACTCCACGAATCTCCCATCAAAGCACCCACGTGAATATCCCATTCACTCCCCAAACCTATCCACCCTCTTGCTCATCACCTGCTTTGCCCCATCACCATCACCACATCGAATCTAGATGGACATCCCACATCTGCCATTGTGTCACGACACCTTGCCCCTTTTGTCGTCAAGAGGCCGATCTTGCCGACGCTCTCGACGACCAAGATCGACGTGCACTCCTTTCGTCAGAACGTCCTTCCGAAATTGCACAAGGTGGGGATGATGCGAGGAGATTGCCGAGCTCATCGCAGGGGATCATCATCTCCGACCAACCTGCGTCAAGCAAGAGACAGATGGACGATGGAAGGGTGTTCAGGGATTACGGTACAGTTGGTGAAGTAGCCCAAGGCAATCAGGTCACTGGAGGTGTCGCACGCATCTCGGATTGATTAGACTGATGGTATATGGCCTGGCGAGATGGTGAATGAGGATCGATGGTCGGACATGGGAGTGGGGCCCTCTTGGTCAACGAGGCCGACCGGATCGGAAGCCGAGAGGATCGGTTTGAGTAGGATGTGTCCCTCTTTGAGTGTGTTGTGTGGTATTTAATGACTCGGTTGGAGATGGGAGCAGCTAGCGAGAAGTCGTCGACTCGGTTGGAGATGGGAGCAGCTAGCGAGAAGTCGTTTTTACGTGTTGGCCGAGAAAGGATAGTGGCCGGAAAAGGAAACGCCTTTTTCCTAGAACCAAACAACTCTTCCCCTCACCCCAATCGCTCGTTCTTACCCTCCCTCCTCCCGATCAATATCGATCCTCCCTTGTCCCCTACACCTACAGAGATCCCATTCATCCACAGCTAATCGCCTAATTCAACACATCCCTTTCCGAACACCGAATCCACCAACTTGTCGTGTCCCCTTCTCCTTCCGTCCCCTGCTAGCTTGTCATTCGCTTCCACAGTTCAGTCAAGCCGATTCCTTCGATTCCAGTCGATATACCCATCCCTCAATCTCGGACACCAACAAGACGATAGACCATCCCTCCTACTGTTTGGATCGACGTCAGCCCTCTTTCCGAGACAACGAGCTCGCTCCCGTCAAGTCATCACCAACTCCCTATCGAATCATCACAGCCTACTTGAGCTTGCTCAGTCAGATCTTGACAAACAAACCTTGATTCCACTAGGTTAGAATACATCCTTGTCCCCATGCTGACTACCGCTGTGACTGTCACTCATTTCCTCCCTTTGGCCTTCAACCGTGCAGGTTTTAAACTTCTTCCTACCATTCGTCCTTTATCACTACGCACCCACGCATATTCTCAGCTTCTTCGCACATTTTTGAACACAACGTGTGATTCCTAACCTTCCGATCAACGCGCAACCTTACGAGTCATGTTCTCCCCTTTATCCCTCCCATGCCCCCTCCTCTCTCTCTCCCTTCTCGTCCTGACGTGTCCCCTAGCTCGATCTCTTCCTTCACCAGCTGGATCCTATCCATCCTATCCTCCTACAATACCACCCAGATCATCCGGTCCGATCCCGCCATACGTTCTAACTCATGCTCCTCTAATCCACCTCGCTAGAGACGAACTCTACTGGCCATCATCGATCTCATCCCACTTGATCCATACCCAACTCACCCACTCAGTCAATGCATCTCACGTGTCCAACCTACCTTCGAATCCATTGACGGCACACAACGTTGGATTCATGGGGAACCGATCAGAACTTTACATGGAAGCTGGGATCATGGACGAAGGATTCAAAAGAGGTGAGGCGGATTGGTTAGGGAGTGAGTATGGGATACCAAATGAGAGAGGGAAGAGTGAGAGCGAAGTCATCATCGTCTTGGTCGATAAGAGTGAGATCATCGGACCGGGTTACCTCGATGCGTTCTACTTTACGTTCTATTCGTGAGTGCTCGAGGGGGGAAACTAGCCAGGGCTTGATACCTTTAATGAAGTTGAACGCTCATCTCTTGTCTGTTTTTTTTTTTTTTTTTTTTTTCGTCTTCCATTTTTCTCTTCTTTGATCCGACGGTCCAAGTTACAATGAGGGTAACAAGCTCTTTGGGACTCGATTTGGTGATCATATCGGTGATTGGTAGGTAGACTGCACCTCGCTTCCCCCCCCCGTCTTGCCCTCACCTGTCGATGCCGATCTCATCTCTCATCTTTCTACCAATCCGCATTGGGAAACATCATCATAGGGAACACGTCATGATTCGGTTCTATGAATCCGAACCCCAACAACTCTTTTTGTCCGAACACGCCTTTGGTGAAGTTTGGCCCTTCGATGTCATCGGCAAAGGTATCAACCTACCAAATTCGAAGAAGGAATGGGGCTGGGAAGAAAGGCCTCTGGTCTATTCGGCTGAGGGAAGTCATGCTTTGTATGGAACGCCTGGGTGAGTGAAAGGAGGAAGGGTTTTTTTTTTTTTACGTCACTCTCATCCGCTTGTTGTCTCATGGGACACATGGAGCGTCGATTCTTCATTGCTGACGAAATGATCTGTTCGCTCACGTTGGTTGACGCTTTCCCATCAGCGTGCACGAGTATATCCTTCCTTTTGGCCTTTTATCAGATCATTCTTCCGATGGACCCCTCTGGTTCGATTCTCTAGCCTTATACCACCTCGCTTCTCTCAGCCGAGACGACGAAAGTCGAAATCATCATCATCTTCTAACATAAGCTTTTGTCCATCTATCCCACCATCCATGTCTGTCTCGATCTTACCAGGGACCCAACTCAGAACTATCGATCATTCTGGCTCAACACTTCCACTTCATCCTGGTGGTCACAATATCTCACCTTTGTCCCAACAGATGGGAACGATTGGCCATCGGATGTCCTCGATTACGCCGGTAGATGGGGTGATGAGTTTTGGTCACTTTCAAGTCGTAAGGATGTAGGAGGACAATATTGTTATGTGGGGAACTGTAGATATGTCAACGGGTAAGTGACGAATTGATGCATAGCTTGTATAACGACTGCTAAGGGCCCCATTTACTTCTCCTCTCGTCACACGATTGTGGAACAGACCAATGGGTCCTAGATACAAGTACCTTGACCGAAGAGTCCTCGACCCAATCGATTGTGCGTTCCAATTTGTTTCCTCGAATCATCATTGTCCATGACGAGATTGGCTGATAATCTCCTCATCCTCTCCACTGGTCCGTTTTCCACGCCACATAGTCACGTTTGACTTGATCCTCGTCTTTTGTGCTGGTCTCCTCCTGGCTGTCATGATTTACACCCTCATCCGTCGAATTCGATACCCACCATCGAGTCGTCGATCACCAAACAATTTCACCCACCTCTTCCCATTCTGCTTCTTACCTGTACGTCCCTGGATTCTTCGTCCTCCTCCTTCTTTTCCCCCTTTGATCGAGGGTTTTTCTTACCCCTCACGTTTCTTTTCCTCGTCATTTCATTCCTTTTAATTTTATTTTATTTTCTAAATAAGGCATTGAACCTCGCGCCGAAACCAGTCAAGAGGCCAGCGATGATGCGACAGAGGAGAAGTACATGGTACCCGCCTGCTCAAAGCGATGAAAGAACACCGCTTCTTTGAACGAGCAAGCAAAGGAGGAGGGGGATTTGTCATTCGAAAACCTCCTAGTCACATGAGTGGATGATAAAGGTTGGTGGGAGGGGGGGAAATGTCGAGTGGGAGGGAGACGGTCAGATCATGTGATTAATGGTCGATGATATATAGATGTATTTGTTGTCTTCCTAATGCTACTTGGGTATGAACTGTCTCGAGTGATGATCGTGAAATTGTCATGACATGAGATGCGAGTCCAAAATGAAGAGAACGTAAACTCCTCTCCCCCCCTTCTTACGCCCTCCTTCCTTTACTATCCCTCTTCCCTCCATCCGTTCCATTCCCAAACTTCTTGGCGTTCCTCTTCTTCTCCAACATTGCTTTCGTCCCTCTAAGTAACGTCTTTTTCCCACTCTTATTCTTCGGTTTAGCTCCACTCTGCATCTTGATCTTCTTCCCCAACAAATTCTTCTCTCCTCCTCCTCTTCCTGAATCATCACGCTCGGCACGTTCAGCTAATAAATCAGAAGCTTGAGAAGCTGGATCATTCTTGGGTAAACCTGGTAGAGGAGCTGAGGTATCGATGGTGAAATCTTCTTCGACGATGGTGACGGTGGCGGTTTGATCTTCACCATCCGAGTAGGAAAAATCTTCCTCCAGGGGAGTGGAAGATGTTAGGGTCGGCAGGGTAGCTTTGGGATTGTGAAACAGCAAGTTTCGTTTAGACCAAAAAAAAAAAAAAGGGGGGGGGAGGGGGGTGAGAGAGGGAAGGGGGTGTTAGCAGGAGAGAAACAAAAGGAAAATAACAAGTTTAATCGAGAGAGAAAAAAAAACCCCCCCTAAAACCAAAACTCACAACCAGAAGGGACCAATCCATAAGATCTCTCGACAGCTTCGAAGTTCTGTTGAGCCTGCGCTTTACGAGCTTGTCGAAACTATCAAGACAAAGAGAGAAAGAGAGGGAGAGAGAGAGAGAGAGGAAGAGACGTCAGTTGTCTTGTTAGCGTCTTTCTTTCCTTCCTTGCCTTCTTCCTTCATCTTGATTCACGCGTTAGATTTCGTTGAATGATTTTGGGGATTTCAACCTTTTCTTTTTTTGTGGTTGGTGGGGAAGGAAGTTGGAGTGAAGGGGGGGGGGGGGGAGGAGAACGATAGGATGATGGCTAACCTCTCTCTTCTCAATTTGTCTCTCCAATCTATCCCTCTCGATCGCCTTTTCCTTTTTTTCAGCCAACTTTGCCTGCTTCCTCTTACTGAATCCCGTCAGGAACTCTCTGCGAGGTTCAAGTTAGATTGAAAGGAAGAGAGGGGAAGAGAAGGAGAGGGAGAGAGAGAAAGAGATAATCGAGTTGAGCCCTGTACGACTGGTGGAAAGTATGGAAAGCATGGGGTAGAGAGCAGGTGGGTGGGGGAAGAGGAGAGAGGAGGAGGCAAGGGGAGGGGGAGAAGGGGATAGGGAAATGTTTGGGAAACCAACACTCGAGCGTCATCGTCAAAGACGACCTTTTCAACCTGATCCTTAGCTGCCTTTTTCTTGTTCTTGATGTAGTGCTCTCCTTGAGTCAGGAGCTGAGCGTTGGTCGGTCTAGTTCGAGGAGGCATGGGTGAGAGCGGTTGAGGTGGTCGTGGAGGTTGGCCTGTTCACCGGCAAATTCCGACAAAACGCCCTTCGACCCTTGTTTCGACGGACCTCGCCGCGAAGCTCTTAACCTTCATTACCCACATTCCACACATCCACTCCGGTCCGAAGTGTGCGAGATTAACCGAAGAACGACCCATTGCTCTCGCCAACCAATTGGACCGATGTGAGCGATCCGCAGTTCCTTCCACGATTCAATCCCCGTTACTATCTTCGACTCTTACAACCTGCTACCCTCGGTTCTCGACCAGTTCGAATTGGGGTTGCTCAAAGGAGTACACGGAATGACTGATTGTTGTTCTCTGAGTATGTCGGCCCCCATTTTTTTTTTTTTTTTTTGTGGCCCACGCTTTCCGAAACCAAGACGTTCCTCTCGAACCTCTGATGCTCATTCTTGACTTGAGTCAGGCCTTGGGGGCAAAGGCGTCGTTGGAGAGTAAAAGCAACCAGGGTGCCTCGTTCCATCCGCCATCAATGTCAGTTCTGCAATCGTGTCGGTCATGTTCGGGAAGAAAGTGAATAGCTAAATAGTTATTGATCAAAAACGGGGACCACAGAGGGAAGTAACAAAACAAAGAGAGAAAGAGGGACGAAACGTGAGAAACGAGTGTTAGGAGCGAGTGAGGGACGATAAGACGATAAGATCCAAGGAAGCTTGAGAGCAAAGCGACAGAAAAGGCGCGAAGGCAATGAACGTTGAGGGAGGGGGAGACATTTATAAGTGCAGAAGAAAAGGGAAGGAGACGACTAGAGAAGGGCAAGACAGCAAGAACAAAAAAAAAAAAAAGCCAGACGCCGTCCCTTGGCCGTCCGCGTCTAAATCTTGGACAATCCGTCGTTGACATCGTCCTTTGCGGCCTGGTAAACCTCTGTTGGAGACGCAACGCACCGCGATCCCTCCGTCAGGATGGTCAGCCGTGATGATCGAATTCCGAAGGGGCAGAAATGAATGAGACTGTCAGAGAGGATATATGACGTACCGAACATGGTGGCTTCCTTCTTGGTCTTGACGACCTCTCCCGATGAATGCCAACCGATTTCTCTCGAAAAGGCCTCTGGCGATCGATCGAGCAACTGATCGAGGTCCTGTTGATTTTCAGGCAGATCCGAACAGGGAAGAGTGAAAGCGAGTACAAAAGGGTTGAGGTTCAGCGTTCCTCAATCTCATCAAAGGAATCGGACAAATGCCAAAGGGGAGAGATTAGATAGACGAACCTCATCAGAGATAATCTTATCGCCAGCGTTGACAAGGTTGATGTTGTCCCCCTGAAGCTTGAGAAGATTGGCGGCTTCATCAAGGGTAGACTGCTTCTTCTCTTTGGACGATTCACCCTGAACAAGAGGAGAAGCAAGAATGATCAGCCGTTGCTCAGACTCGGCATTCGACAGAGTCGTAGGCTACAGAAACAGAGACGTTTCGACTCACTCTGAATTTCCCTTCAGCAATGACGAGAGCCTCGAGTTGACGTTTGGCGTTAGCTCGAGCGAGGATCTTTGTCTCAATGGTGTGAGCCGTGACAAGTCGGAAGATCAAGACAGGACGCTTCTGTCCAACTGCGAGTAGAAAGTATCGAAATCGGAGTTGAGGGTTGTCAGCAGAATTGATAAGAGACGAAGGAAGGGGGGGGGGGGGGGGGGGGGTCGATCAGGGTCCGAAAAGGACACGTACTTCGATGAGCTCGATCCTGAGCTTGAAGATCCATTTGAGGGTTCCAATCCCTGAGAAACGATAGGCGCATATGAGTCAGTCGACACTCGCTCCTGTTTCATTCTTCGGTTCATCCGACTCACTGATCGTAGAAGATGACAGTATCGGCAGCAACAAGGTTTATTCCCAACCCTCCCGCCCTCGTCGAGAGCAAGAACAGTCTGCAGACACCATCCTCCTCGCCCGCTTCGTTGAATTCCTTCATCTGCGTTCGTCGTCGCTCCTGTGTAGTGCCACCGTCTATTCGGCAGATCTTCCAGCCTTTATAAGATGTGGCCCAGTCCTGTGAAGAGTGGAGAAAGGAGAGAGAAAGGTGTCGTTGAGGACTAAAATTATCAGATCGCCGACGAGTTGTGCAAAACTGACTTCGAGAATGTCGAGCTGCTTTGTGAACTGCGAAAAGACGAGGACTTTGTGCTTTCGGGCGAACAACTCATCCAGAAGACGGTTGAGGAGGAGCATCTAAGTTGAAATAGCGTTGGTTCC
Source organism: Udeniomyces megalosporus (assembly GCA_039545415.1). Classification (NCBI taxonomy): domain Eukaryota; kingdom Fungi; phylum Basidiomycota; class Tremellomycetes; order Cystofilobasidiales; family Mrakiaceae; genus Udeniomyces; species Udeniomyces megalosporus. The sequence goes on along the minus strand of BCKM01000012.1, from coordinate 442,783 downwards.
CAACAGGATCAGCCAATGCTCGATTGAAGAGGGCATGAAACGTCAAAAGGAACGGCACGGAAGGACTGACCTTTCCACTGGCTTCAACAAGATCGTGGTTGATGACCTCTGTACCGGTGTTTGGGTCGATAGGCCAGTCGAACAGGAAAGGATGAGAGGCGACTTTCCGAAGCTATCGGAAGAAAAAGAAGCAAGAAGATGGGTCAGCATCCCCCATGAATCAGGCGCGAAGGAGGGACAGCTCCTGTGCGGACCAACCTGCATAACAATGTTCTGCAAATGGAGGTCGTTGACGTGTCTAGAATTGGGAAAGGCCTCAAAGATCAGGCAACCAGTAGAGACGGCGATGCCATCCAAGAAGTCACTCACTTCTTGGCAGCTTGTCTCTTGAACTCCTTGCCCTTGTCGTGGACCGATGAGATGTCGTCCTCGACCGGCTTGCCGATGGAGTCCTCGAGATCGTCGAAATATTTGTCGTCGTCGTCCTCGATACCATAGTCCCTCTTCCTAGCCGTCCTCGTCGATCGTCTCGTCCCGTCCTCAATAGCGACTGTCGATGGTGTCTGCTCCGCTGGCTCCTCCGGCGTGGCTTTCTCGACGGCCTTGGGATCATCGCCGACCTTTTGGTCGACGAGGAAGGACCTGATGGTTCTGTTGACGACAGCTTCATACAACGATTTCTGCTTCTCAGTGATTGGAGCATGAAGCAGGTACTCCTTCTTTGGTGGCAGCGACTTCTCGACGTCGGTCTTGAGTCGTCGGAGCCTTTTTGGGAAGTGCATCATGAAAAATGAAAGGGAACGTGAGCACAGATCGTCCCAGTGGAGTCGCTTGGCCTCTCAATGCGACTCACAGGAAAGGCTTCAAGATAGCATGCAGCTTGGTCACGATACCAGAAGATTGCTCGGACGAGATGAGAGCAGTGTCCGAATTGTCTTTTAGGCCAGTATCTAGATCGAACCTGTATCGAGGAATCGAATCGGATGAGCTCAAGCAAAGATAGAAGTGCGACCGAGAGCTGATCGAAGCTACGAACCATTGTTGGAAACTATCAAGATCGTCGAAGATCTGGTTGGGACAGCAGGATAAGTTCAGTGCCTCAAGGCAAGATGAGCTTGGCCACGACTCACATCTGGAAGAATAAAGTTGAGAAGCGACCATAGCTCGGAAAGGTTGTTCTACCAGGTCGGAAGAACAAAACTATCAGAGATATGCTGACCGCGCGAGTCGGGTACTTGATCAGATGACTCACATGGAGGGGGGTACCAGTCAGGATGAGCCGGTTCGCTATGAATTGCGACCTACGAGATCAGCGACGACACAAGGCAAGACGGATTTGAGAGCTGGATACGTACCAGAAGTGTATGACTTGAGCTCTCGGATGAGCTTGCAGTTGAGGTTCTTGAGTCGATGACCCTCATCGACGACGATGTACTTCCATTGGAAACCTCGAAGGAACGTCGAGTCAATCATGGCAATATCGTATGTGACGATGACAACGGGGAATGTCCTGTAAGATAGCCACAGTTTCAGTAGTCAGGTCGAGGCAGGCAATCAGAAATGCAAGACTCACGCCATGGTGTTCTGGACGACTGGCTCTCGATTGGCGGCTTCCCTCTTTGCCTTCTTTCCGACAGGCTTGACTTTCCTTCCACCTCCAAGAGATCCCGACTGACCAGCTCCAGCATCAGATGGTCTAAGATAACGAGGAACACTCAGTCAGCCTACCAATGATTGATAGCGTCTTGAGATGTAGTTTAAGATGATTGCGTACGGGGTCAATCGAGTTCGTCGAAGCTCTTGTCGTTCCATCGGGGTCCCGTGGTATTGAAGCACAGGAATCTGAAGAAGAGAAATCGAATTCAAGTCAATTGAAGGCACGAGACGGAGCACCAAGCAGGCGACTACAACATACTCCAGGTGCAAATCGTTCGAACTCGGCAGACCAGTTGTGTAGGACGGAACTGCAACCGATATCAAGTATATCAGTCTTGGGGAATTCGTGAATGCTGATACTTAATCTCGGGATTGACTCACAGAGGGCAGACGACCATGAAAGCTATCGAAAGAAACGACGTGTCAACGTTTCGCATCAGTAAGCAGAAGAAAATCGAAGGTTAAGCTACTTACGTCCCCAGACATTCTTGCTCTTCAGGTGTGCGATAAAAGAGATAGTTTGGAGCGTCTGTTTGAATAGGGGCGCAAGGTCAGCGGATGCCGCTGCGGATCAAGCGAGATGACCTCCGAGAGCGAGTCGAACCTTTCTATTGACCGATGGGACGCCAAACGAGAGTCAGAGGGGTCAGTACGAAGCACTCGACAAGCAGGGAGGGGTTAGACTAACCCTAGACCCATCTCATCAGCTTGAAGAAGGTCAAAGCACATATGTCAGGACTTTGAGGCTGATCGACTGGGAGACTAAAACTCCGAGCAAGAAACCACACACCCATGATTCCATTCAGTCCATTCTCATACAGCGAGATCATCCACTGAAGTCCAGCCAGCTGGAAATCTCGAAGTTGACCTCCAGTGATCAGGTCTGGTTGCTTGAACTCTGGTTCGGCCTGCTTGGCCCGTTTCGTTGATTCCTGAGGTACACAACAAGCACCCGATGTCAGGTTGCCAGAAGCGGATATCAGGCATGCGTCGGAATCACTCACCCCAGCACCGATAGCCACCTGGATCGCATCCTCATCGACTTCAATCGCCTTTCTCTTGCCAGCTGCCTTTTCCGCAGCGGCGTCAGCAGCAGCCGACTTTCCCTTTGGCTTCTCGACAGTCTCTGACGTTCCACCGACAGCTCCACGTCTCGTTTCCTTCTTAGCACTAGTAGCATCGGCTTCGTGTGGGGGTGCAGCAAACTTGGCTTCCTTGTTGGCAGCACGAGCTTCGGCTCGAGCTCGATCCTGACGCTGACGTTCCATCTTTTCTGTCAAGATTCTAGACAAGAAAAACCGTTGAGGCAAGCGGCGACATATCAGCATATGAGTAGAGGATGATGCGAAGTATGGAGGCGAGGACCCAAGATGGTCATGCTTATGGCGAGGACGACGCGTCAACGGCCGGATTCGGGAGAATGAGGCGAGCGTGGGACGAACTTGGTGTAGACTGAAGATTGCTCCAACAAGAAGTTGAGTCTGGTGAGTTTGGCATTGGTTCCCGATGACTTGACGCGTTCATGGGAAGAGATGAAGACGGAAGGGAGAGAAGTCCGACGGGAAAGAAGGGACAAGAGGACGAAAAGAGGGGGAAGCGAAGGGGAGGGGGGATAAGATAAAAGGAAAGATCAGCCACGGTGCGCGGTCTCGCTATAGTTGATGCAATAAGCCAGAGCCGATAGCGATCGAGCCCGAGCGACTCACGTCGACGGTAGTGGGTTCAGTCTTTGCTGGCTCTCCGAGGAGAGGATCGAGTTGATCAGGTCCAGCAGCAACGGTGGGATCCGACGAGGATTCCGTCGTCGGCGTCGCAACCGTACCCTGAGGGGAAACAGCGCTCGACGACGCCGCGGTGGAGAGGTCTGGAGTGTCTGACATGGTGATTGTAGAGAACGTGGGACCGAGGACCAGAGGGAAGGGAGCGGGATCGAGGAAGTTGAGGAGAGGAAAGAGCTTGAGTGCAAGGCCTTCGTTCGACCTCGTCATTTTTGGACGTCATTCTTTTGTAGATTTTCTCTCTCAAACTAATGTCAGCACTACATCCTTACAATCTCGTCCCCTTCCACCAACCAAAGGCGCACCCGCAGGCCGTCGAGCGTCGTCCGATTCTTTCCAGCACACCACGTGAGCTTCTCCTTCTTTACCCCTTTCTTCCCCGCTTGTCTGTCCAACGTTCGGCGCTGGCCGTGTCCACTAGTCATCACATACGACCTTGATCCACTTCCTGTATCGACCTCCATCGATCTTCACCAAAACTAGCTTCTCCGTCTCCCCCTCCACCGGGACTACTCGTCGGGTGCCTAAACGAATCGTGTTCCGACCGCCCGCTACTCTGGCCATCTTCGTTCATGCTATCCTCACCGGGGACAGTTTCGTCTCCAGTTCCGGTCTCATCTTCGTCCTCCCCGCTCAGACCACCATCCTCTCCGTGCGCCTCTCCCTCCTCATCTTCTTCTTGTTCCTCCCCCTCTTCTTCTTCTTCCACCTCAAACTCGCTACTAGCTCCAGGAGAACGATCCTTCTCAGGCCCTCTTTTGGCTCCGGCCATCCCTGGGGGAATCTCCTTTGCGTTCTCGAAGGGAAGGAGGGATCGTAGTCCGAGATCTTGCCACAGAGTAGTTTGAGGATGGAAGGATTTGTTGAAGGACGAACCTACACGGGGATGGGATGAAGTCGGGTCAAACGATGACGTCGGATTTGTCTGATAAGGTCGACCGTATGGATATGATGGCTACAGATTATGGATAAGGAGAGATGTCGAAAAAATCAGGAGGAGCTGCTCTGCGAGGAAGGACTGAAGAGGCAGCGACAGACGTGTGCTTTCGAGGGAAGAGCTAAGGACCGAGGGTTGATCAGCGGATATATGGATGGACAGCCCCGGTGCAATGTCTGGTTTCTGGCTCACTCTCATCGTCGTCAGGTTTTGGCGGATCGAGCTCGTAAGGTATCGGAATGACTGCGGGCGAGGAAGAGAGCATGAGCGGATGAGTAACGGTCAAGACAGGAGAGTTAGGTGGGGAGATTGATCAGGACTCTGTACAGACTATGAGCTAGGAAGACGAGTGGCTGATCGGGTTCGTACCATCATCGAACGCAGGGATTCGACCAAATCCATCCTTGTCGTCGTCAAAGGCGAGGGCGAGGAGGGCAGAGTCAGACATGAAGAGGGAAGAGTACCGTCCGTCTGTCATTGAACAAGAAGGCGGTTTGGGGAGGGTTGGAAGTGGGTCGAATCGATGGGTGGTCAGTGAATGTGGTGGTTCGAGATATTCGTACCTGATTGATTCGACGGAAGCCTCTTGCCTCCCTCTTCGGCTCACCTCCCCGGTCGACGATCGTCCCAAACGTTCACTCTCAGTTGTGCTCGTCCCAGCATCATGTCCCTACCAACGACCAAGGCCACTAAGGCCGTCTCAGGTACCTTCAAGAACCATCCCAATCCTATTCGATCTTTTGCTGCTTCCACAAAGACTTGTGCCCTTGCTGTGAGCTTGCTTTCCCTTCTCCACCGGATCGCTCAACGTTATCCTTCGAGTCCTTGCCCTCAACTATCTCTCTTGTCGTGCGTTCCGTCAACCTAGAGTACGGCTTACGGCCAATGTATGTTAGCGAGATATACGGACGTCGAAAAGGGAATGTGCGACAAAGAGTTCAAGGCTTTCAAAGAGTGTGTTCAGGTTCGTCGTCGTCATCATCTCCCTCATCTAAGATCAACTCGAGGGGACAAGGTCGACAGCGTCTGAGGTCCGTATGTGGCCGGTTCAGCCCGTCCCGCCTGAGTTCCTAAGATCGAGATGGGCCAGGCGCGAGGAGTCGAAGCTGCCAGTCTTGGGTTAGCTCGAGGATGTCGAATGGAATGGGATGAGAGCAGGGCCCCGAACGTGGTCTCAAGTCCAGCTACGTCTCTCGATCTGAGGTCTCGGATCGACTGCATGCTAGAGTTTTCTGTTCTCAACTGTGACTTCACTCATCATGGTTGGAACAATCGACCTGCTCGTACTGACCAGACAACACGATGCTTTATATCTCCCGCAGAAGGAGATGGGCCGAAAGTGGTAGGGTGACAGCATGACGCAGAGCGCTCCAGGATGCAGATTGGAACGACGTCGGGTGTACGACTATCGAGCTTCATTGTATGGTTATGAACTGACCTTGTGCATGGGACGTGTGTGTACATGTGAGAAGGGAGCAGGATTGGAGCGACTACTTGATCACTGTTATTCGCCAAGTGATTTTGAAAAGAAAAAGAAAATGTCGAGAAGAATTCAGAGATGGAAGCCGAGAAAGAGAGAGACCGGGGAGCAGTCGAGATGGAGTTGAGATAGAATCTATCGAGCGGAAATGACGTGTGGCTGTTTCGAAAGAGAGAGGGGAAGGAACGCGTCCGCCCTTTCCCTTCCCTCCTAGTTCGCCCCTGTCTGTCTCTCTCGCCCTGAGAGATCTAAGATGATTCCTGGTTCGTGCAGAGCCTTAGTTGGAGCAGACGGGGAGAAGGAGCAGGGACGACCTGGTTGTCAGACTGATCGACTGCGGGAGATGTTTGGGATAGAGTTCCTTTCCACTTGGCTTTTGTGCCTCAGGCGAAAAGAAAAAGGCACTCGCGTCGTTTCCCTCTTGTTCTCTTCTCCCTCAACCACATCCTTCCCCCCTTCCCCGTCCCGCAACACACCCATACACTCACACTCACACTCACACACACACAGCAGTCGTTGATCGTTGCTTCCCCTCCTCACCCACTTAACGTTCCATCGAACACCCACACGCTTCATCAAGCCTTAACAATCCTTCCCCAGACCAACATCCTCCCAACCCAAACCCCTACACACAAAACAACCTCCCTCATCATGCCTCTCAGTGCCAACCTCATCCTTGTCTGCACCTGGCTCTCGCTTGCCGCCGCCGTCATCGCTACCCCCAACGTTCCTCACTCTCATTCTTCTCACAACGCTCGATCTCTCGGTCATCACGCTCACCCCGAGCTCACCAACCTTAGCCACCTCCCTGTCGTCGCCGCAACGGTCGATAACGCTGGCAAGATCGAGACCTCAAGGCAGAAGAAAAAGAGGGCTTTCGCTGACAAGTCGAAGCGATATTATGGCGATGATCGAGGTTTCACTCGACGTGGGTGTCTATTTTCTTTCATCTCATTCCCAACCAAGACTAACCATGTCTCTTTTCTCTTGGTCCTCTTCATCGCCCATTCCAGCCTCTCCTCTTCCATCGAAGCGGGCCCTCATCCTCCCCGCAGGATGGTCCTCGCTCGGATGCGTCACGGAGGGAAAGTCGTATCGAGCCCTCAAAGACTTCTCATACGTCTCTAGCACCATGACTATCGAATCCTGCCTCGAAGTCTGCAAGGGCCAGGGCTACTCGCTTGGTGGTCTTGAGTGGTCGGACGAGTAAGCCTCTTTCCAGTCTCGCTATCGTTTGTCGGTCGTTCCCCAGCTGACTATACCCTCGTCTTTTCCTCGCATCAGGTGCTACTGCGGCAACAACTGGAACGGTGGAGGTGGAGCCACTGAACCTTCCGCCAGTTGCAACATGCCCTGCGTCGGTACGTAACTTGATCGTCTACTCCATCTCGACTAGATCAATCGCTTATCTGTCATCTTTTACCTTCTTTCCTTCCCAGGTTCTACCTCCGACACATGCGGTGGTTACTACGTCCTCTCGGCCTACTCGTACACTGCTCCCAATGCCACTACCCCCTTGACTGCTTCCCAGTGCTCTGCCCTCGCCGACTCTGCCTCTTCCGCCGTCGCCTCTTCCGCCTCTTCCTCAGCCCTTGCATCCGCCTCTGCTGCGTCGTCGGCTCGTCCTTCTGGCGCTTCGTCCGTTAGACCTTCCGCCTCGTCGTCTGCTCTTCCCTCTGGCGCCTCGTCGTCGGCCCTCCCCTCCGGATTTGCTTCATCTGTCCTTTCCTCAGGAAGCTCATCCATGATGCCTTCCCAGTCCGCCTCGGCCAACTTCTCCTCCCTTGCCCCTACCGCGAGCGCCACCGGTCAGTCTTCCCTTCCCACTACTGGTATCATTTCCACCGAGTGGGAGGCTCTCGGATGCTACCTCGACAACCCTGCCAAGAACAATGGCAAGAACATCCTCACCGGTACCAAGATCACTGGTCAGAAGGACATGTACGTTCTGCCAAGCGCGCTTCCCGCCTTCTCTTTCACCAGCTCAACAACTGATTGATGATCTCCGACCGACCATTCTACACTCAACAGGACTCAAGAAATCTGCCAGACCCGATGCGCCGGCCAGGGTTACAACTTTGCCGGTCTCGAGTACGGAGATGGTGTGTTGATCGCCCGTCTTGTTGCTTTGGTCCGCTGTAGATACTGATCACCTCTTTGTTCGCCTTCTACAGAGTGCTGGTGCGGTGACCTTGACGCCACAACCCTCAAGTCTCTCAAATCTAACGCCCCCTGGTGCAACATGGCCTGCACTGGAAACTCTGCCCAAACCTGCGGAGGTGGATGGTCCCTCCAGCTCTTCGAGCAGGTCGACGTCACAGACTCTTCGTGCTAAAGCGCTAGGAGTCTGAATCCGACCCTACCATCATCAATTCTCCAGAGAAGAAACTAAGGACAAAAGTCGCCTTCTATCCGCTGGACGGATTTCGAGTTAAGGCCATCTTCTTGTTTCCTACTTGTTTAGTTTCAATCCCCATCTCTTCCAGTCTCTATCGTCTTCCTCCATCATCCATCTCCTTCTTTCCCCCTCACATCGTCCACCATCAGAGTAAAGAGGCTTGATGTCACTTTTCTCCTTCCTGCTCCTAATCCTATCCTTATTGCGTGTTTCTGTTCTCGTGTGTGTGTGTGTGTGTGTGTGTGCCCGAATTTCGTGGTATTTTCGCTGGATAGCTAGTCTATTCCATCTCCGTCTTAAATCGATATATGATAAGCCAACGCTGAACGTCGAGAGATGAACCAAGATTAGAAATCCCCTGTTCCCGGCTCGGCGAGAGGGAGAGTCCGCCTGTTGGGATCGATCCCTCTCCATCCTGACCTCGACTGCATCTCCCTCATCACTACGACCAACCTGCCATCCCACCACCATGTCAACCTTCCCTCCACCAGCCTCTCAACCTGAACCTCTCTTGACCTTCCCAATCGCATCCCTTTCCCATCAAATCGGTACCCACGCTTTCCCCCTCTCAACCGGTCCATGCTCCCTCGTTTCGCTCCATCCTGAAGACGTCCCCAACTACCTGCCAGAAGGTGGAAAAGATACGATGGTTCTTGCTTTGAGTATTCCACCTAACACGACAGTCGTATTGGGTAAGAACAACCTTGTCCGGAAGACGGACCAGAATGAGGTTCGTGCGTTTCGCCAGATAGGGAAGGAGACCAATCTTCTCTTTTCTCTCTCACATATGTCGTTCTCATCTGAACGTTCACCAAGACGCCATGGATGACTGACGGGACGTGTTGATGCTATCATTCAGGCCCATGCATCGTACTCGTTCAACTTCACTCCCACCAAGCCAGTTGCTTCATCTTCGGATCTCCTTCCAACGTCGAGTTCCCAAGGAGAGGGTTATCTCAAGCTGACTCTTCCCCAAACCAAGAACCAACAAGACGTGAGGCCGTTTCATTCGCTTCGCTGGATACAGGAGTGGTTTCGCTAACTTCCCTGCTTTCACGGTTGCATCCGAATCTCTCCATCTCCCTTTCTCATACCACGACTCTATCTCCGTCTGTTGCCCTCGAACCAATCTCTATTCATCACGGAACCATCTCCTCGCTTCTCTGAGAAAGTATGACGACTTGACTGCTCTCGCTCGAACGTTTGAAACTCTCCTCACGACGAACGGTCTTCTCGATACCCGACTGCCTTCATCCGTCGAAGAAGATAGCTCAGAAAACATCACATCCGTCCTTTCGTCCTGGTGGTCATCATCTATCTCCGGAGTCAAAGAGACTGCTGGGGTCGTTTACACAGGAGTTGGGGAGTACGCTGGTGTAGCGAAGGATGAGGTCAAGAAAGAAGGCGTTTGGGGAGCTCTAGGAAAGCTCGGAGAGGGCGTCAAGGGGGTCGTGATCGGCGCAGGTGATTCAAAAGGAAAGGGAAAAGAAGTAGACACCAAGGGGAACAACGCTGCTGGGGAGGAAGGATGGGTTGATATTATTGGCGACAAGCTAAGGTAAGACGGTTTCGGCCAAGGGTAGATCACTACTGTTGATCGGCTCGTATCCCTTGCTGACTGGCCTGTACATAGGAGTGAGAAGTCTTTACCGGGCCCACCACCTCCGGACAAGGGAAATTCCATCGAGATGTCGTCCTCCGCCGACGCTCGGCTGAATCGCGCTGAGGAAACAGTCTAACCGGGGATATCAAGGCATCCTAGCCTTTTGCAGCTTTGTCCCGTGTCCTTAGATGGAGGCGTATACCTTTCCTCTCTCCCTTTACTTTATTGCTATGTGGCGTCCGTCATACATGGAAACGACGTGGGCTCTGACGGGACCTGAACTTTTGAAGGAGGAGGATGCCTGAATACCCTCTGTCCGCTCAAGGGCTTGGACGATGCTTTGTGTCAAGTTTGGCTCGGCGAGAAAGGATGAAATCAAGTGTGGCGACAGTCTGGAGGCTGACGAGAGAGCTGAATTGGTCAGCCGAAGTCGGATGAATGAACGCGGCCGCCGAGAAAGATCGCTGGAGGAAAGAGGGGCCCATTACGCGACGATTTGAGCGCTTTATAAATCGTTTGATACTTGGTCGTTGACGACGACCCAACACGACTGGTGGACTGAATGACATCTATCCTCCATTCTCGGCTCAACGCATTGGCACCTCCAACTTGGCTCAAGGAATACTCGAGGGCTTTCGAGAAGAACGAACATCGCCTTGGCGGTGCCAATGTAGACGAGGTAGGTAGGAAGATGAGTTAGGTGACTTGGATGGGTTGGAATGTCGAGCTGAGGGAGGCATGTAGGGCATCCAAACGAAAATAGACGTCACTGGAATTGATGCCAATCGATTGCTATGCCTGACTATTCGTCGTAACTTCCTCGTGCTGAATGTAATTCCTTCTTGTCACTTGCACTCGTCATATCTACAACACAAACCATCATCATCACCACCACCACCATCATCGTTTACCCCCCTCCGTCCTCAATGGAAAACAATGTCCTTCTTCCCCGATCATCATTCCGACTTTCTCCTCAACCCAAACATGGCACCATTTTCCATGATTCGATCGACATCATCACAGCAACATGACCAACATCAACACCCCCCTTTGCCATCGTTCCAAGAGTTTCTCGTTGGTTCGTCGACGTCCTCAGGCTCAACTTGGTCTTCCGAAAACACGATGACGAGAGACGAGCATCTCGGCCTTTGTCAGCAACCATTGGCCAATAACCACTCTCGACTTTCGGATTCCTTCTGCCTCCAACAACCCCCGGATCAGTCTGTATGCCGAGAGCTCAGGGCTGGTGATAACATCGTGTCGAGTCAGGTTCGTCCCGTCCTTTTCCTCCATCTTTGCTTGCAACTCGCCACTGATCAGGTTATATCTCCTGTCGCACATGCATCCCTCTCTGTCCTTCCACTCCACTCCGCCTGACCCTTCCGCAGACATCGCTTTTCGACGCACATTCCTCATTCAACGATCCATCCTTCTCTCCCTCTACATCCTCGTCTTTATCTTCTCCCCTCGCTTCGCCTCCTGACCACCCTTATCCATACGGACTATCTCAAACTCATGACTTCCCTGCTGTGTCAGGAGTTTCGCATCACCATTCAGCTAGCTTTCCCTCGCCATCGCATCACCTTCCCTCATCACGAGCGTTCGAACGACATCCCATTCATCCTCACGGACACGATGCACACCCACCCTTGGTTGGATGCGACAGTGTCATCTCAACCAAAACTCCCGACGGAGCAACACTGAAACCTTCCATCAATTCTCCCTCAGCCGACAAGAGCTGTCCACCTTCGAGTCACAACAGTTTCGCATGCTCCTCGGCGCTTGAGTTGCTCGCTGTTGCTGCACAGACAAAGACCGATCAGTCCATTGATTCATCCAACGATCGAATTAACGTCGGCCCTCAGTCGTCAGCAACGGCTCACTACCGACCCATTTCCTCTGAGCATTCCGTGATCGCCCATCCAGCATCGAAACCCTCAAAAACAACGGTACCCGAAATCGCTACTTCCATTATCCACCCTACAACACACAAGAGACTCAGCTCCAACATACTCGACAGCGACGATCACAAGGCCGACGAGTACCAAGATAGTAGCGATGATGACGACGATGATGGAGACTATCAGGAGCCTCAAGATCGATCAACGAGCGGAAAAAAGAAGAGGAGGATATCCGTCAGCAATCACAAGAAAAAGCCTTCATCTGAACTAAACTTCCCGCCTCCGACGACAAGTACCACGATCAGCAGCGTGACGATGAGAACGATAAGTAAGCCCAGGAAGCCAAGGATTGGAAGAGCTGTCGACCTCAGTAGAACTCGTGAGGATCCTTTCACTTTGTCTCCCCATCAAAATGCTGCGTGTTACGCGTACTCAAACTCTGCATCTCTCGTGTCCCACTCTCCTTCTTCCCTCACTGGCCTGATGGGTTCTTTCCCACTTGTCTCTTCTGGCCTCAAATCGCCACGACGATCATCCAAAAAAAAAAAATCCAACCACCTCGCTCTCATGTCTCAGGATCTCTCATCTTCCCACCAAAAGATCTTATCCGAACCCACGTCCCTCCCGAGCTAGCAGGATACAAGGAGAAGTCTACCAAATCAGATAACGTGAGCATCATCTCAAGGCTTGCACTCCCTCAAACCCTCCCTTGTAGCATCTTTGATGATGCAAACAACTCAAGCTTCTTGTCCCCCCCCCCCCCCCCCCCCCCCTGTACGCTCCGAGATTCGTTAAGGGATCCGACGCTCGATCTCGTCTGGCGTTTTGCGAATTTTGCGGAGAGGAGGATTTACCGACCAGAATCTCAGGTTACGGGTGAGTTTTCACTTCGAATTCAACTCCTGAGCCATTCCGTTGGATCCTCATTTAATCAGTCCTCACATCCGTGCTCAACCTGATCTACTTGTGACATTTTTTTTCTCTTTCGACTTGACCTTTTTTTTTTTTTTTTGAAAGGTATCACCTTCTTCACTCGCACAACATCTGTTCTCACCCACCTTACATCATGCCCTCTCCCCTCTCTATACGTCAGATCGGCGAACTTTCAACCGAGATGACGCTCGAACAAGGTTGTCAGTTCGGCTTGAGCAAGCTCGAAGGTCGATGCCCCTTTGCCCTCGACGCAGGAGATGAGGAAATCAATTACGACAGTAGTAGGAAGAGGATCTGCTCGGAGGGAGTCGATGGTGGGTGGCACAAGTTGGTCGGCTGGAGGGACGCCATGAATCGACACTTGGCTGGAAGAGGTTTGACTTAAACAAACAGGCGAAGGCAAGAGAGAGAAGGAAAGCAAGATGAGACGAAAAGGGG
>BCKM01000012.1:364256-429644 GCA_039545415.1 Udeniomyces megalosporus | reverse complement strand
GGGGGGGTTTCTTTGGTGCCATCGTTGTCTCGTATGGAGCTTCCTCACAAGTCACCTGGCCTTCCGCTTTCGTTGATCTCAATCTCCCAGTGTATCACTTACTCTTCCCCTGGAGATCACGTGATGGTGTCGTGATCTCGACGAGAACCAGCAGGGCAGGACCGGACGACGTGAAACATGTGATATATCATGAAAGTTCGCATCGGGCGGGGGTTTCTTGTCTTGTTCTCGTTCTTCTTCCTCTTCCTTTGCGAAGCTTGCCGACGCAAACAGAGCTTGGAAAGAACCTCCCTCCCCCCCCCTCCCCTCCTGCTTCTGTTCATCGATTATCTACCGACCACCCATGCCACCACCGTTCCCACCACCTCCCCCAGCGCCAGTGAAGTGGGCATCGGCATCCTGCCAAATTCGCGCGAGGACGTAAGCTTCCGAGAGAAGGACCCTAACTTCGGCATCCGTCCAATCCTGTGTAGGAAGGGCTTGTAGATACATGATGACGCCCTGGTGTTATATATATATATATATACGTGTATATGTATACATCGTTTTGGGTGATGTGATGGAATTTAGAGTGGTCGAATACCAAAGGAAGGGGTGCAGGAAGCGTAGAACGGAAGAAGAAGAAGAAGCAGAAGGGATAGGTCAGCGAGAAACATCCGAGAGGGTTTTTTTTCTTCTTCTTCTTCTTTTTTTCCTCTTCTTCTATATCTCCAGTTCTTGCTGCTGACCTGGAAATCAAGTTTCTGAAGCGTCGTGGACCATTTCACGAGGAAAGCGGAACAAACGTAGAGATGAAATTGAGAGAACGCATCTGTCCCTTCGGCCTGGACAAGAGATGCGAAAAGACAAAAAGAGAGAGAGAGAGAGAGAGAGAGAGAAAAAGCAAACAAAAACAGGGATGTTTTCGTATGTAAAAGAAAATCTTAGCGATGGAAGTTTGCCAGGTCAACGAGAAAAGATGTTGAATCGGTGATGGATATAGGAGGAGAAAGAAGGAAGGAAGCGCACCAGGTAGGTATCCCACATTCGAATGGTACAACTCATGGTGAGTTCTCTCATGAGAAGACAGTTCATCCATCGGAAGGCGAATTGCATGAACTCTACGCCTTGTTCTTCGAGGTGAGCAGAGAGAGGAGCTGGAACCGAAGACCGTGTGATGAAGTGGTGTTGAGAGTTAGTACACGGGTAACGGGAAGGAATAGATCGAACCAAAAGGAACTGTAGGGTAGAAAGAAACACTCACGATCGATCCTGCCTACCAATTCTGCCATCTTCCTTACGCTTCTCTGAATCCCAGGTTGAGCGAAGATATAATTGTCTTGAATCCCATCAAGTAATTTGGAGAGGCACCAAAATGAGTCGGCTTCGATCGCTTCCAGCGCGGACGAAGGCAGGAAAGAAAGGTCAAAGTTTTCCGGGTCGGTTTCTGGAGGACAACAAGGGAGGAAGAGTGTCATATGTTGATATGTTGATATCAGCTTGAGGTGGAAGAAGATGGAGAGAAGAAAAACAAGGCAAGGTCCGACGCACCTATATAAGCCGAGAGGAAAACTTGGAAGAACGGAATGACCAGATCGTTGATCCCTTGAACGTATCCAGAAGCCGGATGTCGGATCGCCCAAACGTAAAGGATTCTCTCGAGCGCCTAGAACAAAAACGAGAGGCGAACAGCCTTGTCGGTCACGTGATCTTTACGGGAAGCTAGAAGGATTGAGGAACCTACGCGTTGAGCAGTCTCGCCAGCCCAGAGTGGTACACCTGGTCGTGTACGAGGGACGTCGATAACGATTTGATGCCAGATCTTCATGTTGATGATATCCAGGGAAGGAAGACCAACCACACCGGTCAGCAAGTAGAAAGAGCAGAGTCATCCGTTGCCAATGAAAGCAAATGGTCCTGGCATGATTCACCTGTTGATCTAAGCCCCCCTTCCCACTTCTGAAAGCCAACCCAACGGCCTCCGCATATTCTTTCCGCTTCCTACCCAACGCGCTCCGTCGAGGTGACTCTGCCAATGGCAAGTATCCCAGCAACATCTGCCAGACGATCGGTCGCAATGTAGCTGGAACTCCGTTCCATGCGAGCGCTTTGAGTGCAGCGAGATCGACACCGTTGTTGGTTTTGCCGGTCCCAAGGGAGGGAGGATGATGTCGATCAGAGGAGGTGGTGGATGTAAGGGGGACAGATCCTGGCGTGGCGCTGTTGTTCGTGCAAGAGAGAACCTTATGGAATTTTTCTAGGTTACGTTCCGACCGAAGGGAAGTGTTACGTTTGAGGGAGGAGTTGATCTGAGGAGAAAGAGTCGATGATTTGGAGCGAAGATGAGGTGGAGCCACGAGAGCCGGAGAAGAGGGACCGGAAGAATTCGGGGTGGAAGATGCTGGAATATAAGATGGTGGCAGGAGTAGAAGGGGATCTTGGGGGGTTGTTACGAGGGGGGCAAATGTCAGCGGTGGGAAAAGCCGCAGCTACATGGTGATCCTGGAATGATGCTGCCCGCCTTGTTGTGACAGCTTTCACGACCGAGTTACAAGCAATATCACTGACCTAGTACGATACCCTCTAGTCCCTTCTTCAACGCATCGATGCCTGTCAGTTCCTCCTCAATCATGGATTCATCCCCTCCATCTCCGAGCTCTTCCTCGTCGTCCATTCCGTCACCTTCTACCTCTCTCCGTATCTTGCTCTTCCCCTTCCCAGCTTCGCTCTTATCTATTTCAAACGCACTCCCAAGTCGCGAGTACCCCTCGTAACCCAACGGCGGCTCGTCCTCGTCATCAGAGTCAGCTGTTATTGTCGTTTGCGAATCTCGTTGACCGAAGGAGGGCGTCGATTTGTGCGATGCGAGAGGCGGCTTGTGGCTGCTCGAAGATGAATTCTGGGACGATAATCGGGAGTGAGACGTCGTCGGTGTATCTGGAGGAGAAGGTCGAGTTGGAGTCGAGTACGTTCGAGGCGATGATGGCCGTGAAGATGACGTGGATTGCGAGGTGGATGATGAAGGGTGAACATGCGATGGTATTGATGATGCTCTCGAGCTGGACAGGTCGTTGGCAAGATGAGGGGAAGATCGGATCGAGGATGCTCCCGCTGATGGTGTCGATGACGACTTTGGATGCGCTGTCCTTCCTCCTAATTTGGGTTCTCCTGGTCCTGAAGCATCTTTCGTATGGGTGGTGTCCGCTTTGAACTTTGTACCGAACCAAGAAGAGGACGTCCCAGACGAACGCTTGGACCCAGCAGCGGTCGAAGGAGCAGGCGACTCGTTGTCAGAGGAACTATCCCACGCTTCCTCGTTCTCCCACGACGAATGGGACTGCGAAAGCGAGAACGAAAGAGCGGCGAGCGACGAGGCTGGTGGTCGGAGCCGTGATTTGGAGGAGTTCATGGTCGTTTAGGGCTATCGAGGGTATGAGGCGATGGGATTTGGGAGAGAGGACTCAGGGAGATGACCGACGAAGGCATCGTAGGAAAGGCGCGACCGGGAAGGGAACAAAGGGGAACGACGTTCTCGTGTGGAAACCAGCCTCGTCTTCAGTTTCGTCTGATTATCAGGTACAGGTTCTACTCATTTGTTCAGAATCTCAAGCAATGGAAGGCGACGAGTTCTCAAGACAATGCTTTCCGGATATGATCATTTTTCGAACCGACTCGAGACGTATAGTTTCCAACATAACAAACATGAGATCAAGTTCCAACTCTACTTAAGAAGCAATTGAAAGATGGCAAAACGAAGTCAGCACCTTTGCGTGTTTACTCCGCAGAACAAAATATGTAGGAAGTGTGAGAGGTTTCAGAGACCTTGCCCGCGTAGGCTAAGGTCGCAAAAGGTGTCCTCAGCTGCTCGTCGACTTTTCAGTCGTACGAGCATGCAGACTGGTGCACAGCAAAGGTTCATCATTCAAAGAGAAGTGGGTAGGTGTGGGTAGAGTCGAGTGACGATGGACAAGACGAGAAATCGGGTGGGGGTGGGCAGCTAGTGTAGACGCAATACTCACTGATGGTAGGAAGGTGTCAGCGATTCGAGGAGAGCAAGATGAGCCTGGTAGAGAGAAGAGGCGGAAGTGGGGTTTGAGATGAAAAGAGAACTGAGAGCCGATTCAAAAAGCCTCTCAAATCAAACGTTACAAGCCTTTCTGACCTTTTATTTTCGCCCTCAATCGGTTTGACTCCCAGTCCAGCCATCGCAGCGCTCATACCTGAGTTGCTCAAAGTTTTCATCAATCGCTATCAGATTCGTCATCACCACCGTCCATCATCCCTCCCCACACGCTTCGCTTCATGCTCTCCAAAAGATTGGCATCGTCTACCGGGTCTGCTGGAGCGCTGCGACTTGACTGATCCACGGAATCTTCTCTTGACCTGAGGCATAGACGAGACGGGGATAAGTTGGCAAGATGCCTTGTACAGATCGACAGAGGGAAAGATGGGTGGACTAACCTTCTCCGTCCCCCAGCGCCGCTCACGCTCAATAGGCTCAGGTCGCTCGCTCTCCTAGAATGAACTCCTTTCAAAGAAGCGGATCCCGACGAGGCAATGCTATCGTTGGGATTCAGAAGGTCTGCATCGCGACGGGAGGGAGAATTGGGAGCGGTAGAGGCTGGCGAATTAGAGATGTTCGAATTGACAGAGGCGATATCGATAGAAAGGGATGGATGATGGAGCGGAGGGGTGGTCTGGAGAACGATAGACGGAACTTCTAAGCGGAGCAACGAAAGACGATCGTTAGCTCTTAGGCGGGCACATGAATTCACAAGTGACATTCGTATCTTGGCGAATGACAGGATAGTAAAAATCAGACTTACGAGATGATTGTCGTTGTTTCCGGTCAGCCAGGAATCGACGTCTATACTGAATAGTCCGAAGGAAACCGTGGACCTTGTCGAGTCGAATGAGATCCGAAATGAAGTCTGTTTTGGCTCGTCTTGCTAGGAGGTCGGGAAGTCTTTTAGAAGCGAGTGCGAACAATCGTGTTGGACCCTACATTAGCAAATACGATATGATGAGAAACCTAGACAGGTATTGAAGACTAACAGCAGAGCATCATCATCGATGATGAGCTTGTAATGCGAGATGAGCAACATCATACTCGTGAAGCTGATCTCCTCTTGGATCGATGCCTCGTGATACTATTTGGCGATTGCAAAACTCATTAGCTTAGATCTCTTCTAGAGAGAAAAATCGAAACGCACAAGCCGATTGTATAGATTCCTCCTCTTCTTGACCGCAACGAAGTCAATCTGATTGAGGGCTGAGTTAAGTTTGTCGAGATCGATCGTATGTCTTTGGCCTTTGATGATGCGTGAACCCCGAGCCTCTGATGTCGATGGCTCCGAGACTTGAAGAAGATACGCGACAGAAGACTCTCTCGGATGAGGCTTGACTTCGAACAGGCCGCCGAGCTTCTGTATGGTCCGATTTATTAAAGTCAGACAAGAACAGCCGAGAAAAAATTAGAGGCTCTGGCTGCCAGCAATGACAGTGAACTCACGGAGAAGAATAGGCCATAGTCCTTGCGGCGAATGTATCCTTTCCTGTCAACATCGAATTGGGCCCAAGACTTTTTGAAGAGGCCTGGGGGTTCGAAACAATCTCAGTCTAACAGATTCAAGTGTAAGAATATCCCGAGAAACACTCACGGATCTCCTCGCGAGTGAGCGACCCCTTCCTTGGGAGCTGAAAGACGTAAGAGAACGACTCGACAACCACTCCTGTGGAAGTCGAGGGGCGACAGTTTCAGCGGCTCTGGGGCGTGACAGTATAGCGATGAATGATAAGAACAAACCGAGCAATACATTGACAAAGAGGTACATCGACAGGACGTTCCACGTGATGAACAGGAAATAGCTGCCAGGCTTCGAGCCGCCTGTTATGAGAACGAACTTGATCGTTAGAGCATGTAAACCATGGAAAAGGCACATAGCGCAAGGAAACGTACAGTCGCTCTCAAGGTAGTTGTCCGATTCTGTGCACCTTGGATAAGATACAGCAAAATCGTGCATGTATGTGTTCCATGCCTCGCCCGTACATTGGAGCGCAAGCAGCTATACGATACGGAGATGACGTGAGCCAAAACCATGCCGACGAGCTAATTGTGAAGTTACTTGGGTTCAAGACGAATCTACATACAACAAGAGCTGCTCCAAAGTCCCGATAATTGCTATTCCGGGTCTCGGACGTCTGCCACTTGGTGAGCGAAAAGACCTCAACGTTGCAGATCGTGAAACAGAAGAATAGCACGATCCAGAGCAGGAAGACATTGCCGATGGCGTCGAGAGAGGCCCTGTTTTTGGTACAAGCAACCACAATCAGCTTCTCTGTTGCGTTCGAGAGGGAAGAAAGACATAACCGCAACACCAACACACTGATCTTGAACAACTGGTTCAAGCTTGAGCTCTTTTGAACGAGTTTGAATGCGATCGAGACGAGGAAAAGCTTCTGAAGTTGGACAACGAAGGAAGCCTCATTGGTGGGCAAAGAGAGAACGGCGAGAGTAGTGGCGAGCGCGCCGCTAGAGGTGATGAAGTCGAACAGATTCCAGCCATTGGTAGAGAATGACTTCCAACCAAGACCATACCCTCTGATGGTCAGGTCAACGAAGAAGATGGAGACAAAGACAACGTAGATGAGATCACGAGTGGTCTCGCCCACGCTTCCACGGACGGTGTTCTCGTAGGATTGTGTCCTACCAGGCGGATAAGAGGTGTCAGGTCGAGTTTACCAGACTGTTCAATCACAGTGAGAGAAGAGAGCTCACATAAGGATGATGATGTGAATGACATATAGAACCGACATGGCGCGTGACCACCAGCCGTGTTTCTGGACCGCACGCTGAAAACACCAGAGTCGGAAACGAGAGGAAGGTCTCCGCTTCGGCCGCTTGGCAGGGTTCTATTCGATACGTCGGATTCGATGTCGTTAGATCAGCCGAGACTGCAAGTGTGATGTTCTACGGAGTGAAACTCACTTGGCGAAGTATAGTTTTCTGCATGTCGATCCAGAGTCTGACGCAAGCCGACGAAACATCGCTCGTCAGCGGGGACCGCCAGAAGCCAAGTGAGTGATACTCTGGATTTACCTTTGCTCCGTTGTGAGGAGTGCAGTTCCTGCGCGCCTCGAGAAGTTCTCGATGATAATAGAGACGAAAAGGGCAAGGATGATGACAGCCCCGAACTGCCTCCAGCCTGGTTCGTCAGTACAATATTTGAAGCGTTGCGAGTCTAAGAGGACAACGCACGAGATTGTACAAGAGCATGAAAATACTGTTTCCTTGGGCATAGTTGACCTCGGGTTGCAGATCCTTCCCCGTGATAGCGACGGTACTCTTGAGGACCTCGACCCAGCCTCTGGATAACCGGAACGACATATCAGCGAACGTGACACAGCATGTATCAAAAATTAGCAGTCGAGCTCACTCGAGTGAGATGCTCTCGAAGAGTAGCAATATCGACTGTCGGAAGTCATCGAACGCCCTGCAAGAAAATCGAGCCGTCACTCAACTCAGCGGTCATCTCTAAACTTCGCGGTACTTTCAAGCTCACCATTTGCTACCATCAAACGAAGGATTGGCCCAAACCTTGTAAGAAGAGGAATCAGGCGTAAATTTCGGAACCTGGGGACCGATTGGTGAGGTGGACTGCTCACTTGAGGTACAGGGAAGCCCGAGCCGACGTCATCGATAGGCGTGTTGATCCACTCTCCTACACAGTCAGCTCGGCCCGTCGCATCGTCATTGTTACAGTAAAAGAGTCGGCCTCGAAAGATGTTCTGATGAAGAGACATGGCTTCGATCAGTTTGAGATCAAGTGTCAATGAAACCTTGAAAGGCAAACTTACCAAGCCCCAGACAGAAAATGGGATGATGTAGCTGAAGACAAGTCAGTGGCATCAGCTGAGTACGGGCTAACCTGGGGTAAAAACCAAGAACGTACAGGACGACAAGGACCGAGGCGTCAAATATACGAGCAGCCCCAGCGAAAATGACCGAACTGTTGAGGATCCAAGATTGCTCAGTGTCAGTCATATCCGCCTAGGGTTAGCGAGCCTTGGACATATGGTGTTTACTGGAAAGTCTCCCTCAAACGGGACGAGAGAGTGATCAGTCGAAGCGCTCGAACAGCCTTGAGCGACCTGGTCAGTCGACTGAGACCTCCGACGTATATGAGACCTGCCAGCGTGAAATGAAGATCTCATGAGTTGCGACTCAGATGAATGAGGCGGCAGATGACTGGTTGCTCACTGGTGAGAGTGTTGGTGAGAAGACCACCAAGAACCAGCAGATCAATGATGTTCCATGTTGAGTGAAGGTAGGCGTTAGGAGAAAAGATGAAACCGTCCGCTATGATCTTGACTAGGAATTCGAACACAAAGACCAAGCTGCCTAAGCGAAGAGAAGGTCAATAAAAAGCCTCTCTTGTTGATTGTCTCGAAGTATTGGACCCACGCAAGGGAGCAGTCGGCGATGTCGAACCACGAAGCTCGGATAGGTCCCCCCACCTTCACGTAATAGTCCCGACGATACTGTGGAAAACGGTGAATGATCAGCTATCAACACACTGGTCCGTTCGTCTGATTGATGAGGTGGAACATACAGCAGGCGTTGCAATGCCTGCGATGGCGATCGAAGCAATGACGACAGCATAAACCAGAAGTTTGAAGCCAAAACTTCGGCCGGGCGTAGCGGGTCGACCAAAGATACGTTCACCTAATATCGAAACATCGATCAACACAATGTCAAGTTGTCGTTCTAACTGACACTGGGCTCACCATCTGCGGAAGGGACTAGCGTCTGGCAGAATCGTCGAATTGGATTACTTTGCGAGAAGATGAACAGAGAGACATCGTAACTGGGGTGTGCGGCGATGAAGTCGGCCTGCTGATTTCGTCTCTCATGCAACGCGTCGAATTGCTGTCCAGCACCGGAGGGTCCGTTAGCGAATGCAAGGTCGCTGAGTCAAGGATGGTTAGGTGGTTTCATTAATCGGGATCAAATGCAGTATGGTATGATGCTGAAGGAACTGACAATTTGGCGAGGACGTTCGGAGTCTCATTCGGAAGTACTCGACTGGTAGCAGCCTTCATCTTGTTGAGGTCCTGAAGGGCGATTTGTTGATCCGTCTGTTTGTCCATCTTGAAGAGCCGTCGCACGTATGACAGGAGGCCCTCCTCTCCAGTCTTCTCGAACTCAGTCAAGTTTGGGCTCGATCGCTAGCACGGAAAGAGGATGAGCATCCGATTTCATTCAAACGACGAAGGATAGAGATGTCCAAGGTCAGGCAGCAGATAGTGCGCTTACATCTTGGCCAGGCGTCGAAATGTCTCGGACAATTGAGCGCTTGAGGGGCAGGACGAGCTGTTACCCAGCAAAGGCGATGTATTAGAGCTGTCCAGGATGACATTCTGGAGAGCACGCGCGCACCTCTGGAGGGAGATTCTTGATCTCAATTGCTTTGGGCTTTGCTTTGAAGTACTTGTAGACGTTGAGACGGTCTATCCAGGTCTTGTGTGTAGACTTCGGCTCGGTTTTGTGGATGAAAGCTTCAACTTGTTGTTTTCTCTTTTCTTCTTCGGCGACAGCAAAGTTCTAGTAGAGAATATGGGGCCATTGTGAGTCAAACGAAGATAGACAGATGGCGAACATACCGACGAGCTCACCTCGCCGATGACTGCGATGAACATCTGCATGAGAACGACTAGCAACGCGGAATATAGAAATCGACTGAGTTTTTCAAGCCCCAGGATCGAGATCGCGGGGCATAAGGCTTACAGTTTGAGAAAAGGAACCATGCTGATAGGAAGATGGCCGTAATGACGCCCTGCTTGTAAGGAAATTCAGCCGACATCTACTCGATTGCGTGTCAAGAATGTGCGTGTGAGCTGAAGGCTGTCGATACTATGGCCACGAGAGGCATCCTCTTACTGCAGTATATAGTGGATCCGTCCAGTCCTCGGATGAGAAGATTTGGTATTGAGCAAGGAACGCATTCCAGGTCGAGCTCCAGTTCATGGTCTCTTCCCCGCGTGGAATGTCACCCTGGTAAATCATGCAGACTCAGAATTAGATGTCAGGAGACACACCGAGCTACGCTTCACTCACCTGGAAGAGCTGGATGGCGAACAGTGAGGCCAGGAAATTCATCATGACGAGGAACGTGACCATATTGAGTAGCCCTCCAATGCTCCCAAACACGGCAAGCTGTGTCAGATCGATCAGTCACTTGATTCACCTTGAACGGAAAAGGGGGAACGAAGACAGACTAACGAGTAGAGGCTTCATTCTTGGAGACCGAATACAACCTATAGCGTTAGCGGTGTACAGTGTTGTCCGTCTGAACGCAACGCACTCACCTCGGGACCACTCTGCCAATGAAAGACATATGGTGAGCGTCAGCCCAATCTGGGTACTTTGTGGACGAAGGGAACGGGGAATGAACGTACAGGATAACCCTGTACCATCGAGCCAGAGCTGTATAAGAACGATTTGGGTCAGTCTGATCGACACATCAAGAGTCGGAAGGTGTACAAACACACTCACGGAACAGACTTAACCACCTCGCAGCCTCAGTTCGATCCACACCGGGGACACAGATGATTGTAGCAACCAACGTGAGCACGAGGTCAAACAGATTCCTCTTTTCTCTGAAGAAGATTCCAAAGTCCGGAGCCACCATGACGATCCGGATGAGTATTTCGATGTCGAAAGCAATGGCAGAAGCGAGATCGATCCAGCCTGGGGTTGATTGCAGTCAAAAGAGTCTGTCAATTGAGTTTATCGAGAGCGAGGAGGGGAGTCGAACGAACCCAACATGTCCATATAGCTTTCTGAAGACTCAGCCGATTTTGTGGCTTGAGCAGCGAGCATCAGAACGATCAAGAGCGGCCAGATGAGTTTGGTGCTCTCGTAAGCTCTGTTGAGGAAGGATGGAATCTTGCGCTTGGATGATGACTTGGCAGGGTCGCCTGTACTGGTCCAGTCCTGGTCGACGCCCAAAGTAGCGTTGGCTCTGATGGTAGATGCGAGTTGTCTGTCAATTCAGGTGAGCACTGTTCATCTGAAAGTGGGCGACAACGTACGACGAGGCCCCGAAAGCACTTTTTTTCGTCTCTGCTCGTACGTCACCGAAAACGTTGGTGATAACGGCGACGAGAAGTGACCTGGAGAAGAGGACTCGGTCAGAGGGGATCAAAGACTTGGTGTGGAAGTAACAGACGGTTTGAGAGACTGACGAGAACCAGAAGTTGAGAACAATTACGCTGTGAAGGGCAGATGCAAGCAAGGTGAGCTGATCGTGGGCCGCTCATATGCATCACAAAGGATCAAGCGTACCAGATGATGAAATAGAGGCAAGAAGCGTTATAATCTGTGTCCATCATGTTATACATCAGAGGAGCCCAACCATTCGCTGCAAGGCCAATACATCATTAGATCTCGTCTTCAGCCGAATCTAGATGCAAAAGGACACAGAGGCCTACTTACCACTTGCGATAACGACGATTTGCAGTAGACTGGCAGCTATGTTGTCGAATGATTGACCATCCTGCGGGTTCTGCTCCGCCTCGACGCAAATCTGGCCTCGAGGACAAATGTATCCTTTGACGGACTCGATCTGATCGGTAGAGGAGAGGTTCGAGATTGGGACATAGCCACGGTTCGTGTTCGAGACGGGATCGTACCAGCCTCCGCAAAACTGGGAGAGAGAGACCGGCTCGTCTTCACCTAAAGCATGTAGCGAGAGATGTAAGCACCACAAGCCTAGGGTAGGGACGAGTAAAAGGCGACGAACCGAGAAGATAGCACGAGCGCCGGAAAGAACCCCGGAACGCCTGCACGCCGATGATCGAGAGTAGAGTGCCGGCAAAAAAGATGTAGAAGGAAACGTTGAGAAGGAGCGGAGCCGCTCGTTTTAGAGAGTGCAGGATGGTCTGATATCGACAAGATAAATGATCTCAGCGTAGGCAAGGGCATTGGACGCGAGCAGGCTCGAAGAGAGCAGTTACGGACCGCTGTGCCACTGGAAACGAGGAGGAGTCTACCTGTACGAAGAATGCTCAACGCACGGAAAATGAAGAGGTGGAGTCCGGGTGTGATTTCATTTCCAGTCACCGCGAGCCAGAACATGACCCAAAAGGAAATGATTGCTAGGAAGTCGAGTCGATGCCATGAGTGCCGAAGATACTGTCAGGATTCGAAGCGTGTATGAGCATCAAGCAGACCATATCGCCTGTCCTGTAGAGAAACCCAATGTACGAACAGGTCGACCAAGAGCATGTAACTTCCGCTGGGCAGCCAAAGAGAGCTGGAAGGGAAGCTCTCGCCTCAGGGAGGGGGAAGGATGCGACGACTGGTGGCCGTTTGTGTGTCGTGGCCGACTTGAGGACACATGCGTAGACGAATCAGGCCTACGAAGCGATCCAGAGAATTGAATCAGCCAGTGACAGGTACAAGAGCCCCGGATCTCACTCACCTTGATGTAAACGCATCGTCTTCCAAAGGCGCAAACGAAATCATCTCGTCCTCGTCGCTGCTCACAAGCTCATCGTCCTCCTTCTCCTTCTCTCTCTTTGCTCGTAGTCGCTCCGATTCGATATCCACTTTGGAATCAGCGTCGCGGGAATGTGAGAGTTCCATGACTGCTTGGAGCTTGATGCGGGCTCGTCGAAACGTGGCGTAAGGGTCACTCTTATCAGCATCTGTAGAAGCTTGCGGTGGTAGAGCCATTGTGGACACATTAGACTCCACGACAGCCTCTGCCCTCGACGCGTGACCTGATGAGTGTGAGAAGGATGGACGGAAACTTTGGCGAGGATCGATGATGAGTCCAGAGACGACGATCCTGGCGAGCATTTCGGCGCTGATAGCAACAACTTGGTGTCAGCCGATGTGGAAGCGATGAAGCTGCAATATATGAGTGGATATACTCACGTAAAGATACAAAAGATGATGAATAGTACATAATCCTCCCATTGACGGAACCAACCGTCCTCTCTAATTGTCCAAGGATCGCCGCGAGCACCTTGGATGGTGACGGTTACGATGTTGACGATGATAAGGCAGAGGATGAAGGGTTCGGTCCATCTACAATCAACTGGAGATCAGCATGAAGGTCTCCCATTGTGAATTATCGATCTTTCCAACGTACGAGAACCTGAGTACCCTCCAACATATCCTCCTCACAGGACTATCCGGACCAAAGATACCCAAGCTTTTACCCTGCAGCACGCCCCATGGAGATGAGTGGCTTGCGTCGATCGAACTCGATCTGCTCTTGAAACCCGTATCTGAAATTTCAGTTTCCGATCCTTCCTCATCGTCCAGTTTCGTCGCACCAGTATGGTCTCTCACTCTCCTGCTGCCGGCGTTCACTACCTGCGTGCTGACGCGACGTAGCCCGCGTTTGACGCTCGCACTAAGTCCCCCTTCTGTCTTTGAGCTTCCCATATAACTTTTTCTGCTCCCTAGACCCGATTTTGATGACTTGAGACCACAGGGAGAAGTATCGTGGGTCGTCGGTAGAGTTGAGTCGGAGTTGAGGTTGGTAGTCGAACTAGGTGCGGTCTGGGAAGGGTCGTTCTGGTCAGGTGGAGGAGCGTAACGAGATGATGTTCTGGTGCGAGGAGAATAGAAAGAGCTGGAGCTGGAGACAAGTTTCTGCTTGCCCTCCTCGTCTGACGAAGAGGAGCCTGACGGAGACAAGTCTTGTTGAGAGATTGACCACCTGCTGCCGTGAAGACTTTGCGCGGACGAGGGATCGACAGTGCTATTGATGGGCACGGTGGTACCAAATATATCCGACTGGAAGCTCATGGCGGTCGGACTGAGGCTCAGGGGTAGGGCTGAAGTCGATCCTTCAGAATACAGATCATCTCGATTGGAAGAGGACGAGGATGAAGACGAAGACCGGCGAAATCGAGAGGATGCTGGAATACGACCTGGGGAGAGTGGTGCGGTTTCTTCAGCGGTTCCAAGGGGGAAGGTGTTGAGCGTCGGGCTTGCAGAGGAGGACAGACGACGCGACCAGGGCAGTCGACGAGAGGCTTCTGATGTTGGATCTGGTGAGAGCGCTGGAGAGGACGAACGGGAAGGCGAAGAGGACATGCCGAATGTATCGTTGAGTGTTGGGTATATGTGGGAGGTAAAGACAGGGAAACAGTATGATGGAAGGGACGCCGAGAGAACTAAATTTGAGAGGGCCGAGCTAGAGCGGAGTGACCCGGTAAGATGATCTAGAGAGACGGGCCAAGTTGAGATCTTCCAGTCAGTCTACCACGGTATCGTTAGAGTACGCAGCAGGTTCCAGCAGTGTCGAGTAGACAATGATTAGGGAGGAGAGCCAGGACGGCACAGCTGCGGACGCAGGCGAAGGATCCATTTCGCCTCCTCCTGGCCTCTCTCTTGGCGGATTGAAGGATTCCATAGTGCTAGGATAGTCGAAACGGTGTGGTTTCTGTAGGTATACTGCACGCTTCGAGCGACATCGAGAGTGATTGGAGAATTGACGAGAGCGGTTCTCACCTGGAGGTGTTGGGTTGAACCCTCTCAAGATGACTGTGCACGATACTGTCGATCAGGGGCTGATGTTGGAGTGTAAGAAAAGTTCTAGAGTACCCGATTTGAAGACTGCCAGAGCGATTCAGGACGAGATGGAGTAGGAGGATGACCGGAAGTGAAGGAGATGCGGGGGAGGTGCCTCATTCTTGCCTCTTTCGAAATCTCTCGTGGAGGACATTCCATCTGAACCTCCATCACTTCTCACCCTCCCAGCTCTCCCAAACTCCCACCTGTTCCTTACAATCTATACTTAATCTCCAACATGGCTGAAGAAAAGGACCCTTTCTACCTCCGGTCAGACTCAACCCCATTCGTTCGCTTTGGATCCAGCTGTCGAGGCGGAAGACTGTCGAAGTCGAGCTGAACTTGGGAAATCTCTTTACGTGATCTCTTTCGCTATGCTCTCGTACGCTTCTTTCGCCTCTCCTTTTAGATACTAGTGAGTCCTCGCACCGTTTCTAAGTTCAGAAAAGAGTCGACTGGGCTTCGTTTGCTGATCCGGATTCAACCTTTTCTTCCCTGCTCTTCCTTTGTTCGTTCGCGTCCCTAGCACCGGACATATGGGACAGCACGGACACGAGTTCCTCGAGTTCGAGTACTCCCAGGGACGACTGAGATACGCCAACAACTCCAATTACAGGAACGATAGTCTCATCAAGAAGGAGAGTGAGTAGACGCCGATCCAAATCAAGGGGCGCAGAGGAGGCTCTCAGGTCGTAGGACGCGTGCCTGTAGGCATCCATGCTGACGGCCGATCACTCGTTTCAGTGTACCTTGGGTCGGCTCTTATCAAAGAGATTAAGCGTATAGTCGAGTCATCAGACATCACCAAGTTCGTCTCATGGGCGCGTCGTTTCTCGCACTAGGAAGGGCAGAAGAGAAAGAAGCTGATCAGCCCGGCTCCTTTCGACATTGCCTTCCTCACTTGGTGTCTGTTATCAACCTTACGATCCATCTCTCAGGGAAGACGACTCCAAATGGCCTAAGAAGAACGTCATCGGCAAGCAGGAGCTCGAGATCCGTGTCGGAAACGATCACATCTCGTTCGAGGTACGCTCGCCTTTCCATCCCATGTCACGGCGGAGTTATGGGCACCTGGCGTATATCAAGCTCACTTTGTCCTCTTGCCGCTCGCAGACATCCAAGATCGGATCATTGGTTGACGTTCAGGACTCAGAGGATCCTGAGGGACTTCGAGTGTTCTACTACCTTGTCCAGGATCTCAAGGTCCGTATCTGCTCTCATCTCAGTAATCATCTATTTTCCAGGCTGATCGGTGCCTGTGATTGTCCCATACCTGTCCCGTCCGTCAGTGCCTCATTTTCTCTCTCATCGCCCTGCACTTCAAGATCAAGCCGAGTACGTGTTCATCCTCCCTTTCCTGTCCTATATGAAACACTGCTGACGGTTATCTACTCATTTTCGTTCGACCCGATCAGTCAACTAAGCTATAGAAACTACCGACTTGCCCTCTTTTTTTCTTCTGATCATCGACGCTTCGACCGGCGATAGCTCGCGGGCGATTATGCGATGTACTTGTATCTCTGGTTGCTCTGACACGACATGTAGATTGAACCTGAAATCACGTGTAGAGTCGAGGATGAAAGGCGTTGACAGCTCCTCGTCACTGAAAAACAATTTTCGACTGTCACATGTCTTGTCGGGTAAAATGTCTACCTTTTCCCCCGTCGGACTCCATTTTCCTCCCGTCAAACGGTGACGCCTTTCACTGTCCCTCCTTCCAAGCTCTAACATCGACTAGCATGTCCTACATTGTCTCTCACTCCACCCTCGATGCACTCGCCTTGGCAGCTTCTCACCTCGCTCAAGCAGCCAATCTCATCCAGCATTCAGTCTTAGCCCTTCAATCGTCTAGTTCCTGCACCTCCTCTGGTCAGATTTTGCCGGATCCTGCGCCTTTTCTCGAGTTACTTACAAAGGCAGTACACGAGCTGGAGATGACCAATCAGTAAGTGCCTCTCGAACGTATCGACGCCGCTTGATTTAACCCTTGCCTTTGTTGTGAGCAAGGTCCGTCTGCGACGGTGTCGCAATCCCCTGATACGTGCAGTTTTTTCTAGATCATCCTTCCTCCATCCCCGTGCAGAACCCAACGCTATCTCCCAAGACTCCTCTGGACCGGTCGTCGCCCAAGCTCCGCATAGGAGTCAATCTCAATCCGTCTCACATGCGTCCTTCTCACAAGCTCGGCCTCGTCGACTCTCCTTTGACTCCTCGCTCACCGATACTACATGCGACTCGATGGAAGACGCTACTACTTCAATTCACGACCGCAAGATTCCGTCTCAACAATTGGATGAAGGAGGAAGGGGTCGCACGAGCAACTCGGATCACGCTGGTGATGTCTTCTCGGAAGTCACAAAGCTCAAGAAAGGTGAGACAAACGGGGCGTCAAAGGCACATTTACATTCCAGGTATGTCGATAGTCAAATTTCTTCGACTGGAACTTTCTTCTCTGACAAGATTGCACTTCAGACTGATAATGCTCGTAACAAAATGACCAGCGCCCCCCTGTCGCCATCGTCCTCTCATCTCTTAACGTCTGTCATACCAGATCATATCACGGTACAAGGCTCTCAGAGGCTAAGGCCGATTGGTCTAGGAGCACCCAGTCCCGAATTCAAGATGACAGAAAGAGCATTTCGCCCCACCATGCTTTCTTCCATTCTACAAGAACAAAATACGACACAGACTGATCAGGACATCAGCATAAGGGACAGAGTCAAGCTGGATGGAAACGCCCCCAAGGGGGACCATAGTGAGGGCAACATCCTTCGCAGAAGTCTAGTTAAGCAGTCGTTAGTCCGCATGCCTCACCCTCTTGCTCTGATGTCATTCATCTCGTCGCAGTTCCCTCACCCTCGCTCCCTCTGACTCCACCTCCAGCTCATTTCGAGAAAAGGCACGTGAGATTTCATGCAAAACTGCACCAACGATGACGTCAACAACCTCAGCTCTGCTCAATCTACCGTCAGTCGCATATCATCTCTTTGAACCGTAGCATCGACATCTGACAGCTTACTATGTGCTTCACCAGATCTAAGCCCTCCTTTCTTCGAGCCAACTTTCGACGCAAGCGGTCAGATTCGCCAGATCGTGATGGTGTCGATAGTGGTGCGCGGAAAACGCTCCGGTTGGTATAAGGTATATGTTCGGACGGAGATCTGAACGACGAGAACACGATGAATGCGAGAGATGAAAAGATCGATCATGACTGCCATTGAGAGGGCAAGCAGTCAGAGAAAGCTCATATACCGTCACGTACGCACGCGTCTTGCGCTTTCGAGAGGTTGTCATGAACCGCATCCTGCTCCCCATCATCTTTCTCAACCCTCTGCGAGCTCGTCTGGTCGTCCCAGTTCCATCCATCTACAAATCTCATCGTAGCTCTTCCACCATGGCTCCAAAGCGAAAAGTCCCTCAATCACCCACAAGCTCCCATAGCGAGGCGGAATCAAACACTACCACGTCCCCCGTCAAGGTCTCCCAACCTGTAGACGCTTCTGGCCCATCAGTCACGAAGAAAGCCAAGGCTACTACCGCCAATGAAGATAAGAAGGGCAAACAGAAGCTGGAAGACGAAAAGGCAAAGCCAACCAAGAAGACACCCGCTCCCAAGAAGGCGAAGGTCTGTGCACGGTCGCACTATTTTGCCTCGTCAAGCTGCTCTAGATCAATACTGATCGGACCAGGACTTTGTGTCGACGTATCAACTCGATGTTCCATAGCCGACCGCGTTCCCTCAACCAGAAGGAGAGCCGGAATACCCGGAGACCGCCTACACCAACAAGGCTTTGCCTGAAGAGTACACCCTCCCAGCAAAGGTTGGGGACATTAAGGTAGGCCTTCTTAATACGCAAATCGCGACTGAGTCCACATGGGCTAAGCTAATCAGAGTCCGATCGACAGATCTCGTGCTGGAATGTGACTAGCTTGAAGTCAGCTTGCGATCCCAAGAATGTTCGTCATTGACGTCGATCATGAGCCTTTCTCCTTCCTGAATTGACCTGCTGACAAATACGAACTTCCGCACACTTCAGGGCTCTGGATTCATGGGATACATGCAAAAGGTAGATGCAGTTCCCACCGCGAAGCCCCCTTCTGTTATCAAGATGGTATGCCATCCGATCTTTGCCAGCTGCTGAACATGACTCGATTCGGTATCTAGGAAGATGCAGATATCTTGATTCTGACAGAGACTAAGCGAAATGACATGACTCCTATCCCTCAAGGTACGTGTCCTTTCTTTCACTCATCGCCGATCCGTTGATCGGCTGATCGCAGTACTTGATCCTTTCAGACAAGGCACTCAAGGAGAAGTATCCATACCAGGTACGATCTTGGATCACTCACATGGGAATCTGATTCTGAAGCTGATTGATAGTCTTGTTCGACATAGAAATGGGCCAATTCTAGGTAAGACGGCAGACTTGAATTGTCAGATCTGATTCAGGTCGACAACTCATCCCTCATCGCTCTCGATATATCAGTCAGAAGGGCTACGCTGGAACGGTCATTCTCTCCAAGGTTGAGCCACTCAGTACCGAAGTTGACCTCAAAATCAACACGCCTTCGGGTCAAGAGGTCGTCACGGGCCGGCTCGCCATCATGGAGTTTCCAACTCTCTACCTTCTGGGAACTTATGTATGTCTCTCCATCTATCAGCTTAGCTTGTTCTGTCTTTCGTTTGGCACGACACTGACAAAGATCGTCCGAGGTACTCTTAGGCCCCAAACGCTTCAGAGAAACTCAAGAACATGGCTGGGAAGGAGCAATGGAACGTAGCCTTCGAAGCCAAGCTGAGGGAACTTGAGGCCAAGAAACCAATCGTCTGGGGAGGTGATCTGAACGTTGTCGCTTCTGGCAATGATAGTAAGTCGCTGTGTGATCTTTGCGTGCTGCCCTGCCTACTCACTTGTGTAATCATTGTGTCTCGTGGTTCTTCCAGTCTCCGACGCAGCGAAGAACTGGAATAAGGTACACCAAGTCTGGACGGACGATTTTGTTGCGCATCTGACGACGCTGATTGAGGATTCGTTTCACGCCCATTTCACTCGACAGGCTCCAGGATGGACACAAAAGGAGCTCGATGGGTACAATTCTCAGCTCAGCATCGGTCTCTACGATGCTTGGCGAGATATCAAGGGTCCAAATCGAGGTCCGTTCTAGTCAGACGTCATGCCGACTGGACTTGGTTCGTATGCGAGACTGACGATGTCCCCTCGAGGGTCCCTTCTCCGAATCAGTTGAGTACTCGTTTCACTCAAAGAGAGTCCTTCAGAGGGAAAAGGGTAGAGGCTGGAGGTTGGACACATTCGTGGTGAGCGAAAAACTGCGAGACAGGGTTAAGGCTTGCGAGATTCGAAGAGAAGTCTTTGGTCCGAGTGATCACGTGCCAGTCGTAAGCGTTCATCTCCATTCAATTTCAAGGAGCTCTTAACAGATATCTGTCTAACAAATCGTTTTTTTCTTTGGTCGATAGGTCCTCGAGTTGTCGGGAGAGCTTTAAACAGATCGAGAGACGACCAATTCGCGATGATAGGGACTAGGTTCACTAATTTTCATCGATATTGAATGTTAATCATGCAATATCAATCCCATGCACTACATATCGACGTTTGCACATCAGCTTTACTCATTCGGACAAACAATCCCAACCGATTTGTGAGAAATCGTCGCTCACCTGAGGTCTCCACCGCCGATCCAACCGACCGCTTTCGATCTCTCCTTCTCAGCCAAAGCCCTTTCCTGGTCGATAGCTTCGCTTTCGTTGGATACGGTCAGCTTGGGGTCGTCTTGGAATCGAAGTTCGGTAAAGGCTCGAAGCAGGTTTCCTCCTCGATCTGAGTCTGATTCTGAGTCATCGAGCAGCTCCTGCATCTCTGGCGTGAGACGGAAACCTTTACATACTACAAACGCCTCTGTTGAGCGATGAGGTCAGTAGAGCGAATGTTTCAGCTTCGATCGATCGACTGGAAAGGCAGACGATTCACAGATACGATAGAGGAAGAGATTACGTACCACCACTGCCTTCTCTACTACTCCTTGGTTTCCTCACCCAAACACCACCTGAGCCATCCTCCGTTTCTGGGAAGAACACACGTAATTGAGAGACCAAAAATTCGGAGCGTGATATCGACGATGTTCGGAAGATTTTGGCGACGAACGTGCCAGATGGAGAGAGGAGGTGTAGGGTTATTGAGAGGGCCTGAAGTGTTGAAGATCAGCATTCTGTTGAGCGGTATCAAAGGGATCAGACGACAAGCGGACTTGTGACCAACGGCAAGGAGAAGTTGAGCCTGGAGATGAGCGTCGAGCGTATGCAGACCAGTGACTGCGTAACAGTACCGAACGACGGATAGGATCAGTCACCATGGACACACTCTCAGGGTAGGTAGAGGATGAGTGATCAAGTGAACAGATGTACCATCAGGAGCACCATCACAGATGACCAGTTCTGCCTTCTGGTCGCCCATAGCTGATATAACGCGGCGGGCAGTCGTCAGTGAAGTGATGTCGCCGAGAATTTGAGTGACACCATCCAAAGGAGCCTATGTTAGGGATAGATCAAAAGACGATGAGCGAATACATCTAAAGGCATTATTGATCACGAAGGAGGCTAAACTGCACCATCGGTTGAAGGTCGACGCCAACAATTCGAGCTGGATCCCGCGTCTTGTCTGAACTTTTGAATGTGATTCCCGCGTAGAGTAGTGATATCAGCTTAATCTGACAGATCAAATGATCAAGTAGTCTTGTTCTCACTTTAGCTGGTGGACGAGAACCTGACTCCACGAGCCAGGGGCAGCGCAAAGATCCACTGCGTTTCGGACGCCATTGAACAGATCAAATTCTTCCGATAAATGGAGCACTGATTGGTGATGTTGGAGCAAGTCGATTGAGTGAGCAGAGTCGAAGGGCGATTAGCAGACAGGAACGAAGGCGTACGCTTGTAGGCTGATCGTGCCCGGTATCCCTCCGATTTGCCTAAGTTTGAGAGAAAGAGAGAGTTAGTGGAGATAATGCCAGATCAACAGCGATAGACCGTGAAGTGTAAGACCGAAGGTAAGGGAAGCGCAGCGCAAGGTTCAAATTCGGGTGAAGGTTGAGGACTGACTGAGACGATAGTAGATATCTCTTGCATCAACAGCGCTTTTCTTTCCCATGTATGAAGACTGAGCTCGGGTGTGTTTCTGTGGGTAGTGGGGTGGCTGACAGTGGACGTCAAGAGGGTTGATTGAGGTTAGGAACGAATCGAGCTGAATCTCCCCAAACTTGAGACCCGTCTGAGTCTTAGTCGCCCTCCATCACCCTGTGTTCGTAGTCTTCAGAGACTCGTGACACCCGTCATGATCCCATCCCTTCGCCTGCTGTATTCCTCCTTACCAAGGACCGTCTCACAAACTCTCAACTTGCCACTCGCTCACCCTACAACTTCGGCTTCGACCGCTATCGTTCACGGCTGGGTCTCTTCCATTCGTTCGAGGAAGAAGGTCTCGTTCTTGGAAGTCAGGGACGGGTCGACGAGTAGAGGGATACAGGTCGTTGTCGAGGGTACCAAAGGTGAATCGGGAGGACTGAGAAAGTAAGATCCCACTCGTATTGAAGCGTGTTGCGCTTGTGTGATCAAGGTATTTCGATTAGACTAACACTAGGCTCGAGCGTGTCACTAAATTCCAGTATAGTCGATAGTCTGACCAGAGGGACCTCAATCAAGATTACCGGCGAACTTGTTGCATCTCCTGGGAGTGGCCAGCAGACTGAGCTGCGGGCCAGCCAGCTCGAGGTGTTGGGTGAATGTGACGGTGAGGTTTGTGTCTGATCATATATCTTACCATAATTATCAGTACAAGCTCAGGCATCTCAGTGATGCATCACTGGACGGTGATGGTCTGGGCAGAGCTCCGAAACTCCATTCGATCTTTCCATCTGCCTCATGCAGTGCCCATTCAACCTGCCGTAGGTCTAGGCTGACATTTGACTTTTGCCCGGATTTTGACCTCTAGGCGTATCCTATCCATCCAGTCGGCAGTGGCTCGACCTCGGAACGGCCCATTACTTGGCTTCGAGATCATGCTCATCTTCGCATGCGTGAAGTCGAGAATCAGGCCATGGTTAAGGTTCGCGATCTCATGACAAGAGAGTGGCGAAGCTACTTCGAAGTAAGTTTGAGCTGTTCGGTTGGCATCTAGTCTGAGGAGAAGAAGCGAGATTTGACTGGAGCTCATCGACTGATCTTCTGCTCTACACTTGGGCTTGACCATCCATCGCATGATTCACAAAACAGCAACGAGACTATCTACACATCAACACGCCACTGATCACCTCGAGTGATTGCGAAGGAGCTGGCGAGGCATTCCAGGTCGTCTCTACTACAGCAAAGCCAGACGATCCTTTCTTTCGTTTGTATCCAGATATATCTCGCTCGATGCTGGTTTCTCTGATTGATCTCTAATAATCATCGCCTTCCGATCTCCTTTACCTTCCACAGCTCCTCCTGGCGGTAACCTTACGGTCTCTTCCCAATTACACCTCGAGCTCTACCTACCAACAAGTCCACTTGTCTACACCCTTTCTCCAGCGTTTCGAGCCGAACCCTCCGCCACTCATCGGCATCTTGCAGAGTTCTGGATGCTGGAAGCGGAATGTGCGTTCGTCACTTCGGTCCATCAAGTAATGGATGTGGTTGAGGAGGGCATCAAGAGTGTTCTCGGTGGGCTGAAGACGAAGATGGAGGCAGACGACCGAGGGACAGGCTCGTCGGGCGTTGGCGTGTTTTGGAACAAAGAAGAGGTCAGAGAGAGAATCATGGGGGCCCTAGGAGAAGACAACTGGCTGAGGATGAGCTACACAGACGCGATCCAGTTGCTGCAGAAAGTCCACACGCAAGCCGTAGAGAAGAACAGAAGGGCATCTTCCCTTCCAACCGACCTTACATCAATATCAGCATCCTCGACGTTAGATGACCCTCCACCCATCGAGCAGCCCTTCACATATCCACCGATTCTTGGATCTTCTCTTCAGTCGGAGCACGAAAAATACCTGGCGGGCTCATATGCCAAGCGACCCATCTTCATACACGACTATCCAGCTACTCTCAAGCCTTTCTACATGCTTCCGACGCCAACGAGCGATGCTTCTGGATCTCAACCGCCCTTGCCGACCGTAGCATGTTTCGACTTACTGGTACCAGAGCTTGGCGAGCTAGCCGGTGGATCATTACGAGAGCATCGACTCGAACCCCTACTGGATGTCATCAAGTGAGTACCACATGCCTGGCCCGACATCGAACGTCAGACAATCCAATTGCTGATCAGCCCTTCCTCGATGTGTCACTGTGATTCAGGGAACGCGATATGAATGCTGCCCCCCTCGACTGGTACCTCGACACTCGTCGATTTGGAACGATGCCCCATGGAGGCTTTGGGTTAGGCTTTGAGAGAATGTTGGGGTGGGTGACGGCGACGCATGATGTGAGGGATGTAGTCGGATTCCCCAGGTGGAAAGGAAACTGTCGATATTGATTGGATTGATCGGATCTTCCCATCCTCCTCGAGAGAGTCGACGACGGAAATTAGCTCAGTTCCGCATTGATCGAATCTTCGAACCCCCTTTGTGTTGTTTACCTTGATCTCGTCTGGGTTCTTGCTCACCCCTTTTCACCTTTCCCGCCCTGTGCCGTGCCTGAATTCTTTCGCCACCCCCTCTGTCTCCTCTGACTTCGTCCGCTTTCATGTTTTCATTCCCGGCCTTTCCCTTCCTTTCCGCCTTTCGTCTTCTCCTTCATCAGGTGTTTCCTTCCTCACCTCTTCCTTCGACAGGATGACGTTCTCTCAGCTCCTCTCTCAACGTTCTCTACAAGCTATCCCTTCCTTTAAAGATAACATTGACCGCGCCACCCCACCGCCAGTCGAACGCAGCTCTCCCTCTCTATTCGCGCGACTCCGGAATCACAACAACAACACCAACAACAACAGTAGTCACCCGAACGCATCGACCAACTTCAAAACGCCTGTACTCAAGTCGTTGACCTTCTCTGCACGACCGGTCTCTCTTTTTACTTCCTCTCCACTCTCCATAAGTTCTATCAGTACATCTGGTACGCCAACAGTGCGAGAGCGAAGAGATGAAGGATGGCTACGATCTCTCGACCTGAAACGGCGGCCGATACATGTGAAAGAGAATGAAGGTGGAAGTGACAAAGTGGGCAAGTCGACGACTAAAAATCGTCAAGGGAAGAAAGCCGAAACTATCTCCCTCACCGATACAGAGATCGCCGAGTGGAAAAGGAAGAAAGGAGCCTCAACGGTTTCCACTCCGTCTCAACGAAACAGCCGGCCCATGACAGTCATCTCCACTCGTCCTCTCGTCTCCTCCCCATTTTCTCACCAAGTCAGTCGCCCTTCCTCTCTCACAGATGAAGAGCTCGCTCGATGGAAACGAGGCATCGCTCCGACCGAAATCTTCGATGCGACTGCACTTGTCGAAGAGAAGCGAGCATCGAGACTTCCATTTCAGTCAGAAGCGGAAAGGGAAGCATGGGAGACCGTTATGGGTATCGTTCCCATGAGAGAGGAAGCAACCGACGAGTCACATGCTTCGGCGATTAAGGACGAGGCTTCGTGGGTCCTGGTGGACGATTGTGTAGAGGAGGCTCCTAGCAGATCGTCGTGGAGAGACCAGGAGGCAGAGTATGAGAAAGGCCTGATATCTAGATTTGACGATGCCATCAAGAAGGGGGGCCAAGGTGGGATGTCGGTCGTTGGCCTGGGGATACAGCATCTTCGTCAGTAGGCTCGTTTCTTGAACTTGGCGTCATGCACCTACTCAGACATCATCAAACTTTCTCCTCAGGCTCAACCGATCAATTACATTCTCAGACCCATCATCCGACCCCTCTTCGACGCTACCGATCTTGTACCGACCTTCTCTCGTGTGTTGCCCCGCCGTCCCCACCCTCACCACCTGAGCCTCACCCTCCTCTCTCGACTATCTTGACGATCAGGCCGGTCGGTGATCCTGGTCTCAGGGTAGAAACCATTTGCTCAGCTCGATTCCTTCTAGAAGCCAAGCTTATGTCGATAGACATAGAAGGCCGAGGCGAACGAGGGCAGGTCGATGAAGCGTGGATGCTTGGTATGTCTCGAAGAGATGAGTCGGAAGAGGAGACCGAGCTCGAAGATGCTCTGGTCAGAATGCATCGCGAGGATGCTGATGAGCGGGTATCCGATCTCCCAGACGAAGCCGGCAACACCGTCCGACAAATCGAGTGCTCAATCTCTCAGACTCCGGACCCACTCAGCATCGACGCCGAAGATAGTTTGAGCCTCTTGTCATTCCGTACTCTTCATCGCTCACCCACGCCAGAGCATGTGGCTGCCCTTCCCCCTCGACCTCCAGCACCATTGCCAACTTACAGCCCTCCTTCAATTCCCCCATTCCGTGCGGGACAATTGCCCTTTTCACCAAGTCTCACACTGTCCGACTCTCCCACTTCTATCCAATCGCCATACACCCCAGTCTCGTCGCCAGCATCATCTGCTGTCGAATCTCCGAAATCTGTAAAAATCCCACCTTTCCGCTACTGTTCGCCTGTCGCCTTTTCCACGGATAAGGAGGATGACCTTGAAGAAGATGAGATGGATCTGTCCAGTATCATCGTGGAGACCTCCGGCCTCACTTCAACTCCTCCATTGTCCAAACCACACACGTTTCACGCTCCTCTCCTCGCGAAGGTTTCGTTGAACCTTCCTCAATCACCCACCAAATCCCTGCCTCATGACCGCACGACTTCGACTACGTCTGAGATTCCGCTACTTTCTGGTGATCTATCGTCGAACAGTATCGACGACGCTATCGTTGTCCAGGCCGTCTCTACCTCCATCACTCACGCTCATGCCGATATACGCGTTCGACCTCAGACGTTCCTGCCGTCATCTCCTTTTCTGACGCGTATCCAAAACGCTTGCTCTTCTCCGAACGCTGCCATCAAACTTCCGCCATCTC
Organism: Udeniomyces megalosporus; assembly: GCA_039545415.1. Lineage (NCBI taxonomy): Eukaryota > Fungi > Basidiomycota > Tremellomycetes > Cystofilobasidiales > Mrakiaceae > Udeniomyces > Udeniomyces megalosporus. Next base: position 403,069 of record BCKM01000012.1, on the reverse strand, counting down.
CTCGAATCCTTGACAAGGCCGGTCATCAAGCCTTTCGTCGACTAGCCGATATGGTTGACTACTCATTTCAAACCGACAGCTCTGCCGACACGAACCCCTATGACTTTGACACGTCGTCTCCATCTACTCGTCCACGGTCTACCCTGCTAGACATCGATCCGTCCTCTCCACATTACTACACCTCAGACACCTCTTTCACTCTCTCAGATTACCTCTCTCCTTCTCCTCCGAAAACCGCGATCACCGCGATCGTCAACGCAGATCTTTCCTTCTCAGAGATACTCGATTCGCCCTCGGCCGATTCCAACACATCTCTTCAAAACTTCCGTGCCCGTATCTGCTCAGCACTCGAACGAGGCCAGCAGTCTCCGACTTCACAGGACCAGTTGGGCAATCCCCTCGCAGACGGTGAAGATGACGACGACAAGGACTTGATGGACATCTCAACGGCACTGGCACTCGAGAGTGCCCATTCTACACCCTTCAGAATCGCTCCTCGGGCGATCGGTGACAAGGAAAAGAGTGGATCGATCAAATCATTCTTGTCCAAACGACGATCGCTGATACTCTCACCAAAGATGGGCGATGGGACGACACCCAGTCGGTCAAGTCCCCTCACTCGAGCTCTCTCCATCAGCATCTCACCTTCTCGTTCACCCCCACTCGGTTCGTACCGAAGACTCAGAAGGTTCCTAGGCATTTCCTCCCGATACTCACTCAGCTTGTTCTTTCTTCCAGCATCATTGCCCGGTGCGTTCCCTGTCGATCCTCCTCCCATCTCAACCCCGAGGACTCCAATCATGCCTCGCCCATTACCGACCTCCACCTTCTCACCCGGGCTCGCCGCTCAAGATTCCGAGGACGATCTTGGCACTGTCGCCAGGGCGATCATGAAACGTGCGAGGGAGAATCAGCGGAGCGTTCGATCAGCTAGGAAGATGGGTATCAACGGAAGTCGACCTTGTCTTTCAGCTGCTCTCGTCACGCCATCTAGGACGACGACCCGACGTAAATTCACCTAAGCGCCCTTGACCCTCACTTAACGTCTTTTTCACTTCATTTGGGCACCCTCATAAACGGAACAAACAAAACTTCTCAGCTTCATGCTCTTTCTGCAGCACGACTTATTACTTTGAGTGCGCTCCACTGTCTTACATGTTTTGCTTCCCTGCATGGTAGTGTGTGTGTGTGTGCGTGCGTATCTTCCTTCCCGAAAAGATGTATAAGAAAAAGGACAACAAAGAAAGAAATAAAGAAACAGGATGCCATTGACTCCCCTCCCCGAACTACTGCCTGGCGCCATCCGAAGACGTAGCTCCCTGCTCCAACTCACGCAATCGCCTCGTGAGGATCTGCAAGTAGGATTGACGCAGTCGAGCTTCTGAGCCGAAGATTTCCGAGACCTGAACGGTCGGACAAGAGAGAAGAAATCAAGTAGGAATGGAAAAGGGATCGAAAAAAAAAAAAAAAACGCCGAATCAGAATTCTAAACCTCGAGGATAACCGAATCGTCGATTTGATCCGAGAGAGAAGTGCGAGATGGAGGAGGAAGCGAAAAAAAAAGGAAAAGGAAAACTTACCAAATCGAGACCTTCGACCTTTGTCAAAGCCGGTGCCAACTCTTCGTTCGTTCGTTCCCAAACTTCCCTTCCACCTTTTTTTCCTCCCATGCTCGAGAAGAGATCCGCCGAGGGACCCTGAGAGAATCGAAGGGAGAGGCTCGATGGGAGGATGGTGGCGAAGGTTCCGCCGGTGTTGTTGTCGTCGGCTGATGATGAGGTGAGCGTGAGGTTGATGAAGTGAAGGAGATGGCGCCAGATGAGGAGTAGAAGCGTTTCGATGATGTCTGTGGAACAAGATCGAAAGAAAACAAGATCGTTTCGTATTTCGAAGCGATGGTGTTAACGAGATATACATACATCACGCGAAGGGAAACGTTCCCAAAACCATGGAGGGTGGACTCACAAAGCGAAGAAAGAGCCTGATCACGAGACGCCTTTCTTGATTGAGAAAGAAGTTGAACAGCGAGCTTCTGGCGTTCGGGTTGACTGTAACTGGAAGTGTTGACTTCAGTTCCTGAGCTGAGGACGATCTGGAAAAAGAAAAAGAAACAAGGGCATGTCAGGTTTGGAAGGCAGACAAAAGTGCGACAGAGTAACTGATGTTATATATACAAAACGTCAACGCACCTCTTCGATCTCGTCTGTTGACATTGATGATGGATTACCAAGCTTCATAGAGGCCACCTGGATCTCTTCGGTCTTCTGACTGAGCTGGACAGTCGCATCGTAGAGAAGAGCCGCAGCAGCCGTGATCGTAGGAGCTCCATCTAAGGGAAGGGAGAGATCAACCGCATGCATCAGGATTCCATGTTATCTACATGCTTGAGTAGGATGGATTCGACCAACGTTTGGGTGCAAGTCCATTCTCGAGGACGACGGGTAACAGGACCGGTCGGAGAGATCTACCTTCTGTTCAAGCATAGGCATGTTCACGATGCCAGAGTTTCAGTAACTGTTTTACAGGCACGCGCGGGTTAGTTTTTGGGGCGAGGATCGGGGGAGAGGGAACTCACCAGAGGGCTCCGTCGACAAGACAAAGTAGGCAAGCAAACTTCTGTTGAGAGCTTCGACGGCTCTTTCGACGTTGTCGTCAAAGACCGAACTCTTGTTGTGAGCTGCACATTGAACGGACGATTTGAGGTTTTGTCAACATCAATCCAAGAAGCGTGTACACGGCAACAAATGCTGACTTACTTGGACTCTGCATCTGATCATCCGATCGCTCGGCATCATTCACAGGAACGATCTGACCGTCCCACTTCTCTCTCAGGAAGAACCTTCCTCCCAAACCGAGAAGCGCGAGATGGAAGCCACCGAATCCAGAGGGGATCGACTGTTTAGAGAACGACACGAAAGACCAGTGAGTGTCGGCACAGGAGTTGTTCGAATCTCGTACGTGCTTCGTCGACTGACCAGGTCACCAAACTCGACCTTAGGAAGAACGAACGCGAGAAGCGTAGCGATCAGGTTGAACTCCTTGATCAGAGGTAGCGGCAAGTAGGACGAGGGCTCCTTTAGAAGGAGAATGAAAGTCTCTCGGTGAGCGTTAAGGAAGGAAAGGGCCTGGACAAGACAAGGCAAGGTATGTGAGCGCTAACGTAAATTGTGAGTGGAGTCAAAGACATAGCAAAGGGCCGGACCTGCTGAGCAGCGATGGATGACGACGATCCCAGGCTTGAGAGGGTGCCGATGACGAGCTGCAACACTGGAAGGAGCATCTGATGGTATCGGTCGATCACAGGAGGTAGGAATGAGTCGAGATCTGGGATAAATCGGTTTGAAGGTCAGCGCGGAGTTGCAGGTGGACCATCAGAGGGAAGTGGACAAACCAAACGCAGACTGGTCAATCTCTGGTCGAGCGTCGATAAAGTAGCACTGTGACAGAACCTCGAAGAGGTGAGAGTCGAGTAGGGCCTCTGCACCATAACGAGACTGGGAGATCCGGACGAGCAACGAAGCCTTTGCTTCGTAGACGTAGAGCGAGTTAAGGTCATCTGGATAGAGGCAAGACAAGGCAGAGTCAGGTTGGATGTGAGTGAAGAGACAAAAATAGTGCGATGGTCGACGAACCTGGATCGGGGGCCATAACACCGAGCAGGTCGTTCTCAGAATCCTTAAGTGACTGGACGAAACTTCGGAGATAACCCGTCTTGGAAAGGACGCTCAAAAGTCGATGACTTCTATCTTCCTTAGACGCTGCGACGAGGGCTTCGAGCGTCGTGAAGGCAACCGTCTTCCAGATCTCGCTTCCGTCCAGTGCATCACGACAGATTATGGGAGCGAGTTTGTCGATGACTGACAGGAAGATGGCGAGGGTTCCTCCGTCCAACGTCGACGTGCGAGGGCCAGATCGGAAGGACGCCGTCGAACCGTTGACCGAAGCTGTGTCGTCGAGGACCTTGGACGTGTCGAGCTCAGGTTTGAGAGACGCTTCGGACGAGGGAATAAACGAAGCGATGAGTTGAAGATAGGTAATGATGACGGTGTAGAGGTTTCCTCGAATGAATTCGGTAGTGCCTGCACGAGTAATGGAGTCGAGAACCTGTCGAAGGAGCGTATGAAGTTTGTCGGCGGGAAGAGAGCCGGAAAGTTCGTCGCCATCTGAGAAAAGGACCTGTTCTCGTCGACCTTGACGGAGCTTGGTGATGAGCGAGAGAACGACCTGGCAGAGAATCTCGGCTGCGGCAGGGGTGGTATCGGAAGCAGAGACGAGTCGAAGAACGGTCGACATGAGATCGAAGATCATGCTCTCTCTTTGCTCGAGTGGAATGAGCTCGAACGACTTGAAGAGAACGATGTCGAGGACTCGCTGCCAAGAGACTAAGCATTGGTGCTTGGCGTGACTGATCTCTCGTCGATGGTTCTCTGCCGCCAAAGCGAGGAGAATACCTCTCGTCTCGAGCTTGATCGTTTCCTGTTGTGGCTCACTCGAGAGGACACCCATCTTCTGCAGCTGTCGACGAACGCCGTTCATTGCTGAGACAAGCGCTCGGAAGTCGTAGATCTCGCAACCTCGCTCGTTAACTCGGAGGCAGGTGTTGAAATCCAACGAGGCGAAGAATGCGAGCTTGAGATCCGAATCGGGGATGTCGTCTTGCCACTCGAAGTCGAGAGAGAGGAGGATGTCGATGATTCGGATCAGGGGTTGGTCTGCCGAGCCTGAGCCATGGACGTGGGACTCGAAGTCGTCGAGAGCGGCGAGAGGAGAGGTGAAGAGAGCATCGACGAGTTTGGCGGCATGAAGTCCAGTTGGGTTGATGACATGCAGCTCGAGGGCAGTGCTGTCTAGGATAGAAGATCGGTAGCGAAGAGAGGAAGTGAGAGCGGAAGCCGAGGTGACGATTTGCTGGCCGTTCGGGAGGCTGACTTCACCGAGAGCTCCTTGGTTGACTGCAGGTGGCAGTGTAGGGAAGACTGAGATTTGACGGTAGGCGTAGTCTTCTCGAGTTCGGATGTATCGGAGGGTTGCAGCGGCGGTATACTCGTGCGAGCAAAGCTGGTGAATTAATTGTGAGCACTTTTCGGCGAGTCCTGGGTTCCTCGTAAGCAACGCCTCCGAATCGACGTCTTGGTCCTCTTCGTTCCTTGGCGCGCCTTGAGAGAGCAACTCGAAGACGATGTGGAGACATGAAAGCCGAGCACCTTGCGCTTGGGGGTCCTGGATCGCCAATTCCGAGGCCGATCGGGTTGGGTCGAACCCGCAGAGGAAGTGAGCAAGGTTTGGACCGGACGACCCTGGAGCGGTGTTGGTGAGGAGTAGGTCGAGAATCGAGGACCGAATAACCTGGATGAGATCGGCGGAGGGAGTGACTGGAGAGTCGGAGGTGACAAGGGACTCGATCGGATCGTCCTCTGGCCAGTCCAAGTCGTTCTGCCCATCAGCCTCGAGGCGACGTACGAATCCATCGAGAATCCTCAGAGACTCGTCCGAGGAGTCGATGATGCCAACGAGTCGGTTCATGCTCGAGCTGTAGACGTTCTCGAATTTATCGACCTGAAGGAAAAACGGCGATTGGCTCAAAGACTTGATGAGCTTGACGGCGAGGAGGACGACCTCTGGGTCTTCGACGTAGTTGACGAGGAGAGCGATCTGGATGACGACCGAATGATTGTATAGTATGTGTTGATCGAGTGGCGCGATGGCAAAAGAGAACGATCGATTCGATCCGGAGAAGGTTTGGGATTCGGCAAGGGTAGGAAGGAGGACTTCGATGTAGAGTGACTGGATCTGGAAAATGCGGTTGAGGATACGGAGTGATCGAAGGATCGATTTGGCGAGAGCTGGTGTTTGTCCGGCGTCTTCCGTCAGGCCATCGAGTCCAACCGAGACGATCTCGAGAAGGTTGCTGAGGAGCGGGGCCTCTGTCAAGAGACGTCGAACGATCTCGAAGGCCGGATGAAGAGCGAGACTAGCGAGGGTGGAACCGTCTGGCTTTTCAGCCAGAAGCGGGCTGAGATCGTACGTCGCCAAACACTTCTCCATGAAGCAAAGTGCCCTCTCTGTCAGTCTCCATCTTTCGGCAGGATCGGCGAAGACGAGCGTCCTCGACTTCATGAAGACGTCCTCGAGGACGTATCGAACGTAAGGGATGATACCGGGGGTTCTCGATCCCGCTCCCAACGATTCGGGGATAGTGTGGGATTCAACCTCGACGCCGTGAAGCAGGGTGATTGACTTGGCGGGAGTGTGGATGAGCGAGTTGAGAAGGTGGACGAAAGACGTGGTGGCGGGGTAAGTCTGAGCAGTCGTCTCTGCCTCTTCGAGCTCGGCCATGATTCCTCCCGCCGATCTGGGTCCAGCTGAAGATCGGTAAAGACCATTGTTGACGGATCCCTTAGAAGGGATGACTTCGAACTTCTCCAGGGCGATCCACATTTGCTTCGCGATGTCTACACCGAGCGAGCCTCCTTCAGGTCCGCAGAAGGCGGCGAGAGTGTCGAACAGAGCGGCCTTGAATTTGATTGGGACGATGCTGTTGATCAGGGAGAGAAGCGTGGGAACAGCTTTGAAGTGCTGGTTTTCGTATAGGGCGACCCGAGCGATGGGGGATGACTGGACGACGTTTTTGAGGAGACGGAGGAATGAGGAAAGGAGAGCGAGCTCGTCAGGTGGGATGGTAGAGGGCGAGTTGGCGTCTCGACGCTGCTGAGTAGGCATGCCGGGCTGGATAGACGACTGAAGGGCTTCGTTGACTTTGGGGAGTTGGTTGGAGTAGAAGATGAGGGCGTTGAAGAGCGAGGACCACGAGCAGACGGTGCTGAGCGAGCTGTTGGCCGATCCTGCAGCGTATTGATCACTTCCGCCCGAGGACAAGAAGCTGAAAGCGAACGTCGAGCTCTGAGGACCAACAGAGAGTGACGATAACATTTCGAACAAGGCCTTGACCATCTCGGGCGTCCTTGCATCTGCGGCCCAGCGGAGGAAAGCAAAGAGTCTGCCGTCTGAGTCGTGCCAGTACTTGAGCCCAGCGTCCGGAGGAGAATCTCGATAAACCGATGCGATGAGCGTGAAGAGTGCTTCGATATCAGCTCGAGGGGCAGTGGGAGCGGTCGTGCTCGCAGCGGGGGTTCGAGTCGAGCGAGCGTTTGGCGAAGAGAGGACGACGTCTTCCTCGCGATGCTTGAGCTTTCGAAGGATGGGCGACATGGTGGTCACAAAGTTGGCGATAAGAAAATCGACCTGAGCCAAGATGTGCCACTTGAACCCAACGTCGACCGCTTCCTCCTTCCTTTCCTTCGACCCGATCGCGGCATTAGCTTCTCCAGCCCCTCCGGTCATGCCCACGTGCGAAGGACCGAGCATCGACAACGAAAGCTCATCCTTCGCCTTCTCTCCCGCCCCGACACCAGCCTTGTTATTGAGACCGACCAGTCTCTCGTTGAGGAACTTGAAGGCATCCCCTCGGATGGCCGAGCCAACCATGCCCTCGACGATTTCCTCAGTGAGGTGAGTTTCTTGCTCGAGGTTGCGATTAAATCGGAAGGCCTCGACGAGGAAGAGAGTCCATTGGAGGGTGATGGCAGATTGAAGAGGGTGCGATTTCCATTCTTTTTCGACCTATGATATGCGTATCAGGAAAATGGGATGAGTGTCAGCGAGGGCCTTATCTCGTCTCAACGCGTGCAAGATCGACGTACAATCTCAGAGGTCATGATCTTGATGAATTGTGAATCTTTCAGGAACCTCTCTTGGATGACCTGTCATCAGGGCCAAGGTAAGATTGTATCAGACTCCAGTGCCGATGGTCGTGTCATGGGACCAATTGGAGGTGTCAACTCACCTGATCCTGATCGATTTCTATGTTTTTGAGATCGTTGAGATCGAATGCGGCAAGAGCCGTCCTAAAGAGATTAGATGCGGAGCGAGGTTAGTCGTGTAGCTAAGCCAGCAGACAGGTCTCTAGCACAGATGAGGAGAAAAGTCAAACTCACGTCGTCATGTACGCCATCATCCCAGCATCTTCGACCGAACCTTCGCCGCCATTCTTTGCCAGCCATCTGACCACGCCTTGAATCTCCTTCTTCCTCAAGCTCCTTCCATGGCTCATCAGGTAGAGTACATGACCTAACCCCTTCCTTTCCAACTTCAAACTCGCCATTCTCTCCTGAAGCATCTCTTTGGAAAGCCTGGTACCAGCTGCTGGACCTCCAGTCGTAGAGGCTGCAGGAGCGAATTGGTTGTTTCCGACAGGATTCGATGAAGGCGATGGGCTGTTGATTTGAGCGAGAAGGGAGCTGATGGTATCCCTCGTGAGATCGATATCTACCAAGATGCGTTCGGCGAGACTGCCTTCTCGGTTGGAACCGAGATCGACGAGGGATCCTTTCAGGTCTTGACCGTACATGGCAAGGATTTCGAGTGGACTCTCGGGATTCGAGGACGAAAGGAAGACGGCTGGATCGTAGATGAGCTGGAGGCATGCCAACATGTCGAGACGTTCCATGTGGAAGATGAGGGTCTGTTGGGACGAGAGGTCGGACATGAGCAAAGGGAAATGAAGGAAGCTGAGTTCAAGGACAATCGATTATGGGTGGTGCTAGCGCATCTCCCACGCGACGATGAATTGTCCCAGCACGTACAGCAGTTTCCGTTGCTGGTCTGTTGCCATATCGAGATTGAGCAGTTATGCCTGCTCTCAGGAGCTGGGCTGAGAGGAGCTCGGAGAGTCCAAGGTAGGAAGAAAGCAGAAGGGTCTCGGCGACGAACTCCGGGTTGACTCTACTCGTCTTACCAGCGACCTTGATGACGCCTGATGGGCGAGAACATATGCAACAGGTCAAGCGTTAGGCGATCGTCCAGATGGGTTGGGGTTGACGCGTAAGGATGGCTACGTGAAACCATCTCGATTCGAATTACGAGGCCCAGATTGTCAAACATGTAGACGACATACCTTTGTCAAGCTCGTCACGTTCCTCTCTCTTGGGCGGCGGTACGCTGAGAAGATTAAGAAACCATGGCCTGGCTCTGTCGAGCTCGGAGTAGACCTCCTTGATGTACTGTTGGGAGACTGGGTTCGGGGAGAAGAGAGTGGAAAGGAGGGTTCTTAGGTGGGAGAAACGATCTGACTGGAAGGTAGATGGAAGGGAAGATGACATGGCTATGGTGATTCTGATGCCTGGTGGGATTTTGGGTGGCGGTCGAGTGCTTGGTCTCTTACGAAACCAAGGACAGAGGTGTCGTTGGTGGTGTTGGAAGAAGGACGTCTGTCTCGTTTTGACTTTTGGGACGGACCAGACCTGACCTTTCCTTTCTTGTCTCCTAAATCAGACCACCTCACATATCATACACACACAGCCAAAGTATAACACACAGTCCCAGACCATAATCCCTCACTCGACCAACAACCCATCAATTTTTCTTCTGCCGGACACCCTCGATATCCATCCCACGTCTTCACCGTACTTGGATCCTACGTACTTCGACAGCGCTTCCTTCCAGCATCCAGACAACTCCATATGCTCTCCCTCGCACCATTCCTGAACCACTCCGTCTCTCTCGTCAAGTTCTCTCAATCCAATCCAATCCTCTCTGTAAAGCTCCTGATCCTCCATTGCGATCTCCTCCCGCCCTGTCACCTCATCCTCAGCCGAGGAGTCGTCCAGTGGTTTGAGTGAACCGAACCAGGATGATATGGCAGGGACGACTGTTGCCTCCTTGGTGAATCGATAGAGTACGAGGTTCGATATGGTAGCTAGGTTGGCTGCATATGTTAGATTCTTCTCTGGTCGCTCGTTGTTGATGTCAGCGATAAATCTACAGAGATATTTATGAGTCAATGAGAAGTCCATCAGACGTTTTCATGTGGATGAGAACAAGAGGCGGGCCCTTGGACATACGTGTTTGTCTCTAAAAAGAGGGGTAACCTATCTTGATCTCGATAGTATTGCGCTTGAACAAGTTTGGCCTGTTGTAACATGTCAGTAACTATATCGAGGACACTTTATTTAGGCGAAATGCACTTGCCTGAGCCCAAGTAGAGTACACTGAACGTCGGGCGGCAGAGAAGGCAACTTTGCAGACCAACTTGACGGGTACAGGGCGGGCATCACAGCGACGAGTCAGTAGCTTGTACACAAAAATCTTGCGTACTAAAAAGTCACTTGGTACAATATCCCGGCAAGAAGAGACAGGCAGAAAGACGAGGAGGGAGAGCCGGGAAGGATAAGCGGCGCAGAGCAGTCTTACATCGTTCGGTTTGCAGCCTGGCAGGTCCGCTATACCCATGTGCTGAGATCCAAAAGTGATGAGGTTGTGTACGGGGGGATCGTTGAAGGCCTCAGTATAAGCTCTATATGACCAGAAGGGAGCAAGACCAAACATGAGTGTGTTTTCTTTCGTCTCAATGGAAACAATGACATCATCGAGTCGCACCTTAGAAACTGTCCACCCTGTGAAAATCCAATGGCATCGAACCCATCCACGAGCTCATCGATCTGGCCAAGTTGTTCAGCTACGAGTTCGATTTGAGCGTTGACGTTGCCAAAGAACCCGGCCTTCCTGTCCTTCCCCTGATCGTCGTCGATCCGGATGCTATAAACGAAGATTCCAGGATATAGAGATCGGATGTCCTCTTCTACTGATCTCATTCCATCCGATCCGTAAGAATCGCCGAGACCATGCCAGATGACGACAGGGTGGTACACCGATGATGGTATGGAGAGGACGAGTAGAGGCAGGACAACAGTGGAGACAAGCAAGCTGAGGTATCTGATCATCGATGTGAAGCAGCAAGGTGTTGAGAGCCGATCGAGAGAGGGACAAAGGAGATGAGAGTTGGATCTCAATTGAGAGCTGGACGAGGGGGTGATCCATGAGGATGAGGCAAAGCCAAACTCCCTGCGGAAAGAACTCTCTCGTTACGAGTCATTTTTCATTCTTCTTCGCCAGAAATACAGTCATGTCCATCGAACGGACGAGATCCAAGCGCGAATAATGGAACAGATAGCGAGAGAGCTCGAGGGGAGGGAAGAGAAGGAAGAGGAAATAAAGGTTAAGACTAGTATAGAGATCGATTCTGATCGTCCCTTCTGCAGACGTGAATAAAAAACGGAAAGGCTGGAACGACAATTAACGAAGAGAAAAATTAGGATCCATATGAAAGGACAAGTGATACAAAGGATGTTGAGTCGATCGAGGCAAGTCTTCTTCTTTAAGCGGCTTCCAGGGCAGCCAATCGTTCTTTGACTGTGCAGCACGAATAGAACCATGAGCGCACACGGATCAGTTCATGTTGGTCTCGACGATGATCAAGATCGACGTCGCACAAGGACTTACGATCTTTGATGGTATCGAAACTGTTCTCCAAGCGACTTCGTGTGTCGTGGAGGAGCTCATCTCTCTCCGCGAGTCTGGCTTCTAGGGTGACGATGTACTCTTTACGTCGTTCCCTAAAACGCCTGGCACCGATCTTGTTTCTACAGATGGAAAAGAGGTGAGAGGCAGACAAGATCGTCAGTATCGTTTGAGATTTGCGGACAGGGGCAAGATGAAGGAACCATCGAACGCACCTGAGTTGCTTTCTGCTCTTTGGAGAGAGCGACTCGTAAACCTCTTGACCAACGCCCCAATAACTATCTTTTCCCGAGAAGTCGGCCTCGTTGTTAGCCTTGCCAATCTCGCCGTTGCCCTTTTTCTTCTTCCCCTTGGGTCCGCTCGTTTCATCCATGTCCTCGTCGTCCTGCTCGCCCGCGACGAAGTTGTCGAATCGAGCGCTCGACGATCCACCTGGCCCGTACTCTCCAAAGTCAGGCGGCAATGGGGGAAGGTAAAACTCGTCTTCCGGATCTTCGACCGAAAGACGTTGAAGAGCAGCCGGCGGTGAAGTCGAAACGGTTTCGCGCTTAGCCTTTCTGTGACGAGGAGACGAGGGAGCGGTTACGATAGGAGCGGGTGTCGATGAAGGTTTAATGCGAGGGGTCGTTCGGGCTGAGTTGGCCGTCGATGGATTCGGTTTGGCGGCCTTGGCGAGGATAGGGGAAGCCCCACAAGGCGAGCCAGCACGTCGGCGTTTGTGAGAGACAGAGCTAACGGTTCGATGAGCTTCTTCCTGAATAGGATGAGGCTGAGGTGGTTGAGGTGGTGGCGGTGGTGGTGGTGGCGCTGACGAGAAGGAGGTCGAAGCGAGCACGGGTGTGTTTTGAAAGTGAGAGGGATGGTGATGATGTTGAGAAGCAGGCTGGAAGGTGGCGTACGGCGAGAATGTTTGGAGGGGAGGCTGATTGGCAGGGACCGAGACAGGGACGTAGAAGTGGGAAGATCGAGAGGAATTGTACTGATAGTTGACATCGACCGGTCCGGCTGATCGACCGACGTCTCTCGAGTTGTAGTCGTATGCTGACTCCCAGGCCCTTCCCAGGTGCGATTCGTTCAGCGTGGTCGATGCATCGACTGGCAGACTAGATCTCTTCGCGGGGACAGAGTGCGTGGCGTCGCTGGGGGAACGGGGCATCTGGGGGAAAGGGAATCCTCCTGTCGAACCCGGCTGGACGGACATTTCTTCAAGCTGCGGAGGTTCTGGGATCGGAAGGTGCGTTGTTGGCGAGATGGCAAAAGTACCCGTCGAATGGCGTTTGGGAGGCTGAACGGTGAAAAATTTCGGTGAGGGGGGAGCTTGGGTCGTGGCTTTAATGTTGTCCGTCTCGTCGAACGAGAATGCGGTGGGGTCGTTCGAACGACCATCGACGATCATCGGCGACTGGGAAGAGGAGGCTTGGTCTTGAGAAGCGAGAGTCGGGATCGAGGCTAAAGAAGAGCCCTCCGATCCACTCGATACGCCAGTCGAGTTGGACACGAGTGAAGGGGCAGTGGTAGAGCCAATGGACGGTCGTTGTTGTAGGTATCGAGGAATGGCAGCGTGAGTCGAGAAAGCAGGGTTGAACGGCTGTTGCTGTTGGTTGGGGCCAAACGACTCGGAGGCGGGCTCAAGATGTCGATCGGCTGCAGCATCCTTGACAAACTGAGAATTTAGATAGAATTATAGAGGACACAACAAAGTCAAGGTGAGGATACAGTGCAGATTTGGACCAAAGACCGTGCCGACGACGGGCCCCGGGAAGAGGAACGAGGAGGCCACGTTGAGTGATCGTGGCGCTAGATAGTGAGGCGACGCGTTCAGATGAAGAGATCAGTTTTCTCACCTCAGATGTCAGCCAGGATTGGAAAGCCTCCGTGTTCGGGGTGAGTGTAGGCTGGATGGCAGACGACTGGAGTGGCGGGAAGAGAGTCATGATGATAGTCGGCGATAGAGGGGAAGAGAGCCAAACGGAGTCAGGGAGGGTTTAGGGAAGTGGAGGTCTTTTTCCGAAGAACCTCGTGCGAGGGAGAGCCCGAACTGAATAAGCTAATGAATGAATCCGTACTGAGTAATCTTGGGTAGAGCTCTCTACTCCGCCGCAAGCAGGTCCGGATGGGAACGGGAACGATTCGTCTGTGGTTCAAAGGAGAGAGTGTGAGAGAGTGGTTCCAGCGAGAGTCCGTACGCATCGTGTCGAAAGGGAGGCGGCGACCGGATGAGGGATCCAGACCGCATCATCGGCTGAGAGAGGGCAGGCTGACAGGATGGCAGCAAAGTGGAGGATGAATAAGAGGACTAACAGTCTCTTGACCTAGAAGACGTCGACGTGGCGAGAGGACGGTTGACAAGGACGACCCGGGACCCGGAAAAGAAGGAGAAAAGGAATCGATCCAGGTGAGTTTCGTCTTCTCTGCCTCGTGGTGGCTTGAACTCGATTCTATCTCTCCGCCCCTAATACTCTGCCCTCTTACTCACGGTGTTCCCAGAAATGATGGATTCGACGCGTGCTTCTGGTCGTCCGTTGAGTGCATATTAAGGTGAGGTCGAAAATGTACGGATGGGGAAAGCCGGGGGAGGAAGGGAGAGAGAAAGAGAGAGCTAAAAGGGAGGATTTCGGCTCGAGCAGAGGGGTTCCGCGGAAATAGATGGATGAATACGTGGACGAAAGGATGAGCCAGCGCTCAGATCTGGTTTGATGGGATGGGGCCGGAAGTGACGAATGGTTGACGGTAGTCAGGGAGCGCAACGATGCTCAAGAAAAGAAACGAGAGCGAAGTGAACGGAGGTCGACAAAAGAAAGGAGGGAGGGAGAATTGCATCCTTGCCTTCCCTCCACCTCGTGAAGATCATATTTCTCGGCCGTTTTAGAGTGAGTCCCCGGGGAATCGATCTGTTTTCAGAAACCTTGGTAGGCCTCTTGTCCTTGATTCTTCGTCTTTATTCGGCCTGCCATCTGATCCGACATCCATGTCGACGACATGTGCGAGCTGAACATCAATCTTTTTCTCAGCATCCCCATGTCGGTACGAGGAAGGAGGGAATCGTCAGCATCGCGAGGTCGGTCAATGACGATCGAGATTTAAGCATCCGTTCGAACCGTTCCGATTCTCCTGACCTTTTTTTGTTGGTTCTGTTCCAAACCCTCGTTTCCGTTGCCTTTCTCGAGGACGATCATCTCTGACTCTATCTAGCCTCGTCCGGACATTGGTCACTTTCAGCGTGCGTCTTCGTAGCGGTCAGAAATTACCCTCTGCCAGACGTGGTCGGTCCAACAAGAAGGAGCCGAGCTTCCTCTCATCTTCTCCCTTGATTTGCCACGTGAGAACGTTGATCCCCGTCACGGCGATATGACGGCGATATGTCTCAATCCCTCATCGGATCTGTGTCTATCAGGATCTTCACGCGTCATGTCATGTCTCTGGCGATGGCAAGGGAAGGGGCGGGGCGGTCAGTCGATCCTCTCGCGTGAGTCGAATCCCGGCGATCATGGGTATCAATTATCAAACGTCCGTTAACGTCGGAGGACTGAGAGAAGAGAAGAAAGCACCGTCAAGCTTTTTTTTTTTGACGATTCGTCGTCGCGTCGATAACTTTAGCTTGAGGTCTAGAAGACAGCAAGCGGTTTCTCTCCCAAATCTTCTCTTTCCTTAAATCGGATCCGGTCCCTTCATGGCCCAGTGTTCAGCCCGACAGCATCCTGATATCTCACGCGATTCAGTGATATATAAAATGACATGAGCATCGCGGAAATAAAGTAGGGATTCCTTTTACAAAACAATCCTGCAACCTATCAGAACAATCTAGAATAGAGCATTACCAGCCTTGATGATCTGTTTGGTTGACGAGTATGGAATCAGTGTCGTTGAACGAAAGAAAATAGAAGCAAGTGCATGACACGAGCCGATATGAACAGGAGGAGGCAAATACATACGAGGGTGAAACAGCATCCAATACCAGTCAAGAAGCTGGGAGAAAAAGGAGAGTCTCAGTATGTCAATCGTATATGACCTGGACGAAAGGAGAGATAAGGACTCACACGACAGTCCTGAGCTTAGCACTGCTGTTGTTATCATTGTTGATGTAGGTGATGTTGTACAGTGCTCTAGTCAAGGGCGAGATCAAAAAGAACCACGTCAGCGAATAGGAATTAAGATTCAAGGAGCTTGTGGATCGATCCTCACCTCGAAGCGAGATAAACAGCTGCATAGGTGTTCATAGTCGATGCCGGAAGCTTAGCGACGGTACCGGCCAGAAGGGCGACACCAAAGAAAGGCAAATTCTCGAAACCTACATCGGGAAAGGGATGGTACCGTGAATGTCAGTCCCAACTCGGAGATGAAAGCAGGGTACTCAGATGTGTCATCATACCATTCTGCTGGGCTGCCTCGGCTCTGACGACTCGCTTCTCATCTGCAGAGAGCTTCTCCTTCTTATTGAGGCCAGCGAGGAAGCCTCGAGGACTAAGGATGGAGCGAAGCGAGATGGATCAGCTTCAATGTCAAATACTTATGCAAGGGTAGGATACTCACTTGGAGTTATCCCATTCCTGACCAGTCTTGTTCTTCTTCTGGAGGGCGTTGAAAGAAGAGATGGCATAGAAGTGAGGAGCAATCGACATGATCCATGCTGCTGGGAGAGCGTAGAGAGCGTAGTTGTTGGTAGAAGAGGTGAAGGACGACATGACGATGGATTGGCAAGTGCACTTGTTTGGTGACTGGTGGACGAGAAGACTAGTGAGGTCAGCGTTAGGGAGAGAGTGGAGGGACACACAACATCATATCGACCGACATCGATGACGTACTAGATCGATGACGTACTAGCGTTTCGGCCAGTAATTGGTCATCCCTCCACTCCACTCCCCTCCATTTTTTCTTTCTCTTCTCGTTGAGTTCCCATCTGCAAGAGAGTGCTAGTAGACGGAGGCACGGAGGTTCTTCACGTCCCGACAAGATGCGATTCGCTGGCTGATATTCGGGAAAATCTTTCTGAGACTCTTCGGGGCAAATCGCAGGCATTCGCCGTGCCTTTTCTCTCGACGTGTTTCTTCGATCGGGCATGATTACTGAAGCTGCATCCTGCATCTTAAGTAAGCTAGCTCAAAATTAAGGGTAGTGTGGTCCCATCGTATCTGATGGAGCTTTGGAACTTAAACCTTCGGCTGCGACTGTTTGATCTTCTCCGCCTCGAACGCTCGAACGTCCTTCCTTCTCGTCAGGATGGTGAGAAGAGGAATAGTGATGAGGGATATGCCTACCCAACCGAGGAGGACGCCAGCGTTTTTACCAAGATCATTCTTCGTGCTGAAAATCAGAAAAAGAGTTGTCAGCCCGCCATTCTCAAACGATCGTCAGATCTTCGCTGTGGACCAACTTGAAGATGATGCATCGAATCGCTTCTCCAAGGTTGTAAAAGGGGAGACCGTATCCGATCCGATATATCGGCGAGCCACTCAGTTCGATAGGTACAGAGCTCTCTGAGACGTTGACCTGATGAATCCGATTGACTCGTGTACGTATCAGCTTTTAGATTCGAAACGACTCGAATTAATAGAGTAGCAAGCATGGCTTACAACGATGAGGGCGACAAGGAAAAACGAGACGAATTTGGCAGTCAGAACAGTAATCGCAGCTTCCGTCGCGAGTCCGAGGCCCGCCATTCCTTTGGTCACCAAGTTAGGAGGAAACCCCAGAAACATCAGTCTCCTGATGAGGTGCTATCCGCTATCGAGAACTAACTCACCTAGCCAGAGGAATATCCACCAGAGGAAAAAGCCACCTGCGTGCGTAAAGGGACCTTGCCCGAATGGTGTCTGGAAAGGGAGATCGAGCATGGCAAAGAAGAAGGAGAGGAAGCCGTAGTTGACGATTGGGACGAGCAGTCGAATCATGACTGCAAAGCGAAGATGCATAGGCTCAGCCGGGTATAGAATATGACTAGGCGGGAAAACCGCCTGACTGACTGTATGAACTGGTCGTCAGATAAGGCCCGACAACTCCTCGAGCAGCATCATGAGCCATGGTTCTAAGATGAAAAATGGGTAATTGCGAACCACGTCAGAGGGGCTGTTGGAGCACTAGATGATAGCCCGACGCGGCTCCTTACTGGACAAAAGAAAGGACGACGAGGTAGCTGCGTTTCCCAAGTAGATCAAAATCAGCATCATGGTTCATCAGAAGCCGGCTGCTCATCTTGTTGTTCGTGTACTTACATCAGTCCGACCAAGATGACGGCAGTAGCCTAACAAGTAGGGTGGGATGAAACGTCAAGATCACCTCTAGGCAGACGTCTCGTTTCGCTTCATCTGCTCACCACTGGGCTGTTGAACGGCCTGAGATTATGAAGCCGGAAACCATACGGCGAGGTGATGGTCTGAGGAGCTTGAGCGAGAAGTGCCATGGCTGTCGCGTTTCCTCCCTGGGCCTCGAGACTGTATACGCGACGTTATTACTATCAGTGCTGCATACGCAGATAGGCTGGTAGTCCGGGGCGCTGCCACGTACTAGTTCCTGGCTGCCTGCTCATTCAGCTCGATCAGAGCTGGAGTTATGGTGGAGTTGAAGAGAGGAAGGATGTAGTTGGCGGCAGCAGCCTCGTTCCTAGCTTGGACATAGTAGAATGATACTGCGCTTAGTGGCTAAGGTAACGATTGTAAAGAACGGCGAGGGATTGCATATAGTCAGCTTGAGAGTAACGGGCCTCGTGCAACGGACCTGTTCACGTACATCATAGGTAGTATCCCCGTTCTGTCTAGATCTCACCAATGACTCTTCCGCTCCTTGTTCAACCACCACTGCCCCCCAAGCATCATGATCTATCAGTCCTCGAGTAAGTTCTTGGTCTGTGGGATAACGACCCGGATCGATAACGATCCAACCGAGGTGTGGTTGAGGACTATCATTGGCTCGTTCGACAGCACTAATGACAGCTTGCCCGACGGAAGAAGTCGACCCGTCGCGGTTGATGACGAACGTTTGGAGGTTGTGTGCGTGTCTTGGTTGAGACCATAAAGACCCGACTGAGAATTGGCGACGAAAAACGTGGTCGTCGCGTCGAATACAGAAGTCTGATTAGTCAAGGACAGATAAGATAACTATATGCGATTGTAACGGGACAGACAGTAGAATGTTAGACTGAAAATGGAGGGATTAGGTTGAGCCGACAAAGCGTTAGCACGATGATGATCTGTAGGCATCGGCAGGATGGGACTGTATTCAAGAGTCCCGCCTTCCTGACAGAACAGTAGAACTCTCGAAAATAGCTAACTCACCAGCTCCACATGATGAAGATGGTCAGTAGAGAGTATATGATGATAATTTTGAAGTAGATTTTCCTTAGGGAAGCAACGGCAGGGGAGAAGAAAGAATTCGAGAATTTCTGAGGCGGTCCGAGTCCTGGTCTTGCTTGAGATGATGACGGGCTCCCACTCTGTGATATGAGATCGCGATGAGAAACGGTGATCGAGAATTGCCAGTCAGAGATTGACCGAGAGAGGGAGAGTAGGAATTCTCTGCTTGGTAAGATGCCTTCCGCAGCCGACCCTTTCGAACGTACGCCTGAGCGTCCATTTTCTTGGCCCTTGTTGGGTCTTGCAGCAGGAAGTCACCATGTATAGAGCTGTCCTCAAGATCGACTTACAGCTGTGGATGTTTGCTCTGTTTTCCCTAAAGGGCCTAAGGGTTCTCCTGTGTCTGCTTCCGAACGTGGCTTTTGATCGTGAAGATCTCTTGAGGGAGACAAGGAACTTTGAGACAATGGTCGGGGAGGGACGTGAGACATGATGAAAATGATGCTGAGTGATGGTTGGTGGTGAGATGCTAAATTTGCGGGGAGAAGGGCAAAATCGGGTAACGGTCGATTCTTGAATCGAATCGGCCTCGGGGAGATGTGTAAGCGGAAGATCCAGGGCGGGAATTCGATTGATCATCAATTCGGGCTTTGTCCCGTAATCGAATGAATCTCTTCAGGTAAGTGTCTGTGTAGAGAGAAGTCAACACCAGAGGGGTACAGAAGAGCCATTCTGAGCCAATTCTTAATCAGGCGGTTTACTTCGGCGTCCAAGGGTTTTATCAGTCAGCAGCTGAATGATGCATCCATTTCGCATGGTAAGAAGGAGATTCTTATCGGATTCTGTAAGACTAAAGTGAATATGGTGGAAGAGCTCGAATGAAGGGGGTATAAAACGAAAGAGGGTCGATGTAGAGCATGTAGCAGTGTGGTAAAAAAATTGCAGAGAAAGAGCGCGCGTGAAGGTACTCGTTTAAGAGGTGTACGATGCAATGAAAGCAAAATGAAGACGGTGTAAGCAAATTGGCGAGGTGAAGCGAGACATCGAGAAAGGTCCGGGTGTACGAATGTGTGTGTGTGTGTATGTTCGTAGCGAGTGAAGATGGAAGGCGAGAAGAAAGATGGAGCTAGACAGAGAGACCGTGAAGATAAGGAGCTGGTGACCAAGAATGAGAGGAAAGATGGAAAGAAAGTGCAGGGAAAGGTACAAGAGCGATTTGTGGTGCGTATTTTGAGTATTGGTTTCGCAAAGGATAATCGTTGGCTGATAGAAAAGGAGGGGCTGCCCTAGTAATCTTCTTCTTCCTCGGCTTCAATCAGGTTGTGAAGGGGTTGACCGTGAACATAGGGACTAACGAATGAGGGAGAGTGGCGGGTAAGCGAGTAGTCAGTCATCATTCGAACCGTCAGATCTGCCAGAGATCCTTGGTGAGAGGATTACTGACCCTGGACTGTCATCCCTCAAAGTCATCCCTGGATAGGGAGCGGCGTCCATCTTAGGCGTCGTCGCCAAAGTCTCGGGCTGTTCCGAGGGGAGAGCGAGTGGCTCGTCGAATGCTTCACTACCTTCCTTGGTCTCGGGACTGGAGATGATCGAGGTGGAGTCGGATCGATCGGGAGTTGGATCGCGGGGGAACGGTTCGACGTGTGTAGGCAGCTGTTCGGTGTCAGGTAGAGAGGAGGAAAGGTTGAACGAGGGCTGAGAGACTGGACGATCGTCTTCTTGAACTTGGTGAGAGCGAGACCCTATACTCTGCTGACTAAAAGGAGAAAGAGACACATGGTCGGACGCGGAAGGTAGCACCGGGTGAATAGATGTCGGTGTGGTCGGCTCGATGCTTCCCTCTCCTGGAGCGTAGATGATCTTTGTCGCACTCGTGCTCGTGGTCGGACTTCGCACCAAGATCGCAGGGACATCTTCAACGACAGAAAAGTCGATGTCGCTGCTCGACCCTTCGTAGAACCGCGAGGGATCGTCGGAAGTCGGGATGAACTGAACAGGATGAGGAAGCCCTGGAGCATATGCGCTCGAGTGTTCAGCTAGAGGAGGGATATGATCGTCGAGCGACGGTGAAAGCGGAGGTACTTGATCCCCCAGGCGAGAGGGGTCGGATGATGTTCTTTGACGGATAGTTGACGGACCGGGACGTGATGGGAGGACTGTGGAGTGAGACTGAGATCCTTTTTGTCTGACGATGACATCTGATGGGCGCAGAGCCAAGAGATGCTAGTCAGTCTCTTAGTCAGCTAGGCAACGAAGAGGAAGAGCTCGACTCACCGACCCACATGTCGTCCTTCGACGCCATCCTTGAGTGACCTCTGTTCCTCGGACTAGTATCTTTCGAACTCTCTCCACTCGTTGTCCTCATCTCAAAGTCGATGTCCCCGAATTTATGGGTTTGCGGCTGAATCTTCTGGGCTGCCCGTCTACTCGTTGTCTTCCTTGATATGAACCATCCTGGTCGCGTATTTGCATGTCCAGCAAGATCGGTCAAGCTGAGGTTGCCGACTTGGCCCGAAGGCGAAGACCCGGGGAATTTTGCGACATCGAGTCGAGATGGCGAAGGCGACGGCGATGGGAAGATATAGCCGAGTCGAGCGGGGGAAGGTGGGGACTTGGAAGACGATGCCGGAGTTGAAAACGTCCCTTGGTTAGTGTTTCCAGAGGGCGAGCGAGGGTAAGTTCTCTTCGACAGAATGATGGTGCGTGTCGGTGCGTTTCGATGGATAGAAGATTCGAGTCGTTCCTCTTCGTCGCGGGATCGCAAACGATGGGCACGATGATCGGCCGCGCCATGATTGGGTTCCGAAGCCGATTTTTTCATGCGTTTGGTTGAGAAGAGGTTGAACGTCTTCTTTACTGGGCGACGAAGAAGAGCTTGGTACTGGATCGGTACCTGATCGTAGAAACGAGAGATCTGAGATGAGCCTCTGAAGCGTGACGCCGACACGGCGAAAGAACTACGCACAATCTCTTCAAAAACAAAGTACAGATCTTCGATTCTCGGATCACCCTGACAAGCAAAGCGTTGAGCTGGATCTTTCGGAAGCGCCTTGTACTGAACCTAAAGCGTCAAGTATAACCGTTAGCGGCGACGAACATCTGTCGACAACGCAATCAGAGATACCCACTATCGCCCAATTACACTCTCGAAGTGTTGTCTCGTCTCGATCCATCCAGCCTCCAGAGATCAAGAGGTCGCAGTACGCATCCACGAAAGCCTCTTCGAACAGGATTGTACCACACAACCGAGGTCGAGTGCTATAATCGAACGAAGGTAAATCCTTTTGGAGTTTGTTGATACGTTGATTGACAACCACACGATCTGGTACGAAGGGAAGAGGACAAGTCCATCGAGTTAATGAGCCGCAACCACGTTACGTTGAGGCGGAGATCGGTCGGTAAGGTATAGTCACGTTCGGGCCAGGCGTTGATGTCCTTTTGGATCGGTGGCGAAAAATCGAGAGATGAGAGTAGAGGCGCATCAGATCGAGAGAACCCGGCTGCGGAAAAGTCTGACCAGGACATGGTTTCGCGTTTCGCAAGGTGAGTCTTTCGATCATCACCAAAAAAAAACACAGACAGGTGGCGCAGTGTCAGCCTTCTGTCTTCTTTGAGAAGATCAGGTAAACACATTGAACTCACTGCTTTCGCTCCTTCCGTCAAATCAAACTGTAGCTTCCTGGAGATGCTCCCCGTTCCATCACCAAAGGCATCGAACCCGATCTCTGCGAAGTCTCCCCACCTCTTATCCGTCAAGCTTCTGAACTGTCCCGTCTCGATCTCATCATCTAAGCCTGTTGCATTCTGGGACTGGTTCAAGTCCTCGCCCGACCCAGCAGCCGAGGCGAGAGGTGGAAGGTACGACGGAATGTGCATCCGTTTGCGATATTCTGAGGAAAACTTTGGGGCGGATCGAGTGGAAGGATCGACAATCCTCTCTGACCAAGCTCCCCACGTTCCACCGCCTTGATCCTTCAGGTCCTGTGCCCAACTCTCAGCAGTCCGGAAGAGTTCCTTGCTGTAAGCTCGAACGTCTCTTTTGGCCATCTCGGCAGAGACGACCTTGACGCCTCGACGAGGCTCATCACTGGCGAGCCGTCGGTCGGATGAGAGGGCGTTAGGGTACTTGGTGACCCAGGATTGGAGTCGGGATGGAAGCTCGATGGCAGACGAGGCGGCTTGGAGTCGAATGAAGGAGAGGATGAGGTGTTCGGTTGCCGAAGCGGATCTCACGAACGCAGCATGGGTCTCAGCGAACGTGGATGATGTCGGAAGGCCGAAAAATAGAGGACCAAAGAGACTAGCGAGAACGGATGGAGTCTAATGCAAAGGATCGACGATCAGCTACACGCTGACAGGGCGATCAAGACAAAGGAGATCCACTCACGCATCCGCCAATGTGGCTGTGAGCTACCAGCTTGACGAAGAGTGTGAAGAGATCCAAGATGATTGACTGTATTTTAGATTCGAACCGAGCGTTGAAACTCTCGAAACAACGAGCAGGATAGCTCAAACCTTTGACGAAGATAGACGAGGTCAGCTCCGCCGTTCCGGGCTGTTGAGTTTCTTCAAGATAGAAGAAGGACTCACCTCTCTCTTCTCTCCGCCACTCTGTGTAAATCTCCCAGTCCAGCAACCCGCGACGTTTCTCCATCGTACCGGGCACGATGGCTCCGTCTACTCCAGTCTCGACGGCACCTCGGACCTGGAGTACCCGACTCATCGCCCATCTCATCACCCACGCCAGCTCCCTCTCCCCAGAGAAGGCCACCTCTTGTCGCCAACGGATATCGTGTGCGCTGATGGGTATCGAGTGACGATTCGAAGACGGTTGATAACGAGAGCTGATTCGATTCGAAGGCCAAGCAAGATCAGTACGATCAACACGTCCAGATCTGAGAGAGAAATTTCGACGAACGAGGATAGTGTGAGAGTTGCCAAAAACGATTGAGTCAGGGATTGGATCTTGGGGACGGACACGTCGAGAGCCAGAGGAGAGAACAGCAACGGCGTTTCCAATCCACGTCGAGAGAGTTCCTTCGCAATCTCGTGAGTGACCTTTCCAACTTCATCTATGCCTAGGATCTGAGGTTGTCGATAGCGGATGATGTCAGCCTGAACGATCTGGCTTGGACAGAAGACGGCCTAAAGAAGGACACTCACCACATCCTTTCCTTCGCTCATGAGACCCCATTGTATCTCAGCTACTTCGGGTGACGAGCCCATCTTCTCGTGGAATGACCCTCGTGGTTGATCTGAAGGACTAAGGAAGGTCTGGGAGAAGTGCCATGTTGGAGCAGGTTTGGGAAGAGGGGGGAGTGCGCTGTTTTGTTTATTCTGGAGTGACGAGGGCGGTGTGAGTGGATAGGTGGTATTGTGGCCGGCTGGGTGGGTTGAGTACGACCTGTGTCGTGCAGATCACAAGGATGCGGTGGGGTTACAGAACAGGGTTGAGGCTCAAGATCCGTTCGAGGCGGAGACAGACAACTGTCGATTGTTTGGATGATGAGAAGAAGGGAGAGGAATGACTGACGCGTGACGAGCCCTTCCATATTCATCAACCTCTGCACTGCCTGAACTTGCTTCTCGCTTGAGTCCAGCTGGGGTACGGTCCGAGTGTTGTTGGTGGTGTTTCTGCTCTTGCTGTTGCTGTTTAGCGAGCTTCTTTTTGCTCGACGACCGGGAGAAAAGCAACGTCATGACGGATTGGGCGGCTGCTTAAAGTAAGTAGAACAGGCTGGTGTGGTGATTGATTGAGGGAAGGAAGGAAGATCGATGGGAATGAAAAGGAACGTGAAGAGGACCGGGCGAAGGAGAAGGCAGGGATACCAGCAAGCTGGTGTGTGGAGGGGAGGGAAGGGAAGTCGCTGGGAAGTAGGAAGAATCGTTGAGACGTGCGAAGGGCCTGCCAGAGGACGCGAGATCAGTTGTTCTGGTGGGAGGGGGTGGTGGTGGTTGGATGAGCAAGAGGACAAAGGGGGAACGGGGAGGGTTGGATCGGAAACCCCCCTATCGTCGGAGGGCACAGTCGGACGAGGACCTGAAAGGGGCAAAGTCTTTTTCTGAGTCCGATAGTTGTTCCCTCTCCGCTCACTTCGTTTCAGGTTGACTCTCCCTCACCCCTCCAACACAAACCCCGATCTGATTCTCACTTTAATACACAACAATGGCTCCAAAGCAGAAAGACAAAGTCGTCTCGGTAAAAGGCGAAGAAGGTGTGTATCGTTCGTTTTGCTGAATGTATGCTGCTGCCGACCCGTCCATCTACGTGGAGCATCATGGCTATACGACACGATATTGCTCACGTGTCTTGATGCATTTCTGACCTCACCACGACTAGCTGAAGATGTGAAGTATTTTCCTCGCGACCTTGGACGCCGTAGTCATTGATCGTTCGCTGAGGATGCTCTCTGCTTCGATCGTGTATCACTATACGACAGATGATTCTCGGGTACCTCAAGAAGGTCAGTATGCGAGCCTTCTGGCCAAACAAGCACCATGCTGACCTCCCTTGGCTTCCACCCAGGTCAATCGACCATATGCGGCGAGTTGGTCCTCGATCTGCTTGTATCCCTCGCTCTGCCATAAGACTTAGACCGCCATTCGAGTATATGCCATATGATAATGGTACTCTTACTGATCATAAACTATTCAAGCCGATATCTCTGCCAACCTCAAACTCGCCGTTAGCAAAGCCATCGCGCAAAAATCCCTCTTGGCTCTCGCCGAAAAAGGCAAGCTTACCAAAAAGGATTATGGCTAGTCTTGATCTCTTTCCAGATACATCTACCAGCATATCCATCCCACATATACCGGGCCCTTGTGAGGTTGACAGATTATGCACGTGACTCTGTCGCTACTTCAGGGAAGCAAACGCTCTTCGTGTACCCTCAAGACTCCCTCCCTTCTTCGTCCAATTCTCCTGAAACCATCACTGACTTGGAGACTCAAGCTCAGTCTCTCGATGTTGACATTGACGAGTTGAGGAGAACTGTCAAGAGGGTCCAGGCTCGTAAGCCTATGAGGCGACGGATGATGGACAAGACCCCCTCACCGTCTGTCTATACTCACTGATGCCCCGCATACACCCATCACTTGGCTACCGTTTTGCAGAAAGAGATGAGTTACTCGTTGATCCGACGGATGAGCAGTTGTCTGATGCCATACGATCACTCACTGCCGAGGTATGGGGTAACTGACTCGTCCATTCGAATTATCATCTTCCGCACCTGCTGATCATCACGTCCATCATTGTCACCACCTCCATCTATCTTTTTCCTCTGTCTTGACGTAGAATCAACGCCTCGAATCAACTCTCCTCCCACTCCGATCTGGAGCACCTCCTATCTCCCAATCCGATCTCCTACAAGCATCAACGACCTGGGAAACCCAACGAGCCGAGTGGCTCAAGAGGAGGAAGGTCTATCACTTAGCATTCGATATGGTTCACTCGGAGATGAGCAAAGATGAGAGAGTCGAGTGGGAAGAGGAGATGGATATTCAAGGTGATTCCGAGGTGAGTTTCTTTTCCGAAGAAGTCAATTGATCTACCCGTAGGATGAAGAGAAGTTTTCGTTGATGAATTGGGTTTGGTGGTGATGCTGGAATGAACAGGAGGCTCTCATGATCGAGAGGGGACCGCTGGGAGGATCGGTCCAGGTAGCTACAAGGAAGTGAGAAGAGAGTGAAGGAGGAGGATTGACAGGACGATCTGATACGGTTGATCTTTCAAGTGCTTGTCGAGCGAAGCTGTTGAGCAATCATAAGAGGTTGAGGCTGCAAATCGGCACGTCAGACACGATGGACAAGGTGCGTCAGGGCTAGGGAGTCAATATAGCACCTGTCATAGGATGAGCAACCTCTCGCTCATCCTTGTTAGATTGCCGAAACGGAAGACATCCGAACCAGATATGTATCTGGTCGATAAGATTTGAGTGTTATCAGACTCATGCCTTGCCCTCGGTGATGGTTGTTGAGGAACCGAGTTAATCGCCCCAGATGGCGAAAGACCTGGGCGAGGAGAACAGAGGAGAACGCCACGATGGGTGTCCACGACATCCATCATCACTCAAGTCAATCAGTCGTCCATGTTCAGAGCTGCACCCAATCAGTACGACGAACTCGTAGGCAAGTCATACATCTTTTCTCATCAGCCCCGCCTCTAAATCATTTGAATCACTGACCTCGCTTATGCTGTCTCGTTCGATCCATCTTCTCCACCTTTCCCGATCACTCGCATGCCTCCGCTCCATCCCTTTCTCATACCCACAGTCAAAGCGACAGACGAGAAGCTCACATCCGAGGACTGGTCTATCAACATCGACCTTTGCGACAAAGTCAACGACGAAAAAGAGACTGGGTGAGTCTGACAAGTTCCCCGCAGTTCAGAGGGAAAAGAAACGATGTGCGATATCGACCCACAGTGTCCAGCTGGAGGATCTACCGCTAATCAGATATCAATGTGTATCTATTTGTGTTATGGAATAGTGCTCGACAGGTCATCTCGGCTCTTCAGAAGGTGAGTGGGCTGGCGGGGTTGGCATATCCTACCCACTTTCTTAATCAAGCAGCTCGATGTTCTCGTAGCTGACATATAAACTCTCTGTCTGGGGACTTACAGCGGTTGGCTCATCGCAATCCAAATGTTCAACTCTTTGCTCTCGAGGTTCGTTTAACGCAGGCCGTGTCCCTCATCATCTTCAATCTGGACCGGACCTGATCTGACCTTGAACCTTTTTGACCAGCTCACGAACACTTTATCCGAGAACTGTGGAACTCTGATTCATCAAGAAATCGCTTCCAAATCATTCACAGAAGGCCTCGAGCGAATCGTTGTCGATAGGGTGAGCTTACGGTTCCTTCGATTCAATGACAGCCGCTACCTTCCAAAGATGTCTCTGATTCACGTAGAACGCATTACTTGATGTCAGACTACCAACGACAAGGTCCGGAAGAAAGTTCTCCAGCTTATCAAGAAGTGGGCTCAGCTATTCGACAATGACGGAGACCTCGGCCTGATGGGTGAGCTGCATGAGAGACTAGCCAAGAGTAAGTTCACCACCAGCCTGTCTCGATTGACTTAACATGCGCCTGACATGAATATCCCACTTTGTTCAAGATACCGAATACCGGTCGGTTCTTAGCGAGTCATCAATCAATGAACCTCCTCCCGTAAATGTCGATTCTGACCATCTCAAGATGCATGCCAGCTTACTCACTTATCTGCCTGGAATTACACAGGACGACGAAATTGCAAGAGCCCGAGCTGCCGCAGAAGAAGAGGAAATCCAGCGTGTGCTGGAACTTTCGAAGCAAGAGCAAGGCGGCCGAAACGCATACAGTTCTTCCTCGGCCTCCAAACCAGCTGCTACTTCGTCCTCATCATCGTCTGCTCAAGCTCGCGGGAACAGCAGCTCTTCTTACTCAAACGTAAATGCCAACGGTACGACTGGTAGAGATAGGGACCGAGAGGTGGCTCCGGTCGCTCCAGAGGTACCCAGCCTAAACCAAGCGACAAGGGTTCGTGCCTTGTACGCCTACACGCCAACGAACCCAACAGAGCTGGCACTTCAAGCCGGCGACATCATCAAGGTCATCGGGCGGACTTACGATCAATGGTGGAGAGGAACACTGCGTGGTCGAGTCGGGTGCGTGTCCTTGGTCTTGCTATGCCCATGTTTGCTTCCGAGTCGAGCGATCGCTGACAGACCTCGCCACGTTCTCCCTCTAGCATTTTCCCGGTCAACTACGTCGAGAGTCTCCCAATTCCCACATGGGAGGAGATGCGCCGAGAGAGGGACGAGGAGGACGAGGTCTTTGGAAGCGTGGCCAAGTTTGACATGCTGCTCGAGAAGCTGAGAGGAATTGATGTTTCGAGAGGTGACCGAGTGGATGACGATAGAGAAATCGAGGTGAGTCGACATCCTTCTAGCCTTGGCGTCTTGTACTCAAGCTGGGCTGTCGATTGGCCTGATACTCTTCCATCGAATCACAGGATCTGTACGCCTCTTGCATTGGACTTCAAGGTACAATTTCGAGCTTGATCGCCAAGTACGCCGGACAGAAAGGTACGTTATCTTTTGGCGCTGCATCTTCCACAATTCACCAGAAGAAGATATCGACTCATCCATACAACGCTTTTTTCCTCTCTACCAGCTGACCTGGAGCAGATCTCAAACATCTTTAATCAAGCCTCGCATCAATACGAGATGATGAAGCATCCTCAGCACCAGCAACCTCCTCCTCAAGGTAGGCTTCATCGGGTGATTCGTCTTTATTTCTTCGCTTTGCTTGACGTATTTTGTTTTCCTTTCATCTTCTCGACTCGCTCTCAGTGTACGCTGCTCAGCCGCCTCTTCATCAGGCTTCCCAGCATCTCGGTCACCCTTCTCAGCATCCTCAACAGCAGCACGCCCAACAGCCTCGTCAGACCTCGTACACGGGATCTCAGCTAGGAGCACCTGACCGGGCTGCTGCCTCTCAGCAAAGCATCCCACCTTCTCCATCGCATGTAGCTCCTCAGCAGCAACAGCAAGGGGGGCCACCCTCTGACCCGGCCTGGGCTGCCTACTACGCACAACAGGCTGCGCAGCAACAGGGTCAAGCGCCTGTGATACCTGGACAGCATGGAGGTCAGAGCCCCAGGTGAGTAGTTGCCGATAACATGTATAGTACGATGCAAAGTTCTGATCACCAACTGGTACATTTGCATTCCTGGTATCCTCGATAGCTACCAACAACGGCCTCAACCAAATCACACCACTTCCTCTTCGACCGACGTTTCACAGCATTACCACCCTGGCCAGCAGCAACCATATCTACAGCAGCAGCAGCAGCATTCTTACAACCCATCTCAGCACCCGCATCCTCAGCTACACTCTCAAGGATCTGTCCCATCCGTCCGAGGCGATTCTGGCTCATCGGCCGACCACCCACAGCCGTCAGCTGGATATGGGCCACCCCCTTCCGGCGGACAGCAACCTTATTATCAGCCGCCTCAGCAGTAAGCCCTATTGCTCGAACGAGGTGATTGAGCTAGAGGAAGCGAGGAGAGGGATTTGGAAACGCGGAGGAGACGGGTGAGGAAGAGGCTGGTAGGGCTATTCTTGCGATAAGAGATGGGGGCTAGTATCAGTTCATTGGCTTGTATGAGATGATATCCAGCGAGAGATCAGATGATGAATTAGTTGAGAAGATACGGTGAGAGCGGAGAGGAGATGGTTCCGGCCGATTGTCGGTCCTTTCTTTAAAATCGTCAAAAGCGCCCAGATTCGAAGTTCTGGGGAAACGCCCACCCAAACCTCCCCCCCTCCCCTGCCCTTTCCCACGTCAAACAATGGTTCACTCTGCTCCTGCTGCTTCGGGTTCTTTCCTTGACTGCTCCAAGGCTGTCGAGGAGCTCAAGTCTTACACTAGGGGCGATGGTCTCAGTGTCCAGGAGCTCGTTAGTCCATCGAGTCCTCCCTTCTGCAACTCTTCCTCCTCCTCTGTGTCGCCCTTCTCTGCAGATGGTGCATCGTCATAGACCACTAGAGCTCAACGGCCCCCCTCGTCCTTGTGTCTTTCTACCAGATGGACTCGCAGAAGAACGGAGGTCTGACCTACAACGACATCCTCATGCTTCCTGGTCACATTGACTTTGAGGTTCGTCGTTTCGCTCTCCTGTCCTTCTCTCTGAGCCTAGCATCTTACCATAACATGTCCACGCTATCGTCGTCAACAGGCCGGAGCTGTCTCGCTCGAGTCTTAGTGAGTCTCAGGATCGCGCCTAAGCTCTCCTACTGAGCATGTCGGCCCCTTTGCTGACCCATTTCTCTCTTTGCCCTCCTTCACTGCGCATTCGGCTTAACTCTTCGATTCTTCCTCCTTTCTTAGCGTCACCAAGAGGGTCTGCCTCAAAACCCCTTTCCTTTCTTCCCCTATGGACACCGTCACCGAAGCTCAGTGAGTACCCTACCTCGGCTCTCTTCTCCGAACCTCGCGATGCTCGTGTTCTGACTTTTGCTTTGCTTATCTTAATCCAGGATGGCTATCTCCATGGCTGTATGTATTTTTATTTTTATTTTCGACGAACATCATCGTTCTGGCCGTTCCGGTCCTCCTTCGCCTGTGCATCTGGCTCACTTTGTCTCCACACGTCCCTGCGCTCTTCGTAGCTTCTCGGAGGTCTTGGTATCATCCACCACAACAACACCCCCGAGGTCCAGGCCGCCATGGTCCGGAAGGTCAAGAAGTACGAGAACGGCTTCATCTCGGACCCTGTCGTCCTCTCTCCTGATGCTACCGTTCAGTCGTGAGTATCGATCGAATTGTCACCTCAGCTCTTTCTCAATAAGAAACAGACAGAACGCTCACACGCAGCTTCCAATGACATTACAGCGTCCTCGACATCAAGGCCAAATTGGGCTTCTGCGGTGTTCCCATCACTGGTGAGTGACGCAAGCAGAGACTCATGTATGCGTCCTGGCGCAGCAACTTATCTCATCTCGTTCTGTCCCCCTCCTCTTCTTACCATCTCACCCGGTCATCAGACACCGGAAAGGTCGGAGGAAAGCTCGTCGGAATTGTCACCGGTCGAGACGTCCAGTTCCGAGAACTCTCAACTCCCCTCAAGGACATCATGGTCACCGACCTCGTCGTCGCTCAGGTCGGCATCAACCTCGAGGAGGCCAACCGACTCCTCCGAGACTCTCGAAAGGGAAAGCTTCCCCTCGTTGATGCCGAAGGTCGACTCGTCTCGCTCCTTGCCCGATCGGATCTGCTCAAGAACCAGAACTACCCCCTCGCCTCCAAGAAGCCTTCTACCAAGCAGCTCTACTGTGGAGCCGCTATCGGAACCCGACTCGCCGACAGGGACCGACTCGCTCTCCTCGTCGAAGCTGGACTCGACGTCGTTGTCCTCGACTCGTCGCAGGGAAACTCGACCTTCCAGATCGAGATGATTCAGTGGATCAAGAAGACTTTCCCTGACATCGATGTCGTCGCTGGAAACGTTGTCACCCGAGAGCAGGCTGCTCAGCTCATCGCCGCTGGTGCCGATGGTCTTCGAGTGGGTATGGGTTCCGGTTCGATCTGCATTACCCAGGAGGTCATGGCTGTTGGTCGACCCCAGGGAACTGCTGTCTACGCCGTCTCGGAGTTCGCCAAGAAGTTCGGTGTCCCCACTTGGGCTGACGGTGGTATCGGAAACATCGGGCACATCGCCAAGGCCATCTCGCTCGGAGCTTCCGCCGTCATGATGGGTGGTCTCCTCGCCGGAACGACCGAGTCGCCAGGAGAGTACTTCTACCACGAGGGCAAGCGAGTCAAGGCTTACCGAGGCATGGGTTCGATCGTACGTGTTTCTACTCCTGATGTCGATACGTACCCTCCTGGATTCACACACTAACGTCGCTCTTCTTCCATTCTACAGGAGGCAATGGAACACACCAAGGCCGCCAAGGCTGACGCTGCCGCCGCCGTCGCTCTCGTTGGAGACGACAACGCCGCCACCTCTCGATACTTCTCCGAGGCCGACGCTGTCAAGGTTGCCCAGGGTGTCTCCGGTGACGTCCAAGACAAGGGTAGCATCCTCAAGTTCCTTCCCTACCTCACCACTGGTCTTCAGCACTCCCTTCAGGACTCTGGTGTTCAGGTAAGATCTTTTGTTCCTCTTCGAACTGGCTACCCCTTCTACCCGTTGCTTGTTGCTGACAAACTCGTCTCATACTGTTCAGTCTATCACTGCCCTCAAGGCCGGTGTCGACGATGGATCCGTCCGATTCGAGCTCCGTACGGCTTCTGCTCAGCTTGAGGGAGGTGTTCACGGCCTAAACTCGTTCGTCTCTTTTCCCTCGGTCGCGTGCAACGCTTTGGTGCAATCCTCACTGATACGCTTGATTCTTTCACATTTGCAGCTACTCCAAGCGACTCTTCGCATAGAGGTTGCGATTTTCCTCATCGCATTGTCTCCACCTATATACTTAGTCTCCCACCATCTGTTCTCCCACCTTGCTTCTTCTGTTCTTTCATCTATCTTTTCTTTTCTTCGCATCGTCCCTGTTTGGAAACCATTCATGTCACGGATATATCACGAGCCTTTAGACGAACGTGTGGACCGAGAGCAAAGGAATGACCTGGGAAAGGCGATGTGTAGAGAGAGCGGCTTGGAACTACGCGAACAGGAGGACAGTCGTCACCGCTCAACCTCATCCTTCTGCGCATTCGGCTCGAGCTACCTCGCTCAACTTGAGTGCACGAACAGAGGACGAACGGCACAAACAGGCTTCAACTGTCCTCACTTCCAGTCGTCATCTTGGGTTCATCATCGTGAGGACCTGGCTCGGCCGCTGAGATCAGCCTCCTCTCCCTCGTGCTCATCCCTGACCACGTCGTCCGCTTGGGCTCTATCCAGACGTCGTCGCTCCATCACGTCACCATCATCCTATAGAATTCTTCTCAGTCAGACAACCTTCGCCACAGCTCTCGCTAGCCGCTATCTTCACCGGCGAATCACCGACCGGCCCTTGACATGTCCCACCTTTTCCCCTCATCTTCGTTGAGTCGATCTAGTGGCAGCAAGACCTCAGCTCCCACGGCTGATGGTATCAATCTCAACAATCCGCTACATTCCCCATCATCTTCTGCTCATCCTCTGCTAGGTAATGGCGGTGCCCAACCATCGTCCTCGCCTGAGACGCCTTCCAATCTCCCATATCAACCCAGGCGACGTACCCCTGGCGGATCGATCGCTTCTATCGCTTCATTGTCTTCCAGCGCATCTCATGGTCATTCTCATCAGCATCCCCAAGGCCAACACAAGAGCGCAGCTTCCCCTCCGATCCCTTCCAAAGATCCCTCGTCATCCGGTCCGCCCCTCTCGCTTCCTTCCCCTTCATCCATTCCACCATTGTTCTCTCATCCAGTCGCACCCGTAACACCGACTGTATCAACCTCAACGCTTGAATCATCCATTCCCAACCTTACAACCTCTTCCAACACCTCCGCTTCGACCTCGCGAGCTAATTCGACGACAGGCGCCGTGAGGACGGTCAGCGGTGCCAGCACGAGTGCCGGCCATGGAGGGACAGGCTCTGGCTCAGGTAGCTCTGGGTTTTCTTTGACAGGTAGACTCCAATTGACGAACTTGAAGGCCGAGGCTCAGAAAACCCTCGGTCTTGGAAACGAAAGCTTAGGCATGAAGATGCTCGAGACGCTCGTTCACAAGGGGGGCGAGAAGGGAGGTTGGGATGAAGTCCTTGACTTGGTTCTGGTCAAGAAGGTACGTTCTACTTGTTGTCAAATTATTCCCGTCGCACATCCAATTGATAACTCATCCTTCCATTCACTCACCGGTTTCCTTCCAGATGACGCTCCTCCTTCCATTCGCTCCTCCAAGTTCTTCTAACGGAACGGCTCAGATCACTACCGATCTGATCAAGGATCATCTCGCTGTCTGCGATGGAGGATCCAAGGACGGTGCCATCCTCGTCACTTTCAGAGGTCACATCTGCAAGATGGAGGATGATGCCTTGACCTTTATTTCTTTCCTTCCTTCACCGTCGCCGATCATGTCTGCTCTCGTGGATCCAGCTACACGATCTCAGACGCTTGCTCGAATATCGCTTCCGTCCAATCTCCCTTCCCCGCCACGCATCGCTCCAGGAGGCAAGACATCCTCGCCTTCTCCGTTCCCTACCCTGACCCCTCTCTTATTCTCATCCGCACTGCCCTTCCCACCTCCACCATCGTCCTCAGCCTCATCCTCGTCACTTTCTCCCTCGTCGTCGCTTTCAGTGGCTGCTCGCCCTAGGGCAGTCAGCGGCTCGGGACTGCCAGCCGCAGCAGCATCTAGATTGTCAAACCCATTCGCCTCTTTCTTTGGAGCAAGAACCGTAGCTGCGGCGCCCCCACCTCCGCCAGCGCCTCCCTCGGTATCTGAAAGAGCCCCTTCACCTGTACCGGAAATCACCGTTGCAGGAGAAAGGGAAGAGACCGAGGGTGAAAGTCAAGAGAACCACGATGAAGGGGAAAAGCGGAAGAAAACTGCACATGAGCGAAGGAGAGCGAGCTCGCCTGGGATACAAGGTCTAGGTCGAGGCAAATTCGAAGAAGACGCCGAGGAAGATGAAGACGCTGAGGATGCAGAGAAGGAAGAGAAGAAGGAGAAAAAAGAGATGCTCATCTCGGCTTGGGGCGTAGACAAAGCAATCAGAGGAATTGACGTTGACAAGGCGATTGGAAAGGCTTTGAGAGAGTGGGTCAAGTCGGAGTTGACTGGCCTACCCAATGGCATCGTCCAAGCTGTCACTCGGTTCGTGAGCGTCTCCTGACTGTTGTGCTGGTAATGAACTCTGCTTGAAACTCATCCTCTCCTTGCATGCTCCAGATTTATCTCCCTTTCGCATCCTCCAACATCGCATTCCAAGACAAATCCTCCCCACCCGACCACATCTTCATCGGGACTATCAACCTCGAAATTCTCTAAGACCACTCCTCCCTCCTTGAATGTCTCTACCAGTCCAACTCTGTCGACAATCTCAGCTCCGTCGTCGTACGCCGATCCAGAACTAACTTCTACAACTTACCAGACGCTCTTTTCGCTCGTCTCAGATGAGCTTCATGGTGTCTGTGACAAGGAGGTTCCTGCCCTCGCTCCCATCGCACCTGCTACTGCTGGTCCGAATGGTGAGATAGAAGAAAAGTCGAAAGAAGATCTTGCCAAGAGGGAGAAGGAAGTTCAGCAGAGGGAGAAGGAAATCGAAAAGAGGGTCGCAACTGGCGTCGATAAGGTCGAAGAGGTCGTGATGAGTCTTGATTACAACCTGTACGTCTCACGAAGGTTTCACTCCACCGACATTTGATTGTACACGCTACTATCTCGATGGGCTAACCTTGTATCCCATCCTTCTCCTATCTGACCCCGGTGACCATTAGTCTCTTCTCTCCGTCTGAGTCAGATGACGCTAGGCACGATGAAGCTCTCAGATTGAGGATCGCTGCTCTCAGAGACCTCGGCCTGACGCTTGATCATCTTGGCGTGGAAACGATGAACAAGGAGGGCAGACAAGATCCAGAAGTTGTCAACGGTCTTCAAGAACTTGTTGAGGCTGTCGGTAACGGTATGTTACACTCTTTGCCTTCCCCCGGTTTGAGTTGAGCTGACGTGGACCATTTCTGCTTGTCACACAGAGTTCCAAAAGCTCCAGTCCTCTTTCAACCTTTCACCAAAGGCAAAATCTCTCGTCCTCGTTCGAGCACATAAGATCGTCATCGACCGACTTCGAGTCCTCCCTCCCATCCGACTTCGACCTGAGGGTGAAGAATGGGTTCCACCCTCTGCCGTCTCTTCTCACCTTCCTCCCTCCTCTCTTGCATCGAACAACCATCGCTCACCTTCGACTTCACCCTCTCCCTCCGATCGATCGCTCGTCCCACCATCACATTCACCTCAGCGAAGAGGCAGTGGCGATTCGTTAACACCACCGAGCTTCTCGCCTAGCGGAGAATTTCCATCCAACGTGTCCATTTCGCCCCTCAATTCTCCGTTAACGACTCAACGAACGACCATGGATCCTCTTGAGCAGGAGGGAAAATCACTGGGAGCAAGATCGAGCTTGCTCACTGCTGAATCAGGAGTGGGAGGCGAGTCTGAGAAGGGTCCAAACATTGGCGGGAGCACAGTCTGGGGCGGTGGGCCTCTATCGAGAGTCTCAACGAGGAGTGGCGGTGGGCCAGGTTCGAGAAGTAGTTCGCGTCCTTCAAGCATGGTCTTGGCGGAAGAGTCACCTCTCGGTTCGGGTGATCCCATCGCCACGATTCAAAGTCA
Organism: Udeniomyces megalosporus; assembly: GCA_039545415.1. Lineage (NCBI taxonomy): Eukaryota > Fungi > Basidiomycota > Tremellomycetes > Cystofilobasidiales > Mrakiaceae > Udeniomyces > Udeniomyces megalosporus. The sequence goes on along the minus strand of BCKM01000012.1, from coordinate 366,619 downwards.
GGAAAGTCAGAAGACACCGATGCAAGAAGCGATGGAAGGAAGCGTCATGGATAGTGGGAAAGAAGTTGAGGGACCAGAAGTAGACGAACCCATAGCGTCCATCGCCATGGAACCATCTCCTACTGCTGATTCGACATCCGGTCAAGGATCCTCCGGTGCCGACCTGCTTCTTCCACTCATCATCTTTTCCGTCGTCCGTTCCAACCCAAACGCACTGGTCTCCCATCTGCTTTACATCCAACGCTTCAGGGCGAGCATCTGTTTCTCGGGTGAAGCGAGTTATGCGTTGGTCAACGTGACTGCTGTCGTCGAGTTCCTGGAGAACGTCGAACTTGAGAGTTTGGGGTTCAAGGAGTAAGTTCAGCTGGCCGCAAGAGCTCTTTCGAGCGCGACATGGGCATATCGTGTTATCGTTTCTGATGAACCTTACTTCCTGCTTGATGTATCGTCATAGTGCTTCGTTCCCGCCCATCGACCCAAATCTTCAAAAAGGCCTCACGCCAATCTCCTCTTCACCCGCCGCCTCTCAGCAACAGCAGAACCAGCACGCCGCTATCCAGGCTCGAGTCAGAGGTCGAGTCTCTCAGGTCGGGGAACTCGCTTCGTCAGGTCTCACCAACGTCGCCAACACCGGTTTGGGAGCTCTGAGGTCGTTCATCGGAGCAGGTCACGCCCTGGGCGGGGCAGCCGCAGAGGGTCTGATGGTACAGGTCCCTGGAACGATCACTGGGGCAGCTAGTGGGGGAAGTGAAGCCGTCGGCACAGGAAGTTCTCCTGCGACGAGACCACCTGCCGCGAACAGGAGGACGTCGACCTTCTCCATCGCAAGTCTGACGGCTAGCGTCGCTGGTATCGGAAGCAAGGAGAGGATTCGGGAGGGTTCCATCAAAGACGGCATTACCTCGTCGCCGGCTGGAGGAAGTGGCGGTGGTGGATCGGCAAAAGAATGGGGACCGAAAAGAGAGATGGTCGATGTCTCGACTTCTCGACCTGGATCCATATATGAAAAGGCGGGTGGTGAGCGATCTTCGGGAGAGGGCTATGATGATGAGGAGGGTGACGGAACAGAGACGGCTAGTGAGGGTGAAGATGGGATCGACAAGAGCGGCAGCGGTCATCACTTCGGAGACACAAGGAGCGTTCGAAGCGTTCGAAGCATCAAGAGCAACCGATCACTCATCGTGGGATCGCCAAGCTCGATCGAGGGAGGAGGCAGCAGTATCGGTAGGGCAGGAGGAGAAAGGATGAGTTTAAGTGAAAGGTTCGCAAAGTTGGCTGGTGGGGGTGCACCGCATCCGTCATCTGGCGGTTCGCATAGTCCATCTCCTTCCGAATCGATCCTACCCAAGGTACGCTAGCGTATTCTCCTTAAGCGGATCCAGTCATTTGTTCGAGTGTTCACTTACGTTGACTGCCTCCCCCTCTTGTCTCTTGTCTCTCCTCGTCTCCACTTTCAAACTCAGGCCAATCCATTCAACAACCTTTCCGCGTCGAACATCCCTGCTCCCTCCTCCACATCTTCATCTCCCAGTTCAACTCCATCGTCGATTCCGATCCGAGCGAGCTTGACGCCATCTTCAGCTTCGACCCACTCCCGTCGAGCTTCCCTACTCGGTGGAACTCCTTGGAAACCACCCCCTCTATCAACAACTTTATCTGATCCTCCACCAACGACTTCCAACAACACCAACGAAATCATCTCTGCTTCGACTACCGACGCCGAACCAAACAAATCGAACGCGACGACGATGCACTTGGAATCTTCGTCGATTGGATCATCGCACGATGATGGAGTCGTGCTTCCTCCAATCGAACGGTTCATGCAATGCTCCCCAGACGATCTCAAGTTGGGTGAAGTCGCTGACCTCGTGAAGGACTATAAGAGATTGGCAGGGATCTTGACTCAGCTGGGTGTTTGGGAGTAGACTTTGTGTGTGCGTGTGTGTGTGTGTGTTTTTGAGGAATGGATATATAGATGAAACCTTCACGTTCTCATTCACGATCAACGAGCACAGAGCATCAAGAGCTCCCTTTATCCTCAACTCACTTACTTGGAAACAGGTTCCTCCTGACCGAGTCAAAACGCGTCTTTTTTTCTTTGTTGTTTTCGACGAGCATATATCTGGAAGAGAGAGAGAGAGAGAGAGCGAGAGAGAGGGTAAAATCAAGGAGAAGAAGAGAAAAGAAAAGAAAAGAAAGAAAAACATGTTCGAGGCGCAAGGCAGAGGAACATTGAGGGAAAAGGAAAGTCAAAAAAGGGAAGGGTATACGTAAGATAGATAGGATGGAAAGGTAGATCGAGGGGATGACTAGAGAAGGGGTAAAGTGATCGTGAAGAACCTCAAAAGCGGGAGGGGGGGGGA
>BCKM01000012.1:323035-363731 GCA_039545415.1 Udeniomyces megalosporus | reverse complement strand
GGGGGGGGGGGGCACACGAAGGGGGGGGGGGGGAGGGAAGGGGGGGGGGGGGACAGGATCGGGGGGGGGGGGAGGAAGAACAAGAGGGGAGAGGAGGGAAGAACGAACCTTCAATCTCTCTCGGAGCAGCCGCCATATCCAAACTGACTTCCCTCGCTGCATGTTCAATCGTGATTGCATTGACGACCGTAGGTCTAGCCAACATAATCCCCAACTGACCTTTTCCACCTTTGAAAGGCCAGCAGTTACCTAGATGGCAATCTGGATGAAGTGCCGTGACAGGAGGTCTGCCTGTGATAGGTTGGTTTCCTCCTCTCTTCCCTCCCATCAACGGACGGATCCGGTTCATCAATCCACTGAACGGACCTCCTCCCGAGCGGTTGGCAGAGGGTGGATCGATGGTATAAGTGTCCGAAGTGATGGTTGGGATGATACGTCCACCAGCTGTGTAGAGGGCGAAATCGGTTCGAGCTAGGGTATCTTTGGAGAATTTGAGAAGAGCGGCATCGATGAGGGTTTGAACGAGGTCAGAGGTGGGCGCGTTGAGAAGGGAGGACTTTTTCGATTCCGAGGAGAGAGAGGACGAGTGGGGAGAAGCTGATGACGATGGTCGAAGAGCAGTAGCAGTAGTAACAGAGGATCTAAGAGCGTCAATCTGATCGGAGAGGGATCGGGATTGGTTTTCAAATTGACCGGAAAGATCGAATTTGAGCGTCTCGAGTTCTCGATGAAGGATGTCGAGGAAAGTTCGTCTTGAGACGACGGCACCTTCTTGTGTCGAGCGCTCGAGTTCGGTTTCGGACCAAGCGTGTAGAGCAGCTTCGTTTGAAGCGAGAAAGTCGGACCAGGTGGGAGGAGATGGTGTTACTGCGGGTAGTAGAGGTGCTGAGTCTCGGCTAACGACCGGGTTGGGTGCAGGAAGAGAGGATTTGACCGATTCGACGAGTGTAGACCCTTGCTTGGTGACCTCGGAGGAAACGATGGATCCTACCTCGGTCCGTTCGACAAAGACCGATCGGATGGCTTGCCAGAATGCAGGATCGACATCAAGTTGTTTCGTCCTTGGATTCATCTTGACAACGAGTTTCGATGGAAGGTAGGCCTCGATTGACTCCGTCGCAATCTTCGCAATCCTACTCGCTTCGCCTGCCTCTTTGGCCGCCTTTTCTGCTCGCTGGACCCTCTCTGCCAATCCTTTGAAGGCAGACTGCACACCTTGGACGCCAGCATCCAACTTGGCCACCATTTCTTCGTTTTCTTCCGCCTTCTTCGCCATTGACAAGACTCGGCCATTGAGTGCATCGACGTCTCCTCGAATTCTTCCAACGATTCGATCCATCGACTGCCTCCTTTCCTTATCCTCGAGCGAGCGCTGAGCGGAAGCCGATGAGAGTCGATTGAGCTCGGAGCTAATCCGAGAATCGACGGTATTGAGTCGAGAGTCGGTTTGAGCAATGGCGTGAATAGATCGAGTGCCTTCGGAGGAGACAGATCCGAGAATCGATTCGAGGGATGTCAGACGTGCGAGGAGTTCTTCGAGCGAATCTGGGGGTACATCAGGCGTTTGATAGGTTGTTTTCGGTGAGTGATCCGAACTAGAATGGAATGGATTCCAAGAGGAGGACGTCGATGGAACGTGATTGCTGTGGGGTGGTGAGGCTGAAGAGGAATGAGACTGTGATGAGATGGAAGGATTGTAGAGGAGTGTTGCAGTACCGAGGGCGAACGCAAGGGCGATGAGTTGACCGACAGTCCGCCAGTCGATCAAGCGTAGACTGCTCGACAGACCGCACATGATATGGGCCGGCTGGGAGAATAGCCATTTGGAGACGGCGACAAAAACCCGGAGAAAGGAAGATAGATACGAATGAACAGTCGAGAGGAGACCGGTTTGAGTCTGAAAGTGAGTTGGGAGTCGAGATGACGACGACGAGACTGGTGTGGGATTTTGTCGTTGTCGTTCTTGCTGTTTCTTCTGCTGCTGATGCATCTGAATGACGAAAGACGCGTCTGTTTCGTCGAGTCCTTGATGATCTTGATATCGACTCGTATCGAATGTGTCATCGCCTTCTTCCGAGACTCGCTCGAAATCCTGACCATCGACCTGACTATCACCTTCTCCGCGCCTCCTTCCACCCTTTTTATTACCTTTCCTGCGTTTCCCTTCCATAACAGGAACCATGCCTTCGGCTCCCAGCTGACCCGACCTCCCACTCTTCCTTCTTCGTCGTCTGCGACCTCCATCTCCATCCGACTCGGACTCTGAAGCTGAATCTCCCGGTCGGTACTTGAATGGCTTGTCGTCGTGGGATAACCGAGGGCGACGTCGAGAGGTCGATTTCGTGACTTGTTCAGCATCCTCCTCTTCGTCTGATTCGACATAATCCTGGTCCTCTTCGTCTTCTTCTCTCTCCTCCCCGACTACTTCCTGTTCATCGTCTGACTCGACCCTCCTCGACTTCCGCCTGTCGCTCTCTTCGGCTTCCCTCGTCAATCTTTCCTCCTCCTCGAACCGATAATCGTCCGCAGCAGATCGATTGAAGCTTGTACCACCATCCCCTATACTGCTCTCCTCTCCTCTCGTCGTGTCGCCGGCGATAGTGGTAGCAGAGAGGAATGAAGCGTTGTAGTGGGGATGTTGCCGATCATGCGGTTCGTCGTCCAAATCTCTACCCATCGAAGCGAAGCTATGATACTCGCTTCGATGGTTTCCCTCGTCATCGTCCTCTGGAAATTCGCTGTTCCTTCCGATCCTTGGCTTGAGGAGGAATGAGACGGGGGAGAGCGCTCGAGCAGCACCAGCGATAGCGTCGAGGACGGGCGATTTTGCTCGCTCACGTCGTTGATCTGGTTGAGGAGCGGGTTGAGTTCGAGGCGGTGGTGGCATGGGAATCGGTGAACGATGTCGAGAGGATGAGGCCGCAGCAAATTGACGGGGAGGAGGTTGAGGCGCGACGTGAGTCTCTTTCCGAGGGTAACGGTCAGGGTCTGGGACGTGATGAAGATTGAAGGAGGATTCCGCTGCTTGGTTGAAAGCCGTGGCGATGCTGAAGGATGTATGTAGTTGAAGACCGTCGACGCTCAGTCGACATTCGGCGTTATCTCAGAAGGCGATAGAAGACGCGACAAACTGACTTTACAGAGGTGTTGTTTAAAGATGTTCCGTTGACGCGACCAATCATGTTTTGATTTCTTTGCTTCAATCGAGCGTACCTATGAGTCACAATGGTATGGACGTCAGCTGGGCTTGTCTAGGCGTGTGAGTTTCTCAAGTTGAATCGTCTTGGACGGTCGCAGACAACTTGGTAGCCCTATCACGTCGACGCGTTCTCGAGCATCCACTGCTAGGGAATTTATAGCGACCCATCTATCCTAGCTGAGAAGTAAGCCTGGCAAAGAGGATCGTTGAACTCACCGGACCTGAGCGCTTTCGCCTGTCTGCTGATCTGCTTCGTCTGGATCGATGTCGCTCTCTTCTTCCAGACTGTCCTCTCCCCTTCTACTACGAGAGTTGACTGTGCGGGAAGATTGGGATCTACTGGAGGCCGAGACATTCGACCGTGGCGGGGAGGCGCGTCCAACGACGTGTCGAGAGGGAAGCGAGTCAGGAGGAGCTGTCGAGATTGAGCAAGACGATGGATGTATGATCACGAATGGGGCTAGATGTCAGTTTGACATGTTTGGGGTTTTAAGGATATGCCTTTACCCTCAGTCTTGTGATATGGCGCAGGAAGCTCACCTCCATAGGACGACTTCATTGAAGGTGAGTCGGTAGTTGGTTGGACAGATCTTCTCCGACTAGCACCACCACCAGGGTTAGACATGTTTGGTGACGGTTTGATGAGGTGCCGGATAGTGTCCAGAGGCGGCCGTGAGGAACGGACAGGAGGGGAGGGTTGCGAAGGGCTCGTAGAAGGACAAGGTCGAGGTGACCGGGATGAAAGGGGAACGCTCGGGGATCGGACTGCTTTAATCTCGTTACTTTTTTTTTGTTTTAAGTCTCTAACTCTCTATCTCTCGATGGCTCTAGAAGGAATATCAGAGCCAGCGGGATGTCTTAATGGGCACGGGCTGACTCGATGAGTCGGCTGTGAGTGGGAGGGTGTGGGTGTTGGTGTGGGTTGGGTATGGGTATGGGATTCGGATTTGATTTGACGGGAAATGGGGGGCTGTTGATGTGGGAATAGGATGTGATGAATTCGTGGATTATAATTTGGTTAGATTTCGAGAGGATAGGGACTGACGTCACTCATTTGGAAGGGTCGAAGCCTTGACTCGGGGTCTGAATTGAGAGGACTGTTTGAGTTGAAAAATCCGATCCTCCGCCCAAACTCCCAACCTCCATCCCCTCAATCCCCCTCCCCTCACCCCTTCCCTTCCGAACAACCCCCTCACATCATGTCTGCTAAGATCTACGTCGGTGAGTCATCCTCCACCCCCGACCCAAACTCGTCGACCCAAAACACCATCCCATCACGAATACCCACCCTCCCCCATCTTGCCAACCCCCTTCCGAGGGGTATCCCTCCCTCTCTTCCCATCTACCGTCCTTGCCTCATCTTTCTATCTCGCTTATCCTGTCCCAGCGCTGACAGTCCACCTTTGCCACCCTTCCCTTTCCCCGACTCTTTGCCCGACTTGAACGATCGTGCCTCACGTTCTGTCGTCTCGCCTCTCTTTTCGCGCAAAATTCTCGATTCCGCCATCGCGCCTCTCGCCCACGCCACATCCGCCTCTTTCCTCGCTTCGACTTTGGTTCGCTGCCATCAGGAAACTTGTCTTGGAACACCGATGACGGAAGCCTCGGACAGGTGAGCTCCTTTTCAACTCTGGGCCAATCACTGCCGTTCAGAACTGTCAGACTCATCGGATCCCCATCTCTTCCTCTCCTTTTCTCAGGCTTTCTCCCAGTTCGGACAGGTCCTTGACGTTCGTCGCGTTTCTTCTTCCGTACAAAGACCTCGTAGATATGGCCCAGACTCCTTTGCTCCGTTGGTCTCGATACCTTCTTGCTCGGACGGGTTGGCGCTATCTACGGGTTGTTTTCCTTGCTCTGCACGCCGTGCTTCCCTTTGCTATCGCGCGCCGATGTCTGAACTTCTTGCCCTCTCCTATGATGCATGTACCTTCGATTCAATCTCCGCTCGGTCTCTTGGTCTGCCCTTGTTTCGCTTCGTTCGCTCTCCTCTTTCGCCTGTCTCCGTTCCTTGTCGTTCTGTGTGTTCTCCCTGGCTCTCGACACCATCAGTGCATCGTCATGAAGGACCGAGAGACTGGTCGATCTCGAGGCTTCGGATTCGTTACCTACGGATCCGAGCAGGAGGCCAACGCCGCCATCGCTGGTCTTAACGACCAGGACCTCGACGGCCGAAACGTCCGAGTCAACCTCGCTAACTCCAAGCCCTCCGGTGGAGGAGGAGGAGGCTTCGGTGGAGGCTACGGAGGAGGAGGAGGAGGTTACGGAGGAGGAAACCGAGGTGGCTACGGAGGAGGTAAATCTGACTTCTCATTCTGAATCCTCAATCATGTTTCGGGATTCGAAACTGTCCTCGCCGACCGGCTTGTCGCCCATCCCCCAACAACGTCATCTTCCTCGACCCGTGTTTCCTGACTCCCGACCTTGTTTCCTGTCTCTGTCTGCATTGGCATTCCTCTCTTGCGCCTTTTCCCTCGCCTCCAGGCTACAACGCTGGAGGTGCCGGTGGTTACGGAGGTATGTTTCTGACTCATCATGGCCTCCCTCGCATGCGACTCGGGATCGATCCTGTTATCGTCTTGAACTCAACGTTGCGAGCGGTCGGCCTTTCTATGTGTGTGATCGACATCAGATGCTAACCCATCTTCTTGCTCCGTCTCATTCAGGTGACTCCGGTTACGGACAGCAGCAGCAGGGTGGTTACCAGGCTCAGGGTGGCTACCAGGGTGGCTGTGAGTGATCTGATGCTTGAAACGATGTATAAGACTTCTGACTGACCCACTTTGATTGCTTCCCTGCCTCTCCCTTTCCCCGCTTTCCCTGCTGCTTTCTCTTTCCATTCCCCCTCATCAGACCAGCAGGGAGGTTACGCCCCTCAGGGCGGAAACGGTGGATACTAGATGCAGATAGCGACCATTCGATAGTCTCGTCTTTTTGTCTACTTCCTTTCTGTTCCTTTATCTCATTCCCTCTTCGCTCTCTCTCTCTATCAAACTGGCGTGCATCTTCCCTGTATTAGTCCTTCCCCCGAAAATCCTCACACACAAGTCCCCAAGTCTCGGCTCCCTCGAATCTTTTGTGCCTTTCACTTCTGTCGTCTTCTCTGGTCGTCGTCTACCCCACTTTTTCGCGCTACGTTCCCCCCCCCCCCCCCCCCCCCCCCCCCCCCCCCCCCCCCCCCCCCCTCTCTCCCCGTCGTCCCATACGAATCTCACCGTTCCCCGCTTCGAGCTTGCTTTCTTTCCTTTTGACTTGGGTCCTTCGCTTTTTCTGGGTGTCGAACGAAATTTCGAATGAATGTCAATCTCGCTTGTCTGCCTTTTTTTTGCGCCCTCCCTGCCCGAACCTAAGCGATCAGCCTCTTCTTGATCGGGGTGAGATGGAGAGAGAGGAGTTTTTCATAAAGTCAAGATCGACGGTCGAGCGCCTGGCAAAAGAAATCTCGTGTGTAGTAGTAGTAGTAGTAGTTGTATACGTCAGATCGTTACAGGAGTGAGGTAAGAGCATAAGCAAAAGGGCAACAAAAAAAAGAGAGAGAGAACAGGTAACGAAAGGAAGAGAACAAAATGTATCAGGAGAAGGAAAAAAAAAAAAAAAAGGAACCGAGAGAAAGAGTCTTCCATAGAAGCTCTCTTCGGTTGTTCCTTCACTCTTCAAAGTAAATCTCAGCCACGATGTTGAGTGTCTGGAAAGAAAAGAAAGTGAGGGAGAAATGCGAGTAGGGAGGATAGAGAGGGTATGGAAAAAGGGGGGAGGGGGAAGGGGGAGGGCAAGGTTAGCTCGATATCGAACCCAGGACCCTTCAAGTGACATCCTGCAAGGTTAGAAACGAGAGAAGGAAGAAAGAAGAAGTGAAAGAAAAAGAAGAAGAAGAAGAAGAAGAAAACACACACTCACCATCGAAAAGATATAAAACATGATGAGGAAGGCTCCCCAACGTCTGGACACCCAGAATCCATTGATTGGGACGACGATGATGGTGAGGATGAGGAGGACGAGGAGACTTGTTCCGCACGTCACGAGTGTTGGCGACATGACGATCGGGTAAGGTTTGCCTGTAGAGAACGTGATGAAACCGCCGGAGAATCCGATGCCGACGAGAAGATTAAGCATCGGGCTTTTTTTTTTAGATGAGGATTTCCGGTATTCAGCTTTTGTGTCAATCAAGGTAAAGTTGTTAGAAGAGAAACGATGATCCTCACCCTCCAAAGCAGGCGGAGAATGCCATGATCGGCGCGAACGAAGCGATCGACAAGTTGGCCACCAGGTCTGCCGTTGACTGCATCAGGAACGCGCGACGCCGATAAAAATAAGAATAAATCCCAACTTCAGCTTTTCGCCTTGATGTTTCAGTCAGAAAGAGTGAGAGAAAGAAGAAGAAGAAGAAAAACTGACGTTGCCGATGGCGAAGATCGTGAGTCCAATGATAGCATCCGAGAGGCCAAAGATTCGACCAAGAGCCTAAAGTTCAAGGACGCATTCAGAATGAGTACGTCGATTGAGATGTGAGAGAGGAAAGAGGAGAGGGATATGAATGACGACGAGGGAAATGGGAAAGGGATATGGAGATCCAAGACTCACGGTCAAGACAGTGACAACTTCATCAGCCAGTGCCATGATCTAGGAATGGGAAGAGAAGAGAAAGGAAGAGTTAAGGATAAATATTAAACAATAATAAAAGTCCCAAAACCCATCAACAAGCGGGAGAAACCCCACTCACCCAAATCATGGCGACTGAGAAACCAAGCAAACATCTTGCCAATCTCCAAGTCTGCCGCTTGCCGTCTTTGGCATAAACCACGACGGCCAAACCAGATATCATCCCTGGTACGATGAGGAAGAGACTAGGGTACAACCATTCTTTTGAGTCGGCTGAAGGGACGAAATGAGGGATTTATTTTGTGAAGAAAGGACAGAAAGAGACAAGAAGGATCGTTAGTAAAAAAAATCGGGGGGGGGGGGGGGGGGGAGGGTTGGTAGAAGCGGCTGACAGAAGAGAACGCCCGCAGCGAATGTAGGTCCGACTAAGGTGGGACGGAGAAGGTTTGTATGGGAAGCAAAACAGAAATAAAACAGGTCGAACCTATCAGCTGATTCCTCATCTCAATCTATCAGAGAGAGAGAAAGTAAAGCAGGGAACAAAAGAGCAAGCCAAGTTCTTTTGATTTACTCACGAGCGCACTGAACTGCAGTAAGCCACTTGTTGAAACCCAAGACATGACTCGTATCTTGTTCGACCTCTTCTCTCCTCATCTCTTCTTCCAAAAGGAATTCCGCTTCTTCCTCTTCTTCTTCCGTTCCTGTCCTTTCACTGATTAACCCTTCACCAATGCCTCTACCATCACCACGCTCATCTACTCCTCCTCCTCCTCCTCCTCCTCCTCCTCCTTCCCTTTCCTCAAGATGAGAATGATGACGATGAGCAGGATGAGGATGTCCCTGATACTCGTGAGGTGTATCGTACTGTCCTCCTAACGAACTCGAATGAGGTTCGGATGGATTCTCTCCAATCTCAATCAACCTGGCGTGCATCGTTCCTCCGACCTTGTCAATCAAGTTCGAATCACTCCTCCCTTCTTCTTCTCCTCGAAACCTGTCCTGTTCGTTCCCTTCCATTCCGGTTTCGTGCTGGATCCCTTGGACTTCCAATCTTCTCCTCTCTACTTTGGCTTCTTTCTCTTCTTCGTCGAAACTCGATGAATCCACGATCCCATCCGCTTGATTGTCTACCACACACAGCGTCAAGGTCAAAGCCAAAATGGCAGGGATCGCGAGTACGCTTAACAATCGACCGATCCATGACTTGTGTCTGAATGATTGAAGCGAAGGGAAGAAGGTGTGGTAGGTGAGTCGAAGGAAATGAAGCAGTCGTAGTCGTTTGACATGTTGAGGTGTAGGCAAGAGGAAACGGCGTAGAGTCAAAGGATACGATTCGGTTGAATGAGATGGGTTGGATGGATTCGTAGTCGTGCTGGTGGATGGATTCGATGGTGGTGATGGTGTAGCGAGAGGAGTGGTATTAGTTGATGACGAGGTAGGAGATGACGGTGTGTCAGATGGAGCCCTATAGAGATTGATCGAAGGAACTTGGGAATGAGATCTAGATCGACTTGGAGAGGCTTGAGAAGAAGGTACGACGAGCAAGGGAGTCGGAGATGAATCAGATGGTCGGGAGGAGGGACTAGGTCGAATCGTTCGATCACTCGCCATACTTTGTCCGCCAAACGAGTCTGACCATGGATTGTGCTCTTGTGAGAGGTTTCCAGAGGTATTCATGTTCGTGCCAGGTGTTGGACAAGGGGAAGACGAGCCCTGGTCAGTCGCTCGTTCCGGATCAGACGAGCTTCTTCCAGGGACCTTACTCCTTGAGGTAGGAGAGACGGGAGCGGTTTGAGGAAGTGAGGTGATAGAAGAAAGCTTGGTGATGCTCTTTCTCTTCCCTCCAGGGAGCGATTCAGGTTGACGATCGACATTGGTTGATCTTCGCGAGAAGCCTGGAGCAACAGCGGAATGTCGATGAGGATGTCTGTGGGCGGAATGACTTCGAGCGTGGGTTGGATGATGTGAGTGGTAGTGACCAGATGCATAAGGACTAGTTGGGACTCCATCAAATCCTGTCAGATCATCACCCTCTTTACGAAGAGAGTTGACGACGTCCCTGAACTCGACGGCTCCGAGTAAGGAAAACGTCGTCCGACGAACATCCATCCCGCTGCCACCAGAGTTAGCACGAGCTCGACGCGGTCTCGTGTGAGATGCCGATCGCTCATCGTCAGACAGGCAGGAGGTGGAGGTCCGGAGAGTCAGTTTGGGGCGTGGCGGTGCTGAGAGGAGGGTCGTATCTGATGTCGAGGCTGTCGCATTGTCGTCGACAAGCGAAGTGAACGAAGAGTTGGCAGAGCTGAGGGAGAGTTTGGATAGTGAGGATGGTCGGCCTCTTGGGGATAGTGGGATTGGCATGAAAGGAGCATCGAAAGCGGAGTGATGGGCGTCCGAATTATCGCACAGTAAAGGCTCCTCTCCAATAACGTTTTCCTCTCCTTCCTCTCCTTCCAACCGAATCTTTCCTTCCATTCTCTTGGCCATATACCATGTCCCACCGACGACCCATGCCACGTAAACTCCATACAACCCAATCATACACCCTGTCTCGATCAACGTCAGGTGTCCATCCCACATGACGAGCAGGACCAACCCGACGGCGATGATAGCAAACCCAATGTCTCTAATGAATGGACCGGGATGGACCCGAAAAGGCTTGACGAGCGCCATCGATCCAACGACGACGGAGACAATGAACGAGGCTGCTCCTAAGAGTTCACCGATTGCGAGGGTGCCAGAGTTGTTGCGGAACGCCGCATAAGTGGAGAAGACGTCAGGCGATCCGTTTCCTGGTGATGGATCAGACACTCGTGAGGGCGTTAGTCATGAGATGGAACAGTGATTGACAAGATGAAGCGAACCTAAGGCTAGCAAGGTCACACCGGCCGTATTGTCGGACATGCCAAGACCATCAGCTATCGTTGCCAAATTTCTGACGTCAGGAGAGGGAAAAGATATGTCAAGCACAGACGTGAGGCAATCCCGGTCAGCCAGACGGCAGATGCATAGTCATCCATGGTAGCGAGGTAAACCAATGAGGAATGGACGAATGACTTACGGCACCAAGAAGTCTCCTGCACATATACCAAGGAAAGCGACTAGAAGCAAATAAGATACGTTCAGCTAGATTACTCTGCATGATTAATCCGATAACCAACCTCGCACAGCCCCGACAACGAGACAGGTAGGCGTGAGCGATCCCTCGTGAGGAGAAGACCCAGACTCACGAAGAAAGACTGTGTAGAACAACAGCGGTGGCACCAAGGCCCATTTCTTTGCTTTCTTTGCTGGTGGTTCTGGAGGTCCAGGGAAAGGAAACGTTGTCGTCGAGCCTATCCCGCTGTTCTCCGAGTCCTGTTCACCCTCTACCTCCTGTCCTTGAGCATTCTGCAATAGAGTCCGTCGAGGAAGAGCGTGAAGTGATGAGAGTGCTGGAGAATTTGGATCTCGGGTGAGAGTGTTGGAAAGGAGTGAGAGTCGACTGGACGGTGAGAATTGGGAGGGATTCGAGTGAGGAGAGAAACGAGAGGTGGTAGAGTACAGGACGACGTTGAGTCCGAGTAGGAGGCAGAGGATAGCCTTTTGAGAAGGACGTATTGCCATAAGAGTTGAGAGTTGAGGAGTGGAGGTCGAGAGTCGTACAGGCTGGATCCGTAACAGATCGGAGGTCGGAAGGGGAAGGACCAGGAGACTCGGGTTCAGAAAGGATCAGCGTCAGCGTCTCGATACCTTTTTTTCGCTTCATCGAACACATCTCATCTTTGCAAACGGAAGGACTAAGAGAGAGAACAGAACAATCGACCAGATGTGTTTGGAGAAAAGAGAAAATACGAGGAGAAGAGCCAAACAGCAATGAAATCGAATGCGGCGAGAAACAGATCAAATTGCTAGAGCGGCCAGAGACAAGGATGTGTACGTGGAGCGGAAGTTTCCAGCAAGCCTAGCAACGAGTAGAAAGAAGGGAACAGCAAGAGAATAAGAAGGCACAAGGTCGTGAAGAGAGAAAGGGAACAGAAGCACCAGAGATCCAGTGGGCAGGTGTCACCAATCCATCTTAACAGACGGCTTGAGGAGGTGCTCTTCAGGGGTCCCTACAGTCGTAACATGTTAGTACGAAGATGCCAAGGAGAGGCGAAGGACTACGCTAGCGAACTCGTACCAAACGTAAGAATGACAGGAAAACGAAAGCAACGAGAACACGACTATACCAGGGACCAAAGGAAGCTTGGCAAACTACCGAAAGGACAGAATAAGAGGAGACAGAAAATAGATGTTAAAGAAAGGTTTAAAGGCTGAAGATCAAGACTATGAGCAGAAGCCAGTCGGATCGAGCAAGGAGTACAGACAACGGATCTGGTGGGTGGGAAGAGAAGCCCACCAGATCATGTTGTATACCGTACCATCCCGAGCTGATGGAGGACACGGGGCAACGGCAAGTCAGGAAGGAATAGTGTACGTAGTAACGACGAAGAGGACCGAATCGAAGAAACGAATGTGAAACACAAACCAAGTCGAACAACACAAGAAAACGTAGGAGACGACAAAGACGAAGCGGTGGTAAAAGGCAATTACGGTTGAAAGAGGGAAGGAGACGAAAAAGAGAGAGAGAGAGAATCGTGCTAGATTACCTAATGATTGGGCGACAGCGTGACGAGAGGGTTTCGTAAGGGGGCGTGTGAGATGAGGCAGAGACGATGGCGATTGTGGGGAGAGGGCCTTGGAGTGACGGTTGGCGCGAGACGTAGTGAGGACCCTGAGACCTTAGAAAAAGAATCGAGGGAGGATGGTGCTGGAATTCGTGATCAAACATTGAATGTCAGCTCGTCTTGCGCGATTGTGCAGCCCGGATCCTGCATACTTCACTCCACTGAGAAGAGGCTCAACAAAGAAGCCGATCCCTGCGCCTTGAGCTCAATGAGAAAAGTGCAGCGACTCACGTGACACCCATTCCAACACCAAAGACGGCAGCACCCCAAACCGCCTGCTTGAACGTCTGCATCGGTCCTGCTCTCTCAGCCGCAGCGGCCGCAGCCCTCCTGTTGGTAGCAATCTTTCGACCCTCCTCGAGCTCCTGCTCCTCCTCGGCATCCGCGCCAGTCTTCTCGGACGAATCGCCATTCTCAATCGAAGCAGATCGCTCTCGCTTGTGAGGTCGTCGCTGCTGAGGCGAAGCAACAGATGCTGAGGTCAAGGGCGAGGAGGATTCAGCAGTGACAGGACCAAGGGTGTCCATGATGCTGAAGGCTTCGGGAGCGACAGGCGAGGTAGTGGAAGTCGAGACCGAGACAGGCTCTTCTCCCTCGATAGTGGTGGTGACGGTGGTAGTAGTAACGGTGGCAAGGATCTCTCCCTCCTTCAAGGCCTGTTCGGCCTTCTGAGCGAGGTCGGCGACGAGCTGCTTGCTAGCCTGAAGCTCGGTCTCGACCTGCAGTCGGCGCCTCTCGACCTCCTCGGCGTCGGGGGCGGTCTCCTCAACTTGAGCGACGACAACAGTGGAAGGAGTGACAGGGGAGGACTTTGAAGGGGAAGAAGTCGATGCGGCGACGTCAGAGGAAGGAGAAGCGTTGCTGGTTCGGACTCGCTTGGCGGCGGGAGCAGGGGCAGAGGGAGTGGTAGCGGCGTATGAGGGAGGGTTGGTAGCTCCTTGAGATCGCTGCGACTTTCGATAGGTGCTGTTGGGATCGGGACTGGCTTCGGCAAGAGCCTGTGTGAGAGAGAGGTGGAGTACGAGCACGAAAGGACCAGAGCAGTCATCGTTGGGCGGTCAGCACATGACACGCGAAGTCTGGAGACTCTACGTCACACCAATCTACATACATTGATGAGCAGGACGATGTTGTAGCTCTCGGCGACGGCGATGGCAACATCCTTAGGAACCCTGTGAACGGCAGAGCGCGACGATCAATAACGAGGTCCTGCGACATACACCGCCGGCAGCAGCAATTTGGCGTACTCACCAAACACCAGCAAGCTTGACGATATCAGTTCCATTTCCACCGTTAGCACCAGCGATGTCGTAGTTTGCTTTGACCCAGGCGAGCTCCGCCTTCTCTTGCTCGGGCAGCTCCCCGACGAAGGAAGCCTTGAACATGGTCGTCAGCGAAAAGGCTCCCGTGTCGTATCGACGAAGGATGAAGGCGTGACCAGTGGGCTAGACGAACGGATGAGCACGATTAATTTAGTCTCAGATGAGAGCTGGTCAAGAGGTCAGGACACAAGGTGGATGCGGACGAACAGTTGGAACCTTGACACGACCGACGATGATCTCGGTGGCATCTCGCACGATGGTCTGGTACTTGACGACGAAGTTCTCGACGGGGACTAGACAAAATTCAATACACGAGGTTAGTTGTAGACCGTACGGTGATGAGACGCGATTGACGTCGGAAACGAACTGCTGTCGAGACCTGGGTTGAAGCTTGAGTCGAGAACAAAGGAGAGACCAGAGAAGGTTTCAGCCGTCGAAATCCAACCGGAAGGCTAGGGACGCGTGAGATTGGGGAAGTGGAAACAAGACTTACAAGTCGACAGGCAGAGCTGGTCTGGTATCGAACGAAACGGAGTGAGAGGATCCCTTAGACTGGCGAGGCACCAGTCGGAGCAAGAAGAAAGGACATGGAGCCAACCTCGGCTGTCAGTGAAGGGAAGGAAATGAGGAATATCAAGATGCGACGTACGGGAGTAGCAGTCTTCTTGGATGACATTTGATGGATGAGTGTGGTGTGGGAAGGGAGGATTGGAAGGTTCAACGTAAGTAAGAGAGGGAGAGAGGATAAGGGAGGTTCGACCACCGAGTGACCAGATTCCTACTCCTCCTTCCCTACTCAAGCCCAGTCCTTTTTTTCTTTCCTAGCATCGCAGTCCTACCAGACGATTCACTTTCGACAAAGACAGATACTATTTGCCCAAATGGCTACAATTCTATAGAGCAATCTAAAAGAGAAAAAGTAAGAGCGTCACAACCTGGAGCCCAAAGAGATATAATAAAAGAAAAAGAAACAAAGAGAAGATAGCACAAAGGAAGGGAAAGAAAGAATCACTCGTAGAGACGAGAAGACAGACGTAAGACAAGTCAACGGTACAAAGAGGAATGAACTAAGATGGAGAAGGAGAGAAAGCAGAAAAAGACACGGTCAAGGAAGAGAAAGACTAGGTTCAATTCAAACCAGATGCGTGCGTGGCTAGGAGGGGGAGGCGATGGTATCATTCTTGCGGAGCGGAGATGGATCGTTTGAGGAGTTCTAGCGATTGATCAGAGGTGAAGAAGAGTCGTTCGCTCTCAGTCCGGTTCGTCCAGGCTTTTTGAGATCGGAGAACCATTGCCTTGAGGAAGCAGGAGCAAAAGAAAGACAGAAAGAGCAATCAGTCACCTTTCTCTACCACAGCCGCGAGAGACGCATCAGTTTTAAAACATAGCTCACCTGCTGAGCTGCGAGGCACCTCGTATCTCGATCAAAGAACGCTACAGCGTCCTCGTCGAGACCTTCAAGAACGAGCTCAAGGTCCTGCAAATTTCCTTCGAGGGCGACGACGGTGTCCCGATTGAGGTCGTCTCGTCTTTCCCGCTTCGCCATCGATGCTGCTGATGCGTATGCGTTCGTCGGACCAGCCGAATTTGAGGAAGCGGCGAGTTGGTCGAGAAGTCCATTGACGACAGTTTGTAGAATCATTCGAGTCTCCCCCATGAGTCGCTGAGCTTGGGAGTAGTTTCGCCTCGAGACGAGTAGGAGCGATCGGGTGATCATGTCCGACACGAGAAGCTCCATCCGTCTTCTGACGACCAAAGGATCTGGGATCGTGGTCGATCGAGGTCCCTCGCGGAGGTTGGGTGGAAGGAGGGTGAGGAGGAGGAGGAGAGGTTTGGCGAGTCGAGTGCAAGTTTTGGATGCCGACGGATCGCTGAAGGAGCAATCGAGCTCGATGACGGGAACTTCCTCCATCATGCTCGACGCTGATGGTCGGTAGAAAGCGTCGTTGATTCGGCCACCTCCTCTTCCTGTGACTTCGTCTAATTGGGAGGATGTGACGTCTAGCTCGAGTTCGACAAGGATCTCCTTCTTCTCTCCGTGTCTGACCTCTCGAAGGTCGAGGTCGAGGTGCTTGCCGTCTGGTGAGAGAATGTGAGAGGAAGCGCCGGAGACCTTGCGAATCTTGAAGGCTTGGTCTTTGGTCGAGAGATAGAGTTTCATCTTGGTAAGAGCGATCGATTGAAGTCCACCGGTGATGCCAGCGAGGGTGTCTTGGAGATTGTACCTAAAGATCGTGAATAAAGCCGTAGAATGTGAACGCGGCAGCGTGGGGAACATGAAAGGACGCGATCAGCAAAAGATACAGAGAAAGGAGGTGGACCGATCCACCCATGAAGCGCACTTACCAGTCGGGCACAAAGGTGTAACTTCCTTGGGTGTGATTCGAAATGAGCCAGAGCGGTGAAGGATCGTGCGACTTGCCGTAACCGACGGAATGAATGGGGATACTAAAGACCAGGAGCGATGAATGATAAGTCAAACCAATCAAACCCTCTGGCAGCAATGTGTCATGAGACGATCCGGCCACTCACCCAGCGGCTTCAGCCCGAGCGAGAACTAGATCCATCTGGCCTTGATTGAAGCTATCGGTCGAGTCACTGACGAGGCACATGCCGGAGAGTGGGTTGCGAGTCTTTCTCTGCAGAACGACATCGAGTGCTGAATGGACAGAAACGTAGAATGCAGAGGGCAGCATAAGCGATGGCTCCTTGACAGCCAAGCGTTGTTACCGGTGTCGACCAGGCACTTACCGACGTTGACAGCCGAAACAAGATCCGCCTTCTCCTCCCTCGTAGAGCCATTCATGACCACCAGCCCTTCGTCAAGCTCCTGATCTGGCGATTCGTTTCCGATTGTCTCCAACATCTCCTCCATTCTCTTCCTACCCTCTCCGTTCCTTCCCACAGCAAGGAATGGCGTCTTTCGGATCAGGCCTACCTCTCCTTGAGAAGTTCCCGTCTCGTACGTGACGACAGAAAGTCGATCTCGGGAGGAGAGCGTCGAAATGACGAACGAAAGACTAGATTTGATGACTCGTGTCCGAAGAGCAGTCGCAGAGGACGAAGAGGTTGGAGAGGCGAGGGAGAAGACGAAAAGGAGATCGATAGGAGTATGTGTGCTTGTATTCGAGGATGAAAACGGCGTGTGTGAGATGACGGATGAGAAGGTTGAAGCTGTTGGTGACGGCATCGACTTGGGTGCGCCACCTCGGAGTTGACTAAGGTTCGAACCAGCTTGACCCCCATTAGGACCGCCGTTGAACGATCTCTGATCAACCCCGAGCATCGAGGATAGCTTTCCCGAACTTCCCGAAATGGTCGATCCTGGAGGAGAGATCGGGGATGGGGGACCTGAAGGACTTCCCCGCGAGGGAACGGTTGACGAGTTGAGAGGAGTGGTTCCATCTGGACTGACGATGGGAACGAGATGGGTGAGTCGATCTCGCCAACGGTCCTTTGTTGTTCGATCGGGGAAGGTGAGAATGAAGTCGTCCGTCTCGCGACTCGTCATCAGAACCGTCATACAGAGTGAAGAAGGATGACTCGAGGTTGATGCCGAACGAAGACCATCAATGACACCTCGCATGTGGTGGACAAAGACTTTTCCCTTCAGCTTGAGGATCTTCTGGTCGCCGATTGCTGAGCCGCTCTTGTGTCCTTGTTGGAGTTGGTTAGATGAAGGCTTCCGCTTGAACAGAGACGACGACTTTGACTTAAGGGTAGCAGGAGGATCGGATTCGGCGACGCAGAGAAGAGCTTCCTTGAAGAGGTACACAAGGAACTCTCTGTGCTTGGACGCCGGGGCTCTCATCGACGAGGATGCTGCTGAAGGGGCCGATCGAACGAGAGCTCGATCACAAGCGAGGAGAGTGGAAAGGTTTTCGAGCGTCGTGTGGGACAGAGAGTCATCGGACGAGAGAAGTCGTCGGCGAAGCTCGTCTGATGAGGGGTAGACCGGTGACGGCGAAAGCGATAGATTAGAGATGGAAGATGTCAAAGACAGAGGTGGGAGAAGAGAGGGAGCCAGTCCGGATGAAGAAGACGAAGTCGGGACTCCTTGTCGAGGATGGTGTTGTGGCTGGTGAGTGATTGGCGGAGCCGAAGGTCTGACCCTCTGCTGTTCAGCCAGGTCGGCTGCGAGTCTAGTTCGTTCTGGGACCTCGACAACTACAGCAGCGACGACCGTCATCTTCCCGTCCCGGTCGCCTTGACGGACCATGGTTGAATACTCTGGCAGAACCACAATCTTTGGTACGACTATCTGTCCTCCGTTCGCATGGAGACCAAATCGAGCAGAAACGTGATCGCTTTGAGCCGATCGGACGGAAGTGGCAGAGGAAGAGATGGGATCGAGGGGATCGTTGTCGTCAGAGTCGTCGTAAAGGTTGTTTTTGGACTTGTGGTGAGGATTAAGGAGAGGTGGCGGTGGGGCGTTGGCGGATGTGACTCCAGTGAGTGCGGCGAGCTCTGAAATGTCAAGAGATCAGACAATGAATAAGTCACTGTCATAACGGTTCATATTCGGAGAGGTTGTTGAGAAGTGACGTACTGTTTGCCTTGCCACCTCCACCACCCTGAACACCTCCATCTTCCGAGATCTTCATCGGTTTCCGACATACTCCACAAACACCAAACGTCTGAGGCTTGCGACCGATACCGTACCGATCGGTCTCAGGCAAAGGGCCGTAAACGTGAACAAAGCAGTCCTGTATGACGGCGTCGACGGGTTTGGAAAGGGGTGATGACGAGTAAATGGATCAGCCAGTGGTCCGGCCACAAGCACCTCGAGCTAAGGAAAAATGCCGACTAACATGATGGAGCGTATGACCACACTCAGGAACGACATCTGGTTTCTCGCCTTGAATCCGATAGTCGGCGCCCATCCTCTCTACGCAAACCGGGCACTTGTACGCTCCTTCATCTTCATCCGCATCAGCACTCAGAACTAGGGCGAGAGGAGGAGCAGACCGGGTTGGGAGGAAGGCCCGACCAGGCGGTCCTGTCGTGGTCGCCATCGGACGAGACTGAGATGTCCCAGATCGACTTGTTGGCTCATCGTTGGGTGCACGTGTGGCAGAAGTAGCAGCAGCGAAAGGATGGAGAGCTGACTGGTCCCGGTTGGGCCCCAGAGGTGAGACGGCTGCTTGGATCGTCGAGAGGGATGGTGATTTGCTGAAGGCTCTCTCCCTCTCCCTTTCCCTCTCCCCGAGCCGGTCTCCTGTTCCGGCTCTCGATCGAGATGGAGAGCCCAGACGACTGCCGCTTCCATGACTAGAACTCAGCGAAGTTCGGTTCGTAAGCCCGTTCGAACGAGAGGAGGTCAAGTCGGAAGAACTCGAGGTGTTGGATGATGAGGCGGTAGAAACTCTGAACTGGGATCTGGAGATTGAGGCGGGAAGTGGCATAAACCCTGAGGGAGGTTGACCAGGTGGAAGGGGTGGGAGGAAGTTGAGTGGTGGCAGATGGGGAGGTCTTTTAGAGGTTGTCGTGGAAGCTTGACGCGAACGAGGTGATGGATGCGATGATGGTGGAGCGGGGAACATGATTGGAATCTGCTGAGTGACATGTTGGTAGCTGATATCGTCAGCATCGATCTGAGCCAGGAAGAGTTCGAATGCAAGGAAGCTCATGCCAAGGAGGTGCGGAATCGGAAATAGCAACTCACGTTCGCCTTGTAAAACCCATCGTCCTCGTCCTCAGCTTCACGATCCCTCGCAGATATACTCGATCTTGAGTCGTCTGTAGAGTTGGAGTGAGAGGGATCTCGCCTCCCAAACGTGTCGCTCTGAACTCTCGACCGACATCCGGACTCCTTGGCCGTCTCGTCTGCGTCGCTAGACTCTCTATCTGAGCTAGGAAAGCGACGTCCAAAGTCGTCTACTCGATGACTCAAGCTGTTCATGGATGATTGGTCGTTCGAAGGGGGCGAGGGGAGTATTTCGATTTTGGAAGAGGGGGTCAAAGCTGAATCCGAGTTCGGACTGGTGACGACTTGAAGTAGCTGCTGAACTTGCTGTTGCTGCTGCTGAAGCTGATCGGAGCGTGTGGGAGTTTTGAGAGAGAGTGGGTCCGAGGTAACGGAGGATCGGGTCGAAGAGGAATCTGTCGATGAAGATGAGGACGCGAGAGAGGAGCGTTTGATGCTGCTGGCTGGTGATGGATCGAGGAGGAATGAGGCAGGATCCTGCAGATCTAGCGAGGAGCTATGAGAAAGATTCGACTCGATATCGGACCTTGAGGCAGATATAGGAGGAGAGGCAGCGAGCAGTTGAAGGAGGTCGTTTGGCGGCGAAAAAGGGGTCGGGGAGGAGGGTGTGATCTGGGAAGGTGGTCTGTTGGAAGGAGGCAGGATTGATATCTCGATGTCAAGATCAGAGTCGTCTGTTTGCGAGTCCGGTTGAGGCAGGGATGATGCACCTGATGATGGTGGGGAGTTTGATCTTGAAGTCGTCAAAGAGAGGGAACAAGATCTCGAAGACTCTTGATCTGTCGATTGACAGGAGCTTTGAGTTTCTCGCGTGCCCCACAAAAGCCCTGGAAAGCCCTTTGAGGGTGCCCGAAAGTGTTCAGGGGCAGGGGAAAGGTCCTGGAGAGGTTCGAGGGATCCTTTTCGGAACCCGCCGAATCCCGATTCCGAACCTTCGCTCAGCATCAATCCTCCAATCCTCGACGCTACGTCGACCTCCTCCTGATCCTCCTGTTCCGATATACGAGGTGACGAGACCGAAGAATGAGACATGGATGTTTCGGCTGAAGGGAATGAAGAGGAGAAATAGAGCAGCGAATCAGAGGGTGAGAGGCTTAAGGCGATGCCTCTTGGGGGTGAATTGGAGATCGGATCGAGTAGTTCCGGCTGAGGTTCTAGAGGGTCGATGATGTCTTCTTCGTCTAGATCGTCGTCGTCGTCCCAAGAAGCGCGTCGAAGAAGGTCAAGGTCTTTCTGGTCGAGCTCAAAATGGATGGAAGAGCTAGGTCGGCGTCGAAAACTGAGGTCTAACTCATCCTCCTTCGATCGGGGATGCATCCTGAACCGGAAAGAGAGAAGAGCTCCCTCGAGAGGCTGATGTGGTTGTTCAGAGAGAGGGCTTCTGAAAGGGAACATCAATCAGCCCATTGTTCGAAAGGGCCGAAACCAAACAAAAATCCAGGTTTCGCTCGATCCGGAGCGCTCTTCGTCGATCACTGCGAGATGGGCGCAGTCATACTCCCTCTTATTAGCATAGGTGAGTCCATCTTGTGTTGGGTTTAGAGATACAGTAGTATGGGTTGAAAGAAGGCTGCTCTCTACAGCCAGATCGCGATGTCGGTGGACTCAAAATCCTATGGGTTTAGAGCAAGTCTGATTTGAGAGGGCACGTACTTAGAGGAAGCTGACTGTATCACTGCATTTTTTTCATCGACGCCCCACGATGGACAACTCAATGAGGAGAGGAGAGAACAAGCAAAAGGTTTGTGGCGAGGAAATCGGACAATGGGCAGAACCGATTCCAATGAGGCGGTTTCCGGTTGGGGGACTCGAGGTGCATTTATGAACTTGAGAGAACGATCCATTTCGGAGGGACAAGACAACGCTCAAGATCATGATAAGACATAGCAGTAGCTTCAAGCCTCAAAACTTTTCCGATCCAGGTCGGAGGTCGAGCTCCTGGGTGAAGCACGACGCGTCTTGTTTGGACAGGAACAGGTAAGCTTGAGCAAGGCTATCAGCGTTGATGACCTGACGAAATGATAATGATACCGATTATTATTTGCCATTAGTCCTCAAGGATGACCAGCACATATCTCACTGCAGAATCAGGGACTCACATCAGCCGATTCGCGTTCATCGTGCCTCCAAATCTGACCGTCCACAACGACGTGGGCAACGTGAATTCCTTGGGGGCCGAATTCCTTAGCCAAAGACTGAGTCAGAGCACGCTGGCCAAACTTGGCCGTCGCGAACGGAGACCATTTAGCCGATCCTTTTATGGCTGCTGTCGCCCCGGTGAACAAGAGCGATCCTCGAGCTTTGGCGTTCGTGGGTGAAGAAGGTGAAGGAAACGGGTTGGAGAGGAGTTTGGGAAGGACAAGCTGGGCAAAGTTTACAGGACCGAGGCTGGGAGAAGAATCGGTTGAAAGATCAGTCGAATGAAGGAATGGTGAGAGGGTCTAGCAGCCCGAACGTTGATGACGCACACGTTTGCCTGATGGCTTTCCTTGTAGCTCTCCTCAGTCTGCTCGAGGAATGGCTTGAGAGAGAGACCTGCGGCGGCGAGATCAAGTGAGACTACATCAGATCACCTACAGAGATACAAGCGATCTCAACAGTCAACATACGTACTCCCTCCAGCGTTCCAGATGCCGACGTCCCACCTCTTTCCCTCCCATCCTCGCTCAATCTGTCCAATCACTTTCTCGAGACTTGCTCGATCCGTGCCGGAAGCGAAGGGTTTGACGTCGTGATAACCTTCCTGTTCGAGCTGTTCGACCAGAGGCTCAAGGTTGGCGAGGGAGCGGGAGATGATGGCGACGGAATGGGTTGGTGAGAACGCTTTTGCGAGAGAGAGTCCGAGGAGAGGTCCCACGCCGTAGATGAGGGCCAAAGGCTTGGATGAAGCGGAAGATGCGAGGGACATGCTGGTGGGTGGAGAGAAGTAAGTTGTAGATTGTTAGGCAGTCGAGGAGAAGTCAAGATTGGGCCGAGGTTTGTACGACATCTTTGGCTGACACATGGTGTCTGACAGTCGCCCGAGCGATTAGAAATCAATCATCCAATTGAAAGACGAAGGTGGCATGGGTATAGACTCGGCGAACACTGAGGACTCTACTAGATGTATTAGAAAGCATTATAGGTCGAGGCGAGAAGGAAGAAAACAAAGAGGCGAAGAAGGGAAAGCGGATCGAGCCAGCTCGAGATTTTAGAGAGGAAAAGAGGGGAAACGCATAAACGAAAAACAAAACAGGCAGACAGACAGGAGCGCAACAAGATAGACGATGCATTAAGAGACGAACTAGACTTCAGCAGGGATGGTAAAGGCAAAGAAGAGGAGAGGAGAAATGGGAGATCAACGAGTTGAGAGGCCAAGCAGAAGCGGGAGGGAAGATTCAATTGTGCGTAGGCCCGGGGTAGTGAAGGACGGTGATGAGGCGGAGTTGTAGTGTTGATGTTTGCCGATGAGTGATAGGAGAACGCCTTGGAGGAACGTTGAGAGGCTGTAGTGCCTGAATCAGGGCGGGAAAAGCGGATCGATGATCAACAATTCGTTCCTCTCATCCAAGAACGACGACCAAAACAGGAAGAACTGCCCAAGTGTACTCACGAGAAGTAGCCTCAGTAATCACAGAAACCCATGGCGCCAAAGAAAGCCTCAATCCCAGCCATGTCGTCAGTCTCCATGCCGCCAGGAGATCGCCCCTCGATTCGAAGGAGTGCTCTTCGCCATTGGTCAAGTCGTTCTTCGTCGATGGTAGTGTCTTGAATGGGAGTGGCGAATGATGACAAGGAAGAAGAGGACGACGACGACGAAGACGAGAGAGCAGGAGCGTCCGGTCCAGTGACCAAAACGATAGGAGAGCCAAGGACCAGAGCAGGTTCGTCGACGATTGGAGTGTACTGAGAGTTGGTAGAGTCGACCGAGAGTCGGCGGCTGAGGATGTCGTCGAGGTAGAAGCGTTCGGTGTAGGTCGAGTAGACTGAAGTTGATGAGGCGGATGAGGCGACGGATGAGATCGAGGACCGACGGGAGACAGGGGTTCGAGCGGATTCAGATCGGGTGTCGAACTGGATACATTGGAAGGGAGGGGAGATACCAGCACCTGTCAGACAGACTGCCACACAACTTGCAACGAAAGAGTAGACCCGACTATGGCCAAGTCTTGTTGGTCGAGAGAGGGGAGGGAACGATGCTCACCTCAAAAGGGTCCTCGTACTCGTCGTCGTCGACGCTCTTAATGTGAGCGGGTTCGTCGTCGTCGGCCCACACGAGGTATTCGGTCTCGTCTCCAGTGAGGACGGCCTAATCGAAGAGAGGTGATGCAGAGACAGGGGGCGATTGGTAAGCCTCAAGCTCCATCCAACAATCGATACTCGGATGGGAGACAGAAACTGACCTGTTGGGGCATCTTGTAGTTGGGCGCAAGGAGGATGACCTGGACGGGGTCCGCCTTGATGGTGGTAGGGGATACTTGATAGGTATCGAAGGGAGTGGTAGTGGTAGGGACGATGATAGTAGCGTCGGGGTTGATCATCTTGGTAGGGCGAGAAGAGAAAGCGCGGACAGCAAAGGATCGGACGGCGGAGAGCATGATGGATGGTATCGTGGGGTGAGTGATTGGTTTGATTGGTAAGGGGTTTTTGGTTGATCGTACGAAGGCGAAGGGTGGAAAGATAAAGGTAAAGCTAAGTAGCGATGAAGACGCAAAGTCGGAGGAATGTACGAGGTGAACGTTGAGAGGGAGCTCGAAATGCAGGGAGCCCAACCCTTTTATAGTGGGAGAGATTGGGAGAGAGAAAAGGGGGGCTTGTCGTTCAGTCAGGATGAAGAGTGTCAACATTGAATCCATACGCCGGACGCTATCGCCATCGCTACGGCGCTCGCTCTGCCTTCTCTTGGAGCTTGGTGATAGTATGCTAGTGCTGTCAGCGGTATACAGATAGAATTCGGGAGATGATCGTAGCTGCGGACTTTGTCTGAGCAGAATAGGCTGTGACAGGCTGCATTATCCGAACGGTGATCAAACCAGCTGAAGAACGAGCATACAACCAAGAACTTCCGACAAGCAAGAGCTTGTCGGGTTTAGGACCAGTTATTCGAGCTCGAAGCGGAGTCATGTGCATCATCAACGAGATGCAAACTGCGACAACTCGCCGTCCCCACGACGACTCATCAACCAACCCGATTGTCCCTTGTGAGCTGGGTGCCTTTGGGTGCCTTGCTGAGTACGAGTTGAAGTTGTGAGAGCTGCTTGAATGTATTGACTGTTTGGTGACAACTCTTTGTGCCGACGATGAGCCGACGCAGGCGCTCAACTAGAGCAGTGATCCGATCGATGGGCAGCGAGTGTCTCCCGCACGTCTTGGGCAATCGAAGCCTTGACATTCCTGCATTAACCCCTGATAAAGAAATGGAAAAGAATGGTGATATTCCGACCCATCGGCCGGTACAAGCAGAATTGCGCTTGAGAGGGTTTGGCGGAACATCGGCTTGACCCATCTTCTTGACTGGGAACCCTCAACCACTCGACTTTTCGAGATCCTCTGACGATTGAGAGTGAGATAAACGAGCACTTATATAGGTCATACATGGGTAAGCGTCAGCGGTGGTGTTATGAATGCAGAGGAGGGTATGACACTGGTCAGTGTCATTGAAGAGATTGAGGGCGAAGCGACCGACCCGGCAGGCTTCTAACGGCCGGATAGAGTATCTTAGATTTCTGGCCGTGCAACCGGAGGGATTTAGCTTGATGAATACGAGAATGAAGATCGAGAAGGGGCGTTCGGGGGGAGAGTGGCCGGGATGTGGTGAATCTGAGCGTCGCTGACTGAATCAGTCCACCTAGCGAAGCGTCAGTAGTTAGGCAGTCAGTTGATGATTGAGGTTCTCGGCTGAAACTCTGAACGACTGTTGAAAGAGAAGCGCAGAGACAGCGGATGGCGCCGGAAATGGCGTGTCAAACCGAGTGGTGAGACATCGCACGCTTCTGGCCTGACTGAAGTGCGCCACTCGTCTGACGACCTCCGACCCGAGAAGCTGCGCGAGAAGGGTTTGCCAGGCGTAATATAAAGAAAGCAACTGTGGGATGAGGCATTGATGAGGTAGAACAATCAACAATTTGGGGGTTAAGCCATTGGAATGGTCTGAGGGTGAGCTTTTGTCCCTCTTGTTGTTTGTGACCACTTCCTTCTGTCGTAGGTGTAAAGGGTCAAATGACTATGCAATTGTAAGCTCGTACCTAGCTTGTTCCTAAGATTGCGGTACGTATGCTTCTTGTCCATGACTTTGGTTTTTCGTCTTCACCACCGTTCTCGAGATCGAGCTTGCGTCGTCAGTGCGTGTCAGAACATTCAAGAAGTGAGCTTCGAGGATAGATGATATCACATAGAATCGATAGAAAATACAACGACGACTAGTGCTGGCTCCAGTTGATGGTCGAAAGATCGACTCCCTCCTGAAAGTGACGAGGGACGGCAAATTAGTCAGCCTTGTTCTCTGGTGACGATACGGAGACAACTCGGAAGCGCAGGAGAACAAAGGTGATCGCGTACCTGGTGCAGCTCCCACAACGGACTCATGTCTCGCAGCCATTGAACAGTACCGACGATCTTGGCAACAACAAGGTCAACCTCCTGCTCAGTCGTAAATCGGCCGATACCGAATCTAAGCGAGGAGTGTGCCATGTCCTCAGATGCACCGAGCGCTCGAAGAACGTAAGAAGGTTCAAGCGAGGCAGAGGTGCAAGCGGATCCAGAAGAAAGGGCGATGTCCTGCGTAGAAGGGTAACGATGACAAGGCGGATGTACAAGTCAGCCACCAATTTGATCAAACAGATGATAGACCGCCTGTTACTCACCTTGAGAGCCATCAAGAGCGACTCTCCCTCGACGAAGGCGAACGAAAGATTGACGCAACCGGCGTAACCGTTGGGGTCCCCGTTTCGCTCGACGTGTTCGATTTGCGAGGTAAGCCCAGTCACAAGTCGGTCGGCGAGGGCGGTGACTCGAGCGTGGTCAAACTGTTGAGGTCCAACGTGCATCGAGAGAAGAACGGAACAGGCAGCGAACAAATCAGCCAACTTGTATCTCCCTCCATTCCAAGAACGCCAATCCGCCAGCCCCGACCAACTCAGCAGCACCTCTCTCACTCAAAATCGATGCGGGAAAGGAAGGACTTACCTCCATCTCCTCCTTCGCGATCCTACAGGCCTCTCCCAATCCAACGACCAAAGGTGCCGGCACTGTTCCGCTCCTCAGTCCTCTCTCCTGCCCTCCACCATGGATTAGAGGCTCCAATCTGACTCTCGGCCTCCTCCTGACATAGGCTGCTCCGATACCCTTGGGACCGTAAATCTTGTGACCGCTCATGGAGAGAACGTCGATGCCCATCTCGTTGACATCGATCTTGATCTTGCCGACCGCCTGGGCAGCATCGGTGTGGAACCAGACGCCCTTGTACTTGTGGCAGATTGCGCCAATCTCCTTGAGGGGCTGGATGACACCGATCTCGTTGTTGACGGCCATGACAGAGACGAGGGTCGTGTCGGGCCGGATGGCAGCCTCAAGCTCGGTGAGGGAGATGAGACCATTCTTTTGGACTGGAAGGTAGGTGACGTCGAAGCCATGCTCGGAGAGGTATCGACACGAGTCGAGAACACATTTATGTTCCTGTCGATGGAAGGGTGTGAGCGAGTGGAATTCTTGGTCAGCACGCTAGCAGCAGCGGATAAGGTCAGATCGGCTCGGGTGAGATACGAACGGTCTGGGTGGTGATAATATGCTTCTTTCTCTCGCCGTTGAACTTGGCGATTCCCTTAACGATCATGTTGTTGGCTTCGGTAGCTCCTGATGTGAAGACGATGTCCTTTGCATCTGCCCCAATCAGGTCGGCGACGTTCTGTGAGTGGATGGGAACGACGCGGAAGCAGGGTCCATTCAAGCAAAGAAGCCCGATTAGTCAGGTCTTGAACATGTATTCGCTCTTGTTACAGCATCACATCATACAGGACCAGACGACAAACCTTTCTGGCCTCGTCGACAGCTGTCTCGGCCTCCCATCCGTAGGCGTGGGTTCTCGAATGCGGGTTACCGTATTGGTCAGTGAAGAAGGGCATCATCTTGTCGAGCACTCGAGGGTCCATCGGAGTCGTGGCCTTGAGTTTTAAAACCAAAATGGAACGACAGGATGTTTAGTACGCTGGTCTATGCAAGGACTGAGAAGAAACGAATTGTGTTAAAGACGAACCTGCATATCAAGATATATCGGCCTTTCGGCAAGGTCGTTCTTGTTTCTCAGCTCGACCTTGAATCCGAGTTGATCTGTTTATCGACCATGAGAAGAACGAAAGGAAGGATGAGCATGCCGAGAACAGAAGGAAATGAAGTTCCTTCAACATCGATACAGAGCACAGGCCGAGAAGACACCAAGAGAGGGTCGGTCCAATCGAAATCCTCCTCCACTCGATCGACAAAATGTGGGAAGACATACCTGGTCCGGGTGTCAGAAGAAGCTCCTCGATGCCTTGCATGTCCATTCCGATAGCTTCTCCCGAGCTCTCGATCTGAGGCTTAGGCTCAACCGAGGATGAAGGAGCAGCGGCAGCCTGGGCATCGGTGGAGGTAGGGGAGGCAAAGTGTCGAAGAGCGGGGACGACGCGTGGTGCAGAAGATGAGAGAGTCTGGCGAGACGACGAGGCGATGCAGGTGGTGAGAGCCTTTCGAAGCATTGTAGCAAAGAAAGAGGAGTATGAGAGGAAGAGGGTGGAGGCCGGTTTGGAGGTTAGGTCATCTCGGGAGGAGGAAGGATTCGGGCCAGAGGGAGGAGGGAATCTGAACGGAAGCTTGGTTCAGACAACCATCAACATCTCGATGGTCATGACCCTCGCTACGCTTCTGAGAGGGTAAGCACGTTGGGGAGTGGCCTGACCGTATGAGTGCGCCATCGAGTCAGTCGGCAAAGAAGACAGAGCAAAATTGCTCGTCGAAACTCGAAACGCATCTCTTCCTGCTTCATCAGATGTTCTCTTCCTTTTGCTCCCCCCTGGTCCTACCTTCATCAATCTGACATGATTCGATGCGCGGTCGCGCTGTCAGATGATCTGTTCGTGTCCTGTCCACGACACGCTTCCTGTTCTCCGACATCCACGGGCCATCAGATAAGGATGGGCGATGATTGCTATCAACGTTTGCAGACCCTTCTCTCTTATCTATCCTAATCTCATGATCTCGCCCCTGCCCCTGAGTTCATCAAGCGGATATGTACTGTGCGCTTATCAGTCCCGCTTGGCGCGTTGTCTGCAGTAAAGATGTCGATGTCACTCCTGGCCCCCTTATCTCGAGCGAGGATTGCAACAAACTCCACCGGCTGGACCGATGTCGTTTGACAGATTCTACATATGAGGAAGGGGTATGGACGATGGCGATATGCTACCACTTTCACGTGCTTCCACATTACCGAGCGTCGAGGTATCGACCGGATCAATTGGGTACCCAACCTCATCCTCGGCTAATTACTCTCTCCTCGAATCAATGCTTCGTGAGGGGTCGACGTTCCTCCCGATGTACCACATCTGGCCGATCATATAGTCTCCCCGCCCGCGCACAAGTTGATCGCAACCCGAGGTTTCACTGGAAGCCTACGAGATCATTTTTGAGTAATCGCCATGTCGCCTTATGACCTTTACAGCGGTATATCTGCTCGCCGGGCAGGTGCTTCCTCTCCCCCGCCGGTCACCCATCCCCGCCGAATCCAACGACGATCAGGTGATCTTCGAGTTTTGAACTCTCGGTGGAGGATTCCTGACCCGGTCTTCGAATCTTGAAAACAGGCCGGGGCCGAGTTTTCCGGGCCAAATCTCCAAATCGTCCCAAAACTCAAGTCTCGATCCCCAAGGGGATTTGATCTGACCCATGTGGACAGGGATAATTCGGTGTTACCTTGATGGTCTGCTTTCAGTCTGTTCGCGGAGGACTCGGAAAACGATGACGGTCTCCGCTTACCTGATGAGCCGACCAAAGTGACAAGGAATCAAAGTCGAAGCAGATCTGCCGGAAGGGAACCGCGTGCTCCCCTCCGAAGAACTGATAAACTGCGGGAGCTTGATTGACCTCTGGGCCAAAAGAGACGACCTCGATTTCGCGCAACCGCCGTCTTCCTCTTATCCACATCCTCGTGGTACCCTCTCTGTCTCCCTTCCTCACTCCCTCCCTTGCATTCATCAGCATGAACGTCGACGAGTCTCCTACTCCTCTCGCATCTAACCCTCATGTCATCCATCCCACACCCAACCCAATCATGACGAGCCCTCATCGTCTCAACCACACAAACTCTGGCAGCGAAAGCGACATCGAGAAGAACGGATCCACTAACAAGGGTCCGGTCGGCGAGGAGTCTGGAGATGCTCAAGCCGTCCTCGCTAGGGAAGTCTCCGAGGATGAGTCGCATGTGAGTCTTGGTCGTTCTCTACCGTATCCGCTTATCTCAATTTTTAAGCCGGGTCGCACGACCTGACTCTCGTGCCGAGTGCGATGCGATGCCGCTCTACGAAGGAACACAGAAACTGACACATGCTCGGAATTCTCGTCTTCTCACTAGGTCGCTCACGACAAGTGGTGGAGAAGGAAAGAATGGGCTCACTGGCGAAAGATCGTTCTTCCAGCTTGGGCGCTTCTCGTCTTTGCTTGTCCGTCTCTCCTTTGATCTGTGAACTCCCCTGCCTGTGTTTCTAGTGGAGTGTTCTGACCCGATCAAATTGTACTCTTTCCGCATCGCAGGGTGGGTCTGCGGTATCGTCGTTGAAAAGACCAGGTTCGCAGCTCTCCGCTCTCGTTCCTCACCCAAAAATCGTTCCCCTGCGCCCTCCCGAGCTCATCGTCCTCTGACTCGCTGCTTCGGTATCGACTCTTAGACATCGATGGATCGTCCAGACCATCTTTGCCTGGTGGATTATTGGTCTCGTCGTCTTCCGTTTCGTCGACTCTGGCAAGATCGGCCGGGTCAGTCTGGAGTCCTCCGTTTGACCCCGTCCTATCTCGAGTCTGACGATCTCGCCTTTGCTCTACGGTCCTTCTCGGAATTCACTCTCCATTAGCCCATTGGCAAGGCTTGGACTGCTGCCATCTCCAACCCTTGGTTCAAGCTGTCGCACAAGATTCGATACGCTATCGGATGGCTCATCCTTCTCGGCTTGATCTTCGGTTCATGCTACGGTTTCCCTCTTCCTGAGGTACGTGTTTGGCCTTCTCGCTGCGCCATAGAAGACGTGCAAGTCTGAAGACCCCGACGCGCATCCGTTAGACTGACCCAATCGGTTCATCCACTCTTGAATCCAGGGTACCACGTACGGTCAGCGAACAATTTCCATCTTTGGTCTTCTCGTGTTCCAGTGCATCTATTACCTCTGCTCGAGGAACCGTAAGCTCATCCAGTGGCAGACCGTCATCGTTGGGTGCGTTCAACGTCCATTAGCATCCATCTGAATGCACGACTCGCTTGATCGACTGACCAATTCTATCTTCCTGTCCCTTAATACAGACTCATCTTCCAGCAAGCTATCGCCTGTTTCGTCCTCAAGTCGGGAGCCGGGTTCCGGATTTTCAACTGGATCGCCAACGCCGCCAAGGACTTCCTTCACCAGGGTTCCCTTGCTGGTACATTCTTCTTCAACGAGCCTACTGCCACTCCCATCAACTGGTTCTTTGTCGGTGTCCTTGGAGCCGTTATCTTCTTCGTCGCATTCGTCCAAATGATGTTCTATCTCGGAGGTTCGTGGCATTTATCTTTCGGATCGCCGATTCATTCGCCATCTTTCGCCCCGTGCTGACGCCTTCTTTACCTCGGCCCTTTCTAGCTATGCCATGGCTCATCAAAAAATTCGCCTGGTTGTTCTTCCGAACCATGAAGGTCTCTGGAGCTGAGGCTATCATTGCCGCCGCCTCGCCATTCATCGGTCAGGGAGAGAGTGCATGCATGGTTCGTCCAGATTCGCTGTTCATGCAAATCGCTCGCACACGAGACTCATCGAGACTGATACGTCTTTCTCTTCTTTTATTTAGGTCAAGCCTTTCGTCGACCTGATGACTGCTTCCGAGGTAAGCCCTCCTTCCTACCCCCGATTGTGTCATAATGATACTGCCCTCTTGTCTGCTCTGTGACTCTCGAGACCTTAAGCTAAACTAACCGGGTCCACGATTGCCATTGTAGCTTCACCTCGCCATGACCTCTGGTTTCTCCACCATCTCTGGATCGGTTCTCGGAGGATACATTGCCCTTGGTATCGACCCCACCGCGCTCATGTACGTTTCGACTTCCTGCTTTGACAGCATTGCTCCTCGACGCGTGTACTGACGTTACGTCCCGTCCTCTCTTATTCCAGCACCGCATCGGTCATGTCGATCCCAGCTTCCATCTCCATCTCCAAGATTGTCTACCCCGAGGACGATGTCCCCGTTACTCTCGGTAGGGTCGTCGTTGACCGAGGAGAAGAGGAAGGAGTCGAAAAGGAGGCCAACGCTCTCCACGCTTTCTCCAACGGAGCTTGGTTCGGTATCCGGGTTGCCGGTCTCATTCTCTGCAACGTCTTGGTCGTTCTCGCCCTCCTCTACGTCGTCGATGGTCTCCTCACTTGGATCGGAAAGTGCTTCACTATCGAGGCCCTTACTCTTGAGCTCATCTTCCAGTGTACGCCCATCATCGATTGTCGACGGTTCCCCGCAATAGAACTTTGCCTTACTTATCGTCTTCGTCGTCGCCCTCTCTTCCCTAGACATTTTCTACCCCGTCTGCTGGTTGATGGGTGTTCCCAAGGGCGACCTTCTCCTCGTTGGAAGACTGCTCGGACTCAAGCTCTTCGGAAATGAGTTTGTTGCCTACTCTGCTCTTCGACAGCACATTGAGGCTGGTCTTCCCATCACCAGGCGAGGTGAGATCATCGCTACCTACTCGCTTGCTGGTTTCGCCAACGTGAGTTACATTCTTTTCTTGATTTGAGCGGGTTGGGTAGTGAGTAACATCCAAGCTCATCTGTCAATGTCGCTCGATGCGTCTGTTCCATTTGGCCGTTCAGATGGGTTCTCTCGGTATCCAAATTGGTGTCCTCTCCGGTCTCGCTCCATCGCGAGCCAAGATCATCGCTACCATCGCCCCTTCGGCCCTCATCTTCGGTTTCCTTTCGACGATGCAGACGGCTACGATAGCAGGAATGCTCGTCTAAAATTCGAATTCTTTTCCGGCTCGCTTCTTACCTCGCCCTTTCCCTTTTCTTCCCTTTTCTTCCCTTCTCTCACGCTTCATCTCTTTCGGGTCTCTCGCTTACCTTCCTTCGTAATCCTCTGACGCCCGTCTTCCATCTCGTTTCTGCTCTGACGTCGGTATCTGCTCAATCATATCTACTCGTCGAGATCCCTGATCTCGTGCTTCCCTCATCATATCCTCACTCTCCAACGCACCCTATCTTCATTACTCCTGCCATTTCTCGTCTTACTTCACCTTATCGTGCTTCTTCCCCCCTCTCACTTGCTTTCCACCTTCGTTTTGTTTTTGCTCGTTCTTCTCTTTACTTTCTTGTAGTGCAGCTCACGCGTAGGGCTACCCCTCCTCCCCGGGTCATATTCTCTTTCTCGATGATATGGTTCTCCCGATCTGTTTACTGCTTGTCAGTCCATTAGTCCTTATCTGCGAAGATGGTTTGGCCGCGGTCGCGGAAACTAGCCGAGAGCACCATCCCGACTGCTCTTCAGGAGGCGGGCGACGTTCTATCCCATCTCGAGACTCTGTTCGCTATCGCTCCAACACTTGTTGTATTCCTATCTTATGCTTCTTCCTCCTTCTCATCAAGGAAGAAAGAAAGTTGAGATTCCACCGTCGGCTAAGGCCGCGTCGGAGGTAAGCGAGGCCATGGGGAGGGAAAGGGAAAGGGAACAGCTCTCTTCTCTCCTCCTTTCCCCCACCTCCCATCTTTTGAATCCAAGTGCTGATCCAAGCAACATCATACACCATCATGTCCCCCATCTACCGCGACGACAAGACCACATCGCCTCTTCTTCCCTCTTCTGCTTCGTTCGATCCGATGCTTCCCTCCCCCTTCTCCTCCTCCTCCCCCTCCTCTTCCTCTCTTTCCAGACCCAAGTCGTCCTCGTTCCTCGCATCGCACAAGAAGCTGCTCGTCACTCTCCTCGCCATCACCGCGGTCGGGCTCAACTCGGCTTCCTCCTACCTCTCTCCTCGGTGTGATCACGCTGCGTCGACGCCCTCGTCGGCATCGACGCCATCATCGCCCTCGTCGTCGCCAGCGATCCGGCCGCCGTCCGGCTACGACTCGACCCCACTCGACCTCTCCCTCATCCAGGGCGGCGGGCAGTGCGTCCAGCCGTCGGCAGTGCCGATCAAGAAGGGCGACGAGACGAGGTCGGACTTTGTGTTCGAGCCTGACTTTATGAAGCTCGAGGTCGAGAGGTTCCTCGGTGCCCTTCGCATTCCAACTGAGATGGTACGTAATCCATCTCTTTTTCCAAAGTCTCCACGAGACTGACAGATGCTTCTACGATCATAGTTCGATGACCTCGCTCATGCAACTCTCGAAGGCCCCGAAGCCGATCCTCGATTCAACGTCTTTCTCGATTTCCATCGATATCTTGAGAAAACTTTCCCTCTCGTTCACGAGAAGGCTAAGCTTGAGAAACCTGTACGTTTCTCTCTCGCAATTGTAAACCAATCAAAACTAGATTTAATTTGACCTTGGTTTTAACCTTTGCCCTCGGTCCGATCTTTCGGTCCGAACAGAACCGATTCAATCTCGTCTTCACGCTCGAGGGAACTGAATCCAAGCTTAAGCCTCTAGTTCTGGCGTCTCATCAGGATGTAGTACCTGCTCAGACTTCTCTCGACCAGTGGACGTATCCTCCTTTCGAGGGTGTCTTTGATGGCAAGACCGTCTGGGGTCGAGGAAGGTACGTGACAATTGGGTGCTCATCTCTTGATCCGAGAATGATGAATTAACTTCTGGATTCGCAGTTCGGATACCAAGAACACTTTGGTCGGAATTCTTGCTGCTCTTGAGCACCTTCTGTCCGATGGCTGGACCAACAGGCGTTCCATCGGTCTGTCAACCTTTCGTCGTCTTGATTTTTGCAACCTGACTGATCATTTTGGGACTGCACGACGCTCGAATTTCTCCCCGACTTAGTCCTCGCCTTCGGCTTCGACGAAGAGATCGGTGGACCTCAAGGAGCCTACTCGATTGGCCAGCATCTCCTCGAGACTTACGGCAAGGAGGGCGTCGCCATGATAGTCGATGAAGGTGGAGCTGGTGTCGAAGAGGCTTACGGACGTACCTTTGTCTTACCTGGTACTGGAGAGAAAGGAAACATTTCTCCCTCAATCCTCGTCCAAACTGCTGGAGGTCATTCGTAAGCTACCCTTTGATCCGACGATCACAGCATCACACGAGCCCTGACAATGAAATTTATGTTCAGATCTACGCCCACGCCTCATACCTCCATCGGACTGCTGTCCAGGGTCGTCGTGGCGATCGAAGATGCCAACCTCTTCCCTCCCACTCTTCATCCCTCCTCGCCCGTTTATGGTTATCTCAATTGCATCAACACCCATGCAGCTCCATCTACAGTCCCCAAGTGGCTTTCGTCTGGTCTCTCTCATCATCAGACTCAACACTCACTTGACAAACTAGCCGAAAAGTTCGCCGCCGAGAGAGGAAGGCAAGGTGGAGAATTCCTCGTTAGAACTTCCCAAGCTGCTACACTCATCGGAGGTGGACACAAGCTCAACGCTCTCCCAGAATCTGCCGAAGCGACGTTTAACGTCCGGATCGACTTTTCTCAAACTCGTACGTCCCGTCCAATGTGCTGTCATCAGACACAGATGACGTTTGGGGACTGAATAACAGGGGATTTCTCATCCCCTTTACCTTGACCAGCTGAACAAATCCTCGAGATGTATACCGGTCCGGTCATTCCGATCGCTGAAGCATTCAACTTAACGCTCATCGCTGCCAACTCGACTGTCATTAACAAACCTGCCCACCCACTTGGATCCGTCACCTTGGGCGTGACTGGTGAGAAGGGTTTGCCCGTTGCACCCATCACCCCGCTCGGTGAAGGACCTGCCTGGGAAATCTTTGGCTGGGCCTCGAGAAGGGCGTTTGGCAAGGAGGGTGACAAGGGAGAGGTCATCGTCGCACCTTCTGCGAGTACAGGAAACACCGACACCAAGCACTACGTGAGCAACTTCCCTTGATCGTATCAGATCTTTAAGAATATGAGCTGATTCAGAAGATCTTTCCTTGTCTCCTCAAAGTGGGATCTGTAAGTCCACTCGTCGCAAATCCACTCATCCTTTCCTTCCTCTGCCCAGTACGTTGAGCTAATTCCCTATACCCGTCCACATCCAGTACAAAGCACATCTACCGATTCACCCCAGCTTACTTTACGAGTGGAAAGAACATTCACACTGTAGACGAGTCAATCGAGTTTGATTCTCATCTTCAAGGGTAAGTTGAGATCTTCCAATCCCATTCAACCTTCTATTATCTCGAAGAGCTATTCAAACTTTACCTCTTGTTGATATGTACCACAACAGGATCGCCTGGTTCCACGAACTCGTCCTCTTCTTTGACGATATCAAGACCGATGAAGGATTCTAAAAAGGGTTCATTTTGGGGTCGCGCCTGTTCAGGCCTAAGGGTTTCTCGAAACGCAAGGTTTCATCCTTGTATCAAAGGGAGAGCATATGTCATGTCCTCGATGAATACGTACTTCAACGTCAACGTTTGAGCAACGAGGGATGAGATAGTGGATGTTCGAGATTTCGGAGAAAGGGAGGCCTTGGAGATCGCTCCTGTGGAAGCAAAAATGATGGAAATCACCGGAAGACGTGCGCTTCGGATCGGCTGAAAGAATGGATCGGGCAAGATGGTGACCGATAGAACCCTGGTCCAAGGGCAGGATGAACTGATGGTCTGGGTCGCGTGTCGTTGATCGTCGTGAGGAAGGGCGAAACATGATAAAAAGACCCCTAGGGCCTCGCTCGGCACCGCGCCGACGATCGCGCGACTTGACGGGTGACGCTTTGGGTCTGGTAAGGTGGCGGGCATTCGAGTCGCAGAACTTGAATGAAATTTTTCTCTCGGCAGAGGGAATAGAAGCGAAGGCGAGGTGAGGGCAAGATGATAGGTGTTTTCGTTGACTGGTTCATCGGCTTGCCCGAGTATCGGCAGAATAAGGAACATAATATCAACGGGCTTATGTACACCCGTCGAGACTCCTCGGTAAAAGGGCAGCAAATTGTCTGAGGACATGTTGACGACGATCGCCCAAGTCTCACAGAAGAGAAGTCAGAGCCCCAACCTTCTCCACATTCGACTCCCACCAAATTCCGATATATCAAACCACCCCCACTCATCGGCCCCTCGCTCCTGACTTCCATCTCCTCGTTATCTCACCAATCGACAGCACCACACCCATATCACTCCTAGCCCGACATGATCAGGCCGACACAGCATCCGCACCCGTCGAGCATCCGCGTGAGTGTCCTCGCCACGTCCCTCCACTTTCCGCCCCTCCCTCTTTCTCGGGTCTCCGGCTCGTCCAATCGCTTCGCTTCTCTCCAGATTCGACAACATCACACCCTTCACAAACACTTGCCGACGTACTCCCAGTCATTCCCTAGACTTCATCACGACGTTGCTGGCGAGGAGAGAGCGTCGGAGGGGGCTGAGACACATGGTCTTGTGTCCTTTCGATGCTCCCTTCTCGCTACGCCCCGCTTCTTCCCTTCCTCGTTCTCTGTCATGTTTAGCAACCGGGCCATCATCTCGACGAGCCAAGAGTGTATCTGACTGACGATTCGATATCCTTTGATTCCAATTTCTCTCAACTCTACTTCCCGAACCTTGCCTCTCTCACAATCTGGCTTCGAAAAACACGATCCGATCCCCCTTTTTCCCTCAAACTCTCGGTCCTCTTTCTTCACCACCTCGCACATACACCTACGCCCAAACATTCTCTCTCGTAGTCACCTATTCAAACGTCTCAAGAAATCGAAGACCTACACGCTTCAGCTGCAGGTACGTTGAGACTGTTGTTATTCCGGTCGACGGAGCGGAATTTGTTGGATTCGTCGTTTTTGAGCGAAATCTCACGCGACTCGGGTCAACGGGGTTCTGGCCTCAAGTGTTGGGTCCTGGCTAGCTTGGGGTATGCCAATTCAGTGGATGTTTGTAGCTTGACTGCCGTCATCCGATAGACCATCGCGGCCAGTGGGACGCTGGAGGCACGCGGAAAAGTGGGGAGACTTCGCTGCGGAGACTTCTCTATCTCTCGTCCTCTTTTATTGCACTTGGCCTTCGTCTCTATCCAGTTTTGCCCGTCTCTGCTCGATGGCCTCTTCGAGGAGGGTTACAGGCATCTCTCCTCGCATGTGTGAACCAATCGTTTTCAAACGACCCTTCCAGACTCGCTTGCCAGGATTTGACAGAATGATCGGCATCACTTGTCCCAAATCTCGGATCGCTCACCCTGGTTTTCTTCTTCCTGTCGCTGCTCTCTTCATCATATCCTCCCCTCTAGATCTCCTCGGCCTCTCCTTCTCCTCTCCTCAGCCAGTACACGCGCCCATGCTCACCCGATCCTCCTCGAACGCTCCACCAATCACCGTCACGAAGCCTGTTGCGATTCCAGCCTCGACTGGCGTTAGCACACGCAAGTCATCTCGTAGAGAGAGTGTAGGGAGCGTAGAAAAGAAGAAGGGTGGTTTCGTTGGCATGAACAGAAAGGAGAGCTTTGGTACCCGAAGTGGTAGAGGCAGGTGAGGCATTTTCCACCACTGAGCTTCTTGAGTCGCGATTGACATGTTCTGTCGCTCTTTGATCCCTCAGCTCGGTGACCGATCATCGACTATTCACTTCCAACACGACTCCACCCCCCATGCCCTCTCTTTCTACCTCGGCCACCACCGCTAACTCGTCGGCGCCCGGCAGCGGTCTGCTCTCCCCTGCCTCGCTTCCACCATCGAGCGTCATCCTCCAGCCTGGAGACGCTGAGGACGGAGAGATCCTCGAGTACGACATGACGGAGCGAAACGAAAAGGGTGGTAAGAGGAGGAGTGGTAGTGTTTTCCGATGCGAGAGTTGCTCAAAGGTTAGTCGCTCTATCTGGTTCTTGCCATGCTGCGAACATCCTGATTTGATACCGGACAAACAAACTGACTGGCTTGAACACTACGCTCAGGTCTATCGACACCCTTCTTGCTTGGTCAAGCATCGATGGCAGCATTCGCCTCACTGGCAAGAATCCAGCAAGCTTCTTCTCTCCAAACATCAGCAGGTTCAGGTCCTCGAGGTTCGTAGCTTTGGCCCGTCCGCTTTTGTTTCTGTGATTGAAAGTAACTCAACCATACCAATTGCTGCCAACCTAGGCCGCGACTATTCTGGTCCACCTCCACCCGGAGTCGGGGACTTCGCTTCCCGAGGACAAGGTACGAGCTTAGCCTTCACGCTCTCCATCCGTTCTTGGCTCTCTCGAGTCGTAGTCATGCTGAATTGTTCTTTCCCGTGCACCAAACGCTCAGTCTCTTTGGCCGGCTGCCGTAGCTCCTGCAGCCCACCCGATGCCCTCAATCTCTTACGTCGATTCTCGTCAACGTTCGAAGGCGACCTCGACGCATCCATCTCGACTCGCCAACCCTGCCGCCTTTATGGCTCGATCGTCTCGCTCTTCCACTACTCCTGGTCCGACTAGCTCCGCCTCGAGTTCCTTGCCCTCGGTTGATAAGACGACCTCCCGCCGATCCAACGTCATTGACCCAGACGAGGACGACGAGGATGATGATGACGAGTACAACGGCATATCCTCTGCTTCTTCTCCGGCTTCATCCAACGATGAACCAAGCGGAAACGAGGCGACTGCCAAGCTCACTACTCCACCAGACTATTCTGTTCCTTCCATGTACTCGTCCTCTTACAAGCCGCCTCTCCTGTCTCGATCCTACTCGTCTTCTTCTCAGCCAACAAGACCCATGTCTTTCCCTCGACGCGAGTCGTTCACCTCAAGTACGACTTATCTCATGGGAAACATGGGTCTCACTTCGCCAACTCCCAACAACGCTTCGCTCTACTCATCCTCCCCTATCGGAACGCATGCCGGGCTCGGGAGCAACCCAAACACTTTTACAGCCTCTCCCTCCTTTGGATCGCTCTCGCTCTCCCATTCCTACGGAGCGGCCATCAACAGTCCTTATGGAACTTCACCAGGTCTGCCCATGCAGCGAAGCTCGATCAGAGGAGGTGCCGTCGAGGAAGAAGAGGAGGAAGACGAGGACGATGATGTTGGCGGAAGAGGAGAAACCAACGGATGGAGAGGTAGAAACTATCAGAGGAGTAGCCCGGTTGCCGGAAGTGGAAGCGAAGAGAGAGGTAGCCCGATGGCGACTGGTGCAGATGATGAGGATGACATGGAGATGGAATTATAGTCTCCTTTGATGACTCCTTCGTCGTCAAACGCCTACCCAATCCCTTCACTCGTCATCACTCATCCACCCTCGCTCCTCTTGCATCGCATCTAGGGAAGGAAGGGATACAAGAGTGGGTTGCAACCATCTCAAACTCGCTTCTGTTTCACTTCTTCTCCTCTCTTACCCTTGTATATTCCAAGTCAATCGCTCTCGCTCGCACCGTTCTTGTCTCTTTTCCTCCCCGGTCCTTTCTTCTTGATGCTTTTTTTCCCCTTTGTCCGTTGCTTGTCCGTATCTTCGTCAATCCGTCTTGCCTACCCTTCCTCTCCCCTCTCTCTCTCCCTACCAGCGTACCTCTCTTCACCGTTATTGTATCTTTCTCTTCCTCCTTCCCCTTCCCTCTATCATACCAAACACACACGTTTTCTCCTCCTTCCTCCCTCTTTCCTTTCTTTTGTACAGACCCTTATCAGTTTTGCCCATTTTTCCCCCTTTCTTAGCTTCCCTTCATCGAATCCTCCCTAGTATCTAGACTCGTAAATCACATACACGCTTCCATCCTCTCGCTTTCGAACGAAATCATCTCTTTCTCCATTCGCTATTCTTACCAACCATCCTCCCTTTTTCTCTTCATCACTCCTTATTCTTTTTTTCTTCTTTGTAAGGCCGATCACATCTCTATCCAGTTCTCTCTTCCTTTTTCCTCTCTTCCCC
>BCKM01000012.1:276682-322495 GCA_039545415.1 Udeniomyces megalosporus | reverse complement strand
GGGGGGGGGGGGGGGGGGGGGGAGAAGAAGAAATAAAACAACGTCAGCTTCTTTTCTTCTTTTTAATTTTAATTTTTATTCTTTCTCCATCTTTTGTCTGTTCTGTGCTGATCTTCCGCCCAGGAAGAAGAAGAAGAAGAAGAAGCGGAAAAAAAAGAAAGAAAAAGAAAAAAACGTACCGTATTCCTTGATTCGATCGATTCCATCTGAGTAGGTGGAATGATGATCTCGCCTTGGATCATGCCGTTAAACTCGACGTTATCGTCGATGAAGTTTCGTCCATAGGAGGGTTCTTCGTCCAGATCGATGTTATCGAGATCACCTAAACCGTAAGATTCGAGTTGGGCTTGACTTAGTTGACTACTTGGTGGTGGTATTGGTGGGTGATTCTCAGCGTTGGAATGTCGCGCTGTTGGACAAGAGTTTTCGTCATTGTCGTTTGGTGGATGATGTTGAGGAGCTGGTGAATGACGGTGATGTGGATTTGGATGTAGTATCGGAGGTGGAGGTGGAGGTGGAGATGGAGAAGGTTGAGAAGCGAAGAAGAGAGGTTCATCATCGATTGGAGGGAGTCGTTTGGATGATCGTTTTTCGTGTCGTTGTTGTCGTTGATCGTGATGAGAAGACGTTGATGTTGAAGCTGAACCAGAGGGATCAGAGGTTCGGCTGACACCTCCGGTTGCTGATGAGTTGTAGGCGAGGATGACGGGTTCATGAGAGGCGTCACGAGGAAGCTTGACGGCTTGATTGGTGGATTTATCACGTAGGGTTGAGAACTCGTTGACGGGTGCTCGAACGTAGAGTCGATGGCGATTATTGTTGTCATCTTCATAGGATTCAGGAAGAGGATGGTGCTGGTAGCGATGGTGGTGAGATGCGGGCTGAGAGAGGGATTGACGAGGTATCTGATGACCTGGTTGGTATTGATTCGATGAGGATGTTGATGCAGCTGGTTGAGGTGGTGGTCTTGATCTGTAGCCTTCCGATGCAGGTCGTCGAGCTTGATATCGTTCTTGACCAGTTGGAGGGATGAGATCGGACACGTCGACCGTACTCTCCTTATGTTGACGACCGTCTATCTCTCCATCATCTACGTTCATCATCACCATCCCTTCTCTCCCACCACCTGTAAATCCCTGCTCGTCCTCCTCTTGGACGGGTAATGCACTCCTTCGTCGACTTCCTCCTCTCTCACTACCACCTTGGACACTATCTTGGTCTTCCTTCTCACCTCCTCGTGTTGGGAATTCCAAGCTTCTCTTTGATCGTCCCCGTTCATTCTGACCCTCGGAGACTTTTCTTGCATCATCGATGCTCTCGCTCTTGAGCCTTCTCTTCTCCTGCTTAACGTTAACCCCATCGGGACCAGTGGGACCGATGGTCTTTTTGACTGCCCATGTGGGGACGTCTTGGGTTTGGATGATGAATCG
Organism: Udeniomyces megalosporus; assembly: GCA_039545415.1. Lineage (NCBI taxonomy): Eukaryota > Fungi > Basidiomycota > Tremellomycetes > Cystofilobasidiales > Mrakiaceae > Udeniomyces > Udeniomyces megalosporus. The sequence goes on along the minus strand of BCKM01000012.1, from coordinate 321,065 downwards.
GCCAGAGTGAACGCCATCTTCGCTGCCGACTGTGATCGTGAGAGGGGTAGCGGGACCGAGGAAGAAGGCCGTGAGGGTAACGGATAGGCTGCTAGCCAAGATGGTGATGGCCTGAGACGCGTCAAGTACAAAAAAGAATGGACGGTTCAGACGGACCGACAATTTAGGAATGAGGTTATCTTTATGTATCGCATGAGAAAAGGCTGTGAGGAGTAACGAGCAGAGCCGCTCCGGGTCCACGCACCTTGAATTCTCGCATCGGGAATCCAATATGGATGTCGTCTTGGATGACATGATAATCGTCAAACTTGTCCCCCGGAACGACAAACTCGGTCGCCACTTGCTCGGACTTTGCGTTCGCCAGACCTGAGAGAATCGTTGCGATCAAGCGACAAAAGTGTGAGATGGATCTAAATCGACAGGAGACACCCCCCCCCCCCCCCCCCCCCCCCCCCCCCCCTTCCTCTTTGAGGATGGTGAAAATCGATTGAATACCACTCACCTGAGAAACTCTGGATTCTCACTTCAGTTATGCCGAATCCCCAAGCCAAATAAGCCTCCTTCCTCCCTGAACCATCCCTACCGCCAGAACCCAAGGAAGCGCCAGCCGTGGCCCAAGAAGAGAACGAAGCCATCCACTCTTGGACCTGTTTCGGAGAGACCGTGAAGCTCGATGTCCCACGACCCGTCGGGACTTGAGTGGCGGCTGTGGGTATCTGGATTGGATGGGCGGTAGAGATGTGAAGATGATGGATCTTGGTGAATCCGCCTCCTAAAGGTCGAGATTCGTAGCTTTCAGTATCGCACTGATTGGGATTGTCCAAGATTGACCCTCTGATGACGACGGACCTCTCTCGCAGACCAATCTGACGATCAACTTAGCGTCTCGTTGGACCTCTTCTTCTTCTTCTTCTTCCTCTTCCTGCGTGCTTCGCATGCTCGACCTCGCCGACAACGTGTTTCGATCCTCTTCCTGCTCATCCTCATCTTCTGTCCTCATCCTCTTGATTACCCTACCCTTGCCTTTGAGCTTCCTTCCAACCCTTTGTTGCTCCCAATCAATGATGGTCATCTCGCATTTCTCGAGCGTCTTGTCGATTGCTCGACTCTTGAGGATACCGAGGAGGGCCTTGGGGCGGGACATGATCGGATGAACGGAGGTAGAAGCTGAGTACATGAAGTTGGCGCATGCTTCGAGTCCCAGGGTAGTTCGTGATCCTCACCTTTGCGTTGAGGTGGCATTTTATGCCGGATTGAGCATGAGATTGAACTTGATAGAGATCGAAAAAGGTAGCGTCATATTCGAATTGGGCATATGAACTCTTTGAGACGTTCATGGCTGATAAGATGAGCTGTCAAACACGAATAATGTAGTATCATCCCGAGACAAGGGAAAGAAGGGGACAGCGTTGGACCCGATCAGCTTGACGACGGGTTGAGATGACTATCTGGGAAAACAAAAATAAAACAAAATAAAATAAAATATCAAGTGACCTTGTCGTTGAGAGCATGAAAGTGAACATCTTCCCCAAACTTGGAAAGACAGATGAGAGCTTTTGTGAATTCTGTTGATTCGTGGGAATGGAAGCGGTGAAAGTCTTGGGTGAGTCTTGGATACGTTGGGTGGTTGGATTGGATGTGGTACTGACTGTTAATGGCAAACTTGGATAGGGAAGCTTCCATGGGGGTTGGGTGTCTACGTGAGGTGAGGTCGATGTGGGATCGATGGGAATGGTTTGGGACGATGATGCGTTCGTTTCAAGCTCACTTCAATCAGCCGGATCACGACGACAACGACCTTGTCCCTCCACGACATCCCCCCCCCCTCTCTCCTTCTCATGGCTTCACCAGCGGCTCGTAAGAGGCTCGGCAAAGAGTTTCAGACCATGCAAAAATCACCTCCACCCTTTGCTTGGTCCGTTCCCGATGAGAAGGTAAGCGACGTGTTCGACGGCGTCCATCATGCATATAGACTGACGTTACATCTGGCCTCGGATAGAACATCCTCAACTGTATGTCTCCCATCCCGAACGAGTCCAATCGACGAAAGGGTAAGAGACTGATCAACCGTCTTGCTGACTTGGGGCCCTATCTCTCTTTCTGTTTGTCTCGCTTCTCAATCAATCATATACAGGGCACTTCATCCTCGTCAGTCGCCGTACATGATCGACCCAATCCCCTCCTCCTCCTGACCTCAACTGACTCAAATCCATCACTTTTCCCCCCATCAGAGGGGACCCCCCGAGTCACCTTACGAGGGTGGAGAGTACTACGGTACGTGCACTTGATATCTTTCCCAGTACAACACGATACCTTGCTTCATCCGATTGACCTTGAGACATATCACAGGCATGATTATGTTCCCCTCGGATTACCCTTTCAAGCCCCCCGAGTTCGTACGCTCTTGCCCTGCCTCCTCTTTACCTTTCGCAACAGTCAACCCAAATTGACGCTCGTCCAACTCGTTCTCCAGCATCAAGATGATCACCCCATCGGGTAGATTCCAAGTCGAGAAGAAAATTTGCACCTCCATGACGAGCTTTCATCCATCGACTTGGAACGTGAGAGGCACCGATCCTCTCTTCGTCATTCGCTTTGTTTCTTGAGAAGACAACGAACGCTGATGATTTGGTTGCTTTTCGTGGTTCGGTTCTTATTGATATAAACGAACAAAAAAAAAAAGCCGGCTTGGAGTGTCTCCACAATGTTCGTCAATTCCTTTCGGACTTGTGTGTTTTTTTTTCAATACAATACTTCTCCATCTCAAACAAACGACTTCCCTTTTTTTCTTCTTTCTTTCTTTCTGTTTCGCGTTTGGAAGACTGACGTCATTCTTACTTTTGGCTCTTCGAAAAGTCTGACTGGACTTCTCTCATTCATGCTTTCGGACGAGAACACGACTGGTTCCATTGTCTCTTCCACCGCTGAAAAGCATGTGTTCGCTCAAAAATCACATGCCTTCAATCTGTCCAACAAGAAGTTCAGGGTTCGTTTTTTTTTTTTCTTCTTTTTTCTTCTTCTTTTTTTTTTTGAGTGCCCGTCTCCAGTCAATCGCTTCTCAAGCGACAAGTCCTTGTTTGCTGAAGACTTTCCTCCCTTCTCTTGGTTCTGTCTCTCTGTCTTTCTATAGGATATGTTCCCAGAATATGCCACACCAGAGATGAAGTCTCTCCCCGACATGGGCGTCGCTCCCGCTCCTTCCGCTCCAGGCTCCAACGCCGCTCCCTCTTCGGTCAGCAACGATCCTTCCTCGTCTTTCCCTGTTACGTCATCATCACCGTCGTCGTCTTCGTCGTCTTCAACGACAAACCTACAAACTCAACCTTCCTCCCTCTCCTCTGACGCTCATCCATCATCTTCACAATTCGATTCAAACAACCCGACCCTGACGACTCCATTCAAACGAAACGCCATCAACACCATCCCTTCTACCAACAATCCAAATTCTCACGCTCCCCTCCTAGGCTTAATGACCAAGGGCACGACCGAAGCAGGAGGAGGAACGATCGCTGTTGGAAGGATGAGTAAATGGAAGTGGATCGCCGTTGGTTTCGCCGCTTTGGTACTCGGGAGACTCGGAAGTTTGTTGTCTCAAGAATGAATGACCTCTTTGACGACAGAAGGGAAGTTTTCCGCGGATTCGGATGGGCTGGGGGGGGTTAGATGGATAGGGGATGGTGGAGTCTGACGTTTCCTTTTCACTGTCTTTTGTGTATGATCCGATGCTTTTGCTCGAACCTATCGCTCGATCGATGAGCCCCTTCTGTGTCTTGTTTTCACGCTGAGGGCGGCAGAAGCACCAGCACTCACCTGGGCACTTTCCTAGGGCAGCACTCACGACTCAGTCTGACCTCTTTCTCCTCACAGATATGTGTGTATCTTGTCGAGACAACTCAGACTCATGATTCATCAGAATCCCTTCCCTGCTCATCTCCCTACCATGCCTCTTCCCTTCCCTCAGCTCATGACCATGACGTACGCATCGACCTTGCCCATTCCGTCCTTCAACGTCGTGAAGAACAACAATCCCAAACACGTCCTCACCTCCTCCCCACCTCCACTACCTCCGCCGCTAATCGACGCTGCACCCTTCTCAACGAGCACACCGACGTCGATCCCTCGTGACTTCTCCCCAGACGACGAGGAAGCAGGTGCCGGAGCCATTCGGATACCACCCGAAAGGGTATGTGAAAGTTCACGTTTCGTTAGGGTTCGGACGTCTGAGATGAGTTTGGTCGTTTGGGATTTCGTCGGGAGGAGAAGGAGAGTTGTGAGGCTTTCAGTCGAAGATTTGATTGACGAGAGAGGGAGAGGGGAGGAGGACCGGGATACAGATTAGGGTCAAGTTCAGGAGACGAGCGCGGTCGGATGTGACAAAAGGAAAGCGACGGACTCTCTTTGAACGAGCGGCGACGCATACATCTGCTGAGGATTGGAAGTAGGATAACCTATATGGTCAGGATGACCAGGGCGAAAAGTTACAACATGAATCGTCAGGTTATGAACCACCAGGATCGATCAGGTGGTGACAGTGCACTATCACTTGCCAAGCGCTTGAAGAAGAGGGACTGTTGCAAACAAGACGGTAAGGTTCGAAGGACGCTAAATCAAGACCATCAAAGAATGACAGAGATGCAACAGGAATCAGGACCAAAGATCAGCTCTCCTTGACGGAACATGCAGCTCAAGCTGGGGAGAACTCACAATAACCATCATTTTGGAGTATACGGAAGTAAAATCGTCCATTTGCTGTTGAATAGGCAGGGCCTCTTGAGTGAGCGTGCCTGGACACGAAGGGCAGTGTCGCACAGCGATGGAGAGTACGGCAGACGAAGAGAGTCAGATCCAGGTATGGCAAGCGTAGGACAGACGATGATGATGGCTCTCGACGGGACCAACGCCCGTCTCGGCCTCTCACCGTCTACTCACTTTCAGCCCCTCCAATCCTTTGACCATCGCTATCCACTGCCGTACTCAAGGATCCACCTCCGTGACCCGCCGCCTTTTCTTTGATCTTTGCGATGAATCTACTGACCCCTTTCTTATGGAGTCCCCCGCCTCCTCCTGCCCCGGCAGATCTGTTCAGAGATGAGGATGGGAGGGGAAAGGAGCCAATTCTCAACGCGCTGTCTGAGATGATGGTCCCAGCGGCAACTCGACCACCAGGTCCCTCGCCTGGGATATGTGGAGATTGGTAGGAGTGGAAGATCGAAGGCCGGGAGAGGGAAGTCTCGATCTATCAGATGACGAAGGGGGAGAGATCATCAAATGACAAGATCAGCGCTGAAGATGCCAAAGAGTCGAGACGTAACCTTTTCAAGTGGAGATCTTACAAGCGCGACGATGTCTTTGCTAAACGAGGGATGTCGAATGATCGCTTTGTGCCTTTCGATCGCCATTCGGTCTTCTCTCGTCGACTCACCCGCGCCGACCAGAAATGAAAGAGACGAGTTGTTTGCCAATGCACCAGAGATATTGACTTGAGCACCTGATGAATCCAAGATGCATAAGCAACATGACTCAGCATCACCCTCGCTGGGGAGCCTGACGGAACGAGAAAAGATCAAACCGATGAAGTAGTCGATTGTGGACGAAGCGTTTCGAAGAGGGATCTAGATTGAGATCAATTGAGTAAATCTTTTGTAGAGCCATCGAGTCACCGTACTGTAGAATGAGGTTGACGGAAGTACCAACCATTGTCAAAAGGTTCCAGAATGGCGTTCCGGATGCTTTGTAGTTCAAGAGGATCTCGCAGCACGGCCTGCCCTCGTTCAGGGCTCTTCTGATGGCTTCGATTGCAGCTGGGTTGGTAGATGGGCCCTGGAGGACTATAGCGGATATATCTGGTGAGCCTCTGGACATCGAAAGCGAACTATTGATGACGACCAAAACAACAGGCATACATCGACAGTTTCGACCTATCAACTGAGATCGAGGATACTCTGTCAGGCGCGAGAAACCATCCGAGCACATGACGATTGGCTGGCAGGATAGGACAGTAAGTACAGTCGTGAGCATACCTGATCGGATCTGAGTGGGTGAAATGGAGCAGACACCAACATGATCCGGCAGTCGAGGGTTGCTTAAGCAGAAGACGTCTCCGAGATCAGTTCTCTCGTTTGTGGACGAATAGGAGCCTAGCCTGACCCGAGCTTGCTCGGTCTGATCTTATGGTCAGTCACATAGAACTTGAGTAAGTTCAAGGTGGTCGACCAGTTGGTCGTAGATCAAGGTGGATCACGGACGATTTTGCTCCTGATGAATAATCCAAATTCGTTGGCGTAAAGCTTGTCGAGCGCTTGATTCGCAGCCCGAGAGAATAGATCGATATGGGTATGACGATCTTGATCGGCAAGAGCTCGGACTATAGTAGCAGAGGTAGAAGCAGTGGAACCGATGGATCTTGGAGCAAGGTCGGCGAGGAACGTTTCTGCGCGTGCGATCCAGATACGAAGGTCGATGCGAGAGTGAGTAGCAACGATTAGGGGTTGAAAGAGCATGATGATAGGACATAGTGCGTGGGTTGAGACAGATAACGCACGGTGCATAGCGAACCCTTTTAACGTCCACCCGTTGGATGAAGGAGGACATACCCCGGTCGATTATCAGTTGCTCAGTGCGGGTATTCAAGAGCTTCAGGCCACCTTCAAGAACTCACCCAGTAAGCGAACCTCTTCCTGGACCTTCAAGTACGCGCCAGCGTCAAGATAGAATGCGAGCGTGGCCAGAGACGCGGTTCTTCCATGTGTGATGAGATACTGTTTGAATCTGTAAAGACCCGTCTATGAAAAGGGATGCGATGACAGTCCGGGCTGTGAGAAAGCCGGTGGACAGGTTCGAATTAGATGCAGCAGTTGTCGACGTACAGGATCGGCGAGAAGCGTTTCGAAAACCTCTCGGCTGACGAGCTTGCGGATAGACGTATCGAGGTCCTTGGATCGAGAGAAACAAGATTTGGCAAGATCAGGGGTTGAAGCAAGGACAGGAAGGTAACGCGTAACGATACTCGTTGTACTGTAGAGATGGGATCTGGAGGCCACGGGGCGAAATATAAGTATAGCGGATCTACAACATTCGAGTACAAAGAATTGCGCACAGCTCGTCTTTCCATCTGGATCTATGCCGCTCGGGAAGTTGAGGATGCGGCGTGAGGTATCGTCAACGGAGGGCAGGCCCGCTGTCGTCGGAGGCGTCGATGTCGAGGTGGACGGCGATGCTCCGAAAAACGACCCTGGAACTGCCAGATAGGAAGAGGAGCTGCGACTTTCGCTGGGCCTTGTGCCATCTCTAGCAGCGAACTGATAGGGCTGGCTCAAGTCGATGTCGGTCGATTCTTCGAACAGGACTGGTTGATGAAGTTCAAGAGATTGCTGTCGTTGACGGCCCGTTTGGTATAATTGGCCAGTAGAAGAGATAGATGGGTTGAGGGACGAAGCATCGGAAAGAGACTGCGCATGAGAAGAGCTATGCGTTGGTCGGAAGCCGGTAGGAGGCGACGGGGGTGCGAATGAGGGTATAGGATGGACGGGTGGATGACGACTGGCAGAAATCTTTCGAGACTGAGGTGACGTTGGCGAGGTACTCTGAGTGATAGAGCTGGCAGAAGGTTGGCATTGGGCTGGGTAGGCCATCTCATAGGTGGAGTCGAGAACGGAGAGAGGCGCGATGGGGCGAGGGATGGGAGCAACTGGGACGATACATTCAGCAGCTGAATCGAGTGTCGCCGGTGAGCAAGTCTTGGTCGTCCGGGGGAACGAACAGCGGACACAGAGGGAGGGGAGAAGGTCAGGCTTGGAGGATGCTCACGTGCCAACGGCTCGGCGTCTCCATCTAAAGCGCTCGGAACACCATCATCTGGATCGCTATCAGATTCGTGATGTCGGGCGCCAAGCGTTCCAGCCAGCTGAACTTGGTCAAGTTGAGGACCTCTGGTGGTGATGGTGACGGTGTTAGAGTCGGTGCTCGCTTGAGGAAAATCGAATGAGAACTCGGGATCTCGCCAGACGGACATGGTGATGGCGTTGGGGAAGCAGATGAGGTTTCGGCAAAGCTAGGGAAGAGCGAGAAGGAAAGAGGGCCTAGGAGAGAAGGCCAAGATGGAAGAACGAAGAAGGGAACGAACCGGATCAAACCCAAAGGAAATCAAAGGAGACAAACCTTGACCAGGTTTTCCCTTTTCATTTCCTTCCTCTCAAATACGAGACGAGCCAGACCCTTGGGTGTTCATCTGTTAGTGGTACCTCGTCGCAACAGGGTTTTCTTCTCTTGATTCTCTTCCCCCCTACGTGCTTCCTGTCGTTGCAGCATCAAGACATGGCTATCATATCCTCTTTTTCACAATCATCGACCCATCATACCTCGACTCGATCCAATCACCACAGTCGACCTGGACAAAACATTAAACTCCAGTTCATCAGCATCACGACAAGAGTGTACACAACATAGGAAAGGCATCAATCGCAGCAATCATCTAAGGTTGGAACATACCGCTTGGCATCCAAGAAAAGCTCGTTCATCTGTCCGATATCCTCAACGCCAATCTCGGTCCGACCGGCAAGTCGAGCGAGGATAGACGCTGGTGACAGCAGTTGAAGGGCGTACCTGTAGAGACGAGGGACGAGCGACAGGAGAGGGTCAATCTCTCCTCTACCGAAGATAGAAAGGGGTGACTACAAAGACATCCAACCAACCTCATCGAACTGTTTCCACCCTCATCTGCCAGTCGATCCAAAGCCTCTTCCGTGATGCCCAGACCCTCGACCTTTGCCCTGATTCCGAGGACCGTCTTGATTTCCTCCCTGTCCAATGGGTAAGTCCTCACGATCATACATCTGTCGAGAAGATCGATGGGAACACCATGGGGCGCTTGGATACCTGAGCCTGAACCTCCAGGTTCGGATTCGGTTCCTCGGATTGTGGAGAGACCTCGATTGGTGGCGAGAATGACGTGTGGAGAGAGGGGAGATTCAAGTGCTCGGTTGAGGTAGGTGAAGCATTCAATGTCGAGCATGTGGACCTGTAAGACGATATCCGATCAAGGTTATTGGAGTCAAATCAGGACACCTTTGAGAGATGAAGAGCAGCCAGACGCGAGCGAGACATGATCATCCATCTTCCCGAAGTGTCCAAGGAACTTACCTCGTCGATGAACAGCACACCCGGCACCAATTCTGCGACGCCCTGCTCGATGTACTTATTGACGACCTTATTTATCTCTCCCCTCAGCTTGTCGGTGACCTCTGTCCTTCCACCCTTGACAAGCTGACCCATGACGCTCATGATATCCTGCCCCCCTTGAGGTCGGGCGTTGGCCATATCGAGATCGTGAAGGGTGACATCTTGAACGAGCTCCTTTCGCTTGTGGACTTCGCCCTTCGGAAGAGGAACGTAAGATTCGGCTTCGAGGTCGTATTCCGATGCATAGGCGTCTGATCGTCCAACCCTCTGCGGATTTATACAGGAGACAGATCGTAGATGATGCAAGTGCATCGTTGAGGTGAGTCGTGAGAGCATGAAAGCCTCTAAAGCTATCTTAGGCTAGGGAAAGAAAGGCCATACCTTGACAGCGCCAGTGTTAGCCTCAATGTAGATGACATCCCCAACGACGACCCTCTCCTTCTGAATAGCCTCGTAGATGGTTGGGTCGAGACGAAGTTGCTTGGTTCCCTTAACGGTCTTAAGGCCAACGACGACGTGCGAGATTGTCTTTCCGTAGCCTGACAGGGGGTTCTCGGCTTCTGTTGGTGTCAACTCGGTGAGTTCTCCTTCGTACACTTCCTTTGTTTCTTTGACTCGAAGACCTAAGTAGAAGAGTTCAATGAAGAGGGAAGACGATGAGTACAAGAGCTACTTCACAAGGCAGTATGAGACATGCAGCAGCTAGCCGAACCGAAGTCGATGACGACTTACCGATGGCTCGTCTGAAGCTCTCTCCCAGCACCTCTGTCTTCTTGACTTCGCTCGAGTAAACTTCTGAACCGACCATGGGGCAAAAAGGTACTTTTGAACCAAGTTCTTGAGCGACGGCGAGAGCGAGAGCTGTCTTTCCGGTACCAGGTCCTCCAGCGAGCAGGAGAGCTCGACCAGAGAACTTCTTCAGTTGGATCAACGAAGTGACGAGCCCACATGCCTGGAGCCGGGAAGTCAGACACAGGCGTAGTAGCAGGAGAGAAGAACGAGACAAGCAAGTAGGAAAGACAGATGAGTCTAGCTGACGCGTCTTTTTGGTGGAAACGTCGAACGAACCTCTCTGGCTTGAACCTGTCCGACGAATCCAGCTGCATTTGGATGAGCGGTTCCATCTTCTGACAGTCCAAGTCCCTTACTGCGAGAAGGGGAGCCGAAACGAGGTGAGGATCACTTGCTTGGTTTGGTCCGAGGTTCGTCAAGAGGAAGGACAGGAGGTGATCGATAGAAGCTTACATGTGAGAATGGGTTGCTATTCTCGAGCTCTTATCTGCGGAGGTTGCTGGGGTGACCTTCATGGTATAAGATGAGGGATGGAAGAGGGAGCGTAAGGAGACTTGAAGGAGATAGGCGAAATCGAGCGGAATACTCAGACGACTCGAATTCTTTTCATTTTTCTTGCGTACCAGTTCAGCCGATCCAACGACAGCTTTTCGATAGAACGAATATTTACTTCATAGATTAAATACAACTTCTGTTCTGCCCAAGAAATCCATACTCAAGTCTGGTCCTGTCGAGGCAGTGACCCTGCGATATCTTCACATTTCGAACCTGTCATTTTACCCACAACGGTCTCATCCAACGAGCTTGGTTTGCTTAAAACTCTTCATCTCCCTTGACGTCGTCGAACAAGAGCATGAGCTCGTGGAAATAAGCAATTCTAGCAGAGATCGATGGGAGGGGGGGGGGGGGGGGATGCAACGGATCAGCAAGGATAGTTCGCAAGAAGTTGGATCGGGTTAGAAATCATCACAATGTAGATTGAATACTCACGTTTCGAGATGAGTCTTGTAGACAATAGACTCATCGACGGTGTGCGCGTTCGAGGTCGTGCCAACTCGGCGAGGGACGAATCGGAAGATGTTCTTCGTCCTATCAACAAAGACGAACGCAAAGACATGTTGGATCGTCAGACCTGCTCAGACGATACATCGATTGATGGAGAATGACGTACAGTCCCCACTGGTCAAGATCAAATCCATCGAAATGGCGGACAAAAGAAGAGACATGGAAGAATCGATCAGATTAGTCCAACGTGCGACCTCGTAGCAAAATTCGAGTGGGACTCACGTAGTGCTTGGTGTCTGTGTTTCCGGCAGCCGCACTTGGTGCAACGATGACTTCGCCATGTCCCTCAGTCTCGAAGACTCGCCTTCCAGCCCAACCAAAGAGCTCGAACGCCTTGCCCTTACCCAGAGGCGTAATGGGAGCAGGTTCGAGTCCATCTTCACCCGTGTTGCCAAGGGTGATGGTTCCAGCAGGGTCAGATGGATCGTTGAGCACGGTCCCGTTCATGGCGATGAGAGTAAGATTGAAAGCTTTGGCGATTGGAACGACTGGGTGGGCGTAGATGTCGAGGATTTGCTCAGCTGACTCGAGGCAGAGGGGCGGGTGGTTAAAAGATTTCCTATCAGGATCTGAGTAGCTTAGGATAGATGAAGCCAACAAGGTGCTTACAAGTTTGGGAAAAGTCGATCCTCGAGTTGAAGGTAACGCTCGCGGACTCTGGGAGAGCATTCTGCAACGCCAAGAAAGGTCAATGATGGATACAGCAATAGAACCAAAACACCAGATCACTCACCAGCTTGTGCCCACCAGAAAGGAGAGTGGCAGCTTTGGAAGTCCTGACGAGGTACTCTCCTCCCATCCTGCCTCGCTCCTCAGCGAACGACTCAGCAAGTTGGTCGAGCGAATGCTGAGTCTGGTTCGCGTGAGAAAGACCTGAGGTAAGCCAGTCAGGAAGTGTCGAATCTCCATGCGCGTAGAGACAGTTGAGGTATCCATAGATTGGAGACGATGGGTGAAGAGTAGGAGGGAAGAGGACAGCATCTTCGAGAGCAACGACAATCCTTGAGAGTAGTCCGATCGAAGTATGAGGAGTAGGCATCGATCTAGATGCAATTCAGAGCTGATCAGCAGTTCGTCTATAGGATGAAATCACAAGATGGACGAAAGTAGAACGACAACTGACGAGTGACCCCCAGCCGTGTCAACCCGAACCGAAGGGCTGATCATCCCTTTTTCTCCCGTTCCGGGTAGCAGGAACGTTTTGCCATATCGCTCTTCGACACCACTTCCACCCTCATCGACGAGCATGGCAACGCCGTCCTTGCCAAAGATCTCGAGCAAATGAGGTCCGATGGCGTGAGCTCCCTGAGGTCCGCCGATCTCTTCGTCGAACCCGAAGGCGAGGACTGACAGATAAACCATCAGACATGATCAGCAAGTACGGTAAGATAGTGGCTTGCAGAGTTTGGAGAGGGATTTGAGATGGAGGTGCTTTTTGACATACCAATCGTACGACGATTCGTCCAGTCATCAGCCAAAAGATGCTCAAGCGCAGCCATGATGCCAATGACAGTGTTTTTGCAGTCCGTGCTACTCCGAGACAACGAAAAAAAAAGAGCTGAGAGGTCTGATGGCTCGACAATGCAATCAAGACCAGGGAGTCTTACCTGCCTCGTCCCCAAACTGTCTCACCATCGAACACGCCCTTGAAAGGAGGATAGGTCCATCGATCGAGAGAAGTCTGAGCAGGGACAACGTCCTGATGACCAGCTGAATTTGATCGAAGTTGTGAAGGTCAATTTGAGACGCATAAAACTGATCCAAGTAGGGGTGGTTTGAGCTATCTCACTGAGTACGAGTGGCTTCAGAGAAGGGTCCGTTCCTTTCAAGGTGTAGACAAGACCGAATCTGGCCTAGGGTGCGCAGACAGAATATACTCAGTCTTGTAGTAAAAACAAAAGGTTGAGGATCAGGACGAACGGGTTTGGCAAGATCAGTCTTCTTGTGACTATGTAGAGAGAAAGGTGAAAGTCCGTCAGCTACTAGAGAAGGTCCTGGTCAAGATTAGCATCAGTCGTACATGAGAGGAAATGTCTCCTCAAGGTAAGCGTGAAATTTGATGAATGGGTCGTATCGCTCGTCATAGCCATCTCCTTCTTCGTATTGAGCGTGAGCCATATCATCGAACTGGATACAGTATGAGATTGGATCAGGTCGTCAATTCTATGTTCATCCGTGTTATTGCAGTACGCCCGTGTAGACGTACCATCTCAGTTGGAATGCGAAGGGCACCGAGGAACCTCTCGACCTCGAGCTTCATAAAGTCAGGCTCGAACACAAAGTCCGACCTCGTCTCGTCGCCCTTCTTGATCGGCACTGCCGACGGCTGGACGCACTGCCCGCCGCCCTGGATGAGGGAGAGGTCGAGTGGGGTCGAGTCGTAGCCGGACGGCGGCCGGATCGCTGGCGACGACGAGGGCGACGAGGGCGATGATGGCGTCGATGCCGACGACGGCGTCGACGCAGCGTGATCACACCGAGGAGAGAGGTAGGAGGAAGCCGAGTTGAGCCCGACCGCGGTGATGGCGAGGAGAGTGACGAGCAGCTTCTTGTGCGATGCGAGGAACGAGGACGACTTGGGTCTGGAAAGAGAGGARGAGGAGGRGGAGGRGGAGGAGRAGGGGGAGGGAAGCATCGGATCGAACGAAGCAGAAGAGGGAAGAAGAGGCGATGTGGTCTTGTCGTCGCGGTAGATGGGGGACATGATGGTGTATGATGTTGCTTGGATGTAGATGTGGTTGTGGGGAAGATGGTCGAATCAGGCAGAGGAGGTGAGAGGAAAAGAGAGATAGGAGAAAGGCGAACGTCCGGAGGGGACCGACCCGACCCTCGGAGTCTAAAAAGATAAGATTGAGTCCACTCTTTTTCTCTTTCTTCTCGCTACTTATCTCCATCTTGGAGGAAGTATTCGATTGTAGAGATTTCTTCACCAAATACCCTTGGCTTGCGACAAGGAGAGACTGAAACATGTCAAAACCAGAACTTGCCGAGATGAATAGTCATTCGTTTCAAGTCATTATCGACCATCACTCTTCTCATCATGACGCCGGAGAAACAACAGGAGCTCAACAGCTACAAACGTATCGCACGAGTCGCCCTAAGACTCTCAGGGAACCACAAGAGCATTGTGCTCAGTGGTAACTCTTACAGAGGCTGTCAACTCTGATGACACCGTTGGATCCTCACCACTTTTGGCTTTCGACGGCGATAAGGGGATTATTGAGGAACTTTTGGGGTCAAACAGTGACCAGCTGCCTCTTGGACCTGGGGAGTTGTTGTGTAGACAAGTCGTGAGTCAAGACACTCTGCAACGACGACCCAGGTACGACTCGGTAACCCTCCTTGATCCCTCCAAGATTCCCTGGCCTTCCGCCGCCCCTTCCCCTCACCCTCAACGGCAGCAGCGACCTTGAATCCACGCCGGGTCATCCGGAATTTTTACACTTCCCAAGAATTACTCGACCGAGGTCCACTTCCGGGTCCACTCCCAGTCGAACTTCTGCTCAAGATCAGGAGCTTCCTCTCCATTCCCCGGGATATTACCAACCTTTGCCGAGTGAGCCTCCAGTTCGCATTCCTCTTTGCCGCCGCTTTCTACGGCACGAAGGACAACCAATTCACCCTTGGGACCAGCTATATTCACAGAGCAGTGGGTGGCGTTGAGAAATCCAAGATGACGGGAAAATGAAATAATGGAGTAGTGGAATGGTGGAAAAGTAGGGCAGACATGATCCCAGGTGTCGCTTTAGGGAGATGGCGAAGGGGAGATGAGCGGAGAACATATGATCGGGTTGGGCGTTGGCCTTCAGAATGAAAATCTGTTGGCGAACCTCAGAAAAGTTGAAGACTTCGAGCTCCGGAGCTTGATCCCCACGTAACCGATTTGACTTGATACACACCTTAATCGTCACTTGGAAGGTTCAAGACTCGGTCCAGATGACCTCAGAGGAGTTGTAAACAATCTTCTCATTCTCATCAAGCCGAATAGGGTACAGATAAACGTCAGCGAACACGCCTAATCGTCCGGACTCTTTACTTTCTTCTCGCTCCACTTCGCTGATATCTCCCCCGACCCAGACTGACGTGAACACGGTACCACTATCGTACGACATCTAAGGCAAAGACGATGACGACGACGGTATACGAAATGCTGAGCTAAAGAAAAGATGCAAAGATTCCGACTCTCGTCACGCCGTCACGGTGAGAACAACCCAAACGGGTGGTCCCACCAAAACTCCGACATCAGAATAACAATACCCAACCTCCAACACCTTCAGCCTTCAACGCGACTCTCTTCGTCATCTTCTCGCAGTGTTGATCTCATGCGTCTCTTGCAAATCGATAGTCCCTCAGGATAGTGAGGCAGGACAAAGCACCAGGCTTCTTGGCGAGAGAAGACAGAGGAAGAGTTCTTCCTCATCGAGGCTTACATCTTCGCCCTGGGGAACTGGCGTTCCCTCAGTCGACGCAAGAGAAGCGAAGAAATCTCGGGGCCTTGTCGCTTGGTGTGGAGCTGTCAGAGGCAAAGCATGTCGAAGGATTCACGGGAGTCTTATATCTTTCCTCTCACATGTCAGTCTCTGCTCACTTGTCACGAAAGAGACGATACTTGGCCTCGACTGTTCAGCGATCGAGACGACTGAAAGATTTGACAAAAGAGGGGAGAACACCGAGAGGGAGGGTGAGGCGTGAGGGCGAAAAAAAAGGGTTCACGTTGAGGACTTGAACGCTGCGGATGTGGGAATGACGTCGAGAAGGGGAGATACGCGTTCGAAAAGCGAGATGGTATGGCAAATGCAGCTCGCTGACAAGGAGGGAAGCGATTAAAGGCGATTTGGATGCGTCATAGCAGGCGAATCAAGTTCAGAGAGGGGGATCGGAAGAAGAAAGGGGGAAGGGAGAGAAATTATTAGGCGCAAAATGAGGCTCCAGGGGACGGGAACTTTGATTCTCTCTCAACCACCTTCTCCTTTCCCTCTCCCTCTCCTTTCCCTCTCCCTCTCCCGTTTTCTCTCCTCCTCTTCCACTCCCTCCGCCTTCTCTCTATCACTCGACAGCACCTCTACACTTCCCTCTACTCACAAAATACATACGACAGCAAAAAAAAAATATCCCGCATCCCCGCCCCTTCGAACCCCGATCCTCCTCTCGTTTGCGTTCTTCCCCCCATTGACAACCTTCCCGCTTTCCTCCCGATCCTCTGTCTGATCATGCCTCATCCCCATCACTACCGCTTCGCTACATCCTCGCCAGCCCGTCCATCGCTTCCCGGCACGTCGCACTCCTCTCCGACCAAGGCCACGTTCGAGGATCGTCATCCGGAGCTCCATCCCCGGTCTGTGTCTTCGCCTCGAGAGTTTACGTCGCTTCTCCGGTTCAACTCCCCATCCTCCTCCTCTGCTGCTCTGCCTCAGACGCAGCGCCAAGATCAGCAAGAGCATCAGCGACAACAGACCAAGCAATCTTCCCCCGCTCACCCGTCATCCTCATACCCAAACTGTCCGCCGACATCCTACGACACCCAGACCTGTGATTCCCAGCACTTGGCTCGCTCCGATGTCGAAATCCCCCAATACCTCGTCAATCCGTTGCTCTCCGGTCCCCTCAGCGCTGGCGTAGAGGAATCATACGGATACTCATTCTCTCCCTCGCTGTACATGTACGAGAACGAATCCCCCTTCTCGGCAGTCCAAACCCCGACCGGAGATGATCCATTCCAGTCAGATTTCCTCCTGGGCACAAACAAATCTTCGTCTTCCCCCTCGACGTCTTCCCAATCGAAACCGTTCGGCTCCCCTCAGCTCCTTCGAGATGCATTCATGTCTCAGAGTACCTCGCCTGGATCTGACATCGCCAGTTCACGTCCCCCGCTCTTGGCCAGAGGCTCCCGATCATACATTTCCTCTCGACTCGCCTCTCGTCCAGCTCAGCTTAGTCCTCAGTTCTTGTCGTACCGAGCAAACTCGCCAGAGCCTCCTTCACCCACAGAGTCAATCGCGTCCTCGTCATCCTCGTTCTCTTCTTCCTCCTTGCCACCGGCATTCAATCCAAGTCCGTCCAAGGTCATCTCTTCATCGAGCCCATCTTCTCGCCACTATTCTTCCCAGCAAAAATTTCCCAACATTACCTCGAACCTTCATCACACGCTTTCCAACTCGTCTAACTCAACGTCCGCGTCGTCGGGTCCCGAATCGCCTTCTTCCCCCCCACCATCCAAGTCGCTTCCCCCCACGCCAGTCACGTTGGCACCCGTCGCCTCACCTACAAGAGAGACCTATGCCGAGAGTGTCCGCAACCATACTCGACAGATGATGGCTCTGGCCGGAAAGGACCTTCTCATCAAGAGTCCGCACAGAACGAGTCCCCAAGGTCCTATTGACCTTGGGCCCAGTCCCAGAACGAGGAAACCGGGGAGAGATGCCATGCGAGACACCCTTTACCGGGGGACGATGGTGTATCAAGGCGAAGAGGAACACGTTCCGACGTATTAAGTTGAAAGCACGCCAACGTCTGACAGAATCCCGCTCTCCTGCTTCATTGATCTCTTCGGTGAGTCCCAACCCTTGTGGATCGCGCATACATCCAGGTCGTCAAAGGCTGATGAACCATATCGTTCTCCTCTTTTTTTCGGTCAGACTCAACCGTCGCTCGCAACCATTCTACCCCTCCCCTGGATCCTTTTCCCTACCCTTGACTCTCCTCCTCGAGCGATGTTCGACCAGTATCATCACCACACAATGTATCCTTACCCAGCTTGGCTTTCGCTTTTTCCTAATTTTTCTCTCTCTCCGCCGTTCCTCTTTTTATCCTCCAGTCTCGATATATCCATGTTTCAATCAGCTTCTTCCACCTTTTCCACTTAGGTATTTTCTATGACTTCATCTTCTTTTGTCCACCAATACACGTCTTACAAACCCACTGTCACACCAGCTCCCCTCCTCCCACTATGACTCTGACCCGATCTCACCTTCCCTCTGCTTTGACCGTCTACTTTCGTTCTTTCTCTCTGTCTGAGGCTTCACGACACGCACACACACACACACATCCTTAGTCGACCTCTCCTTTCCGGACCCTGTTCTCTTTTTTTTTTTTTTCTTACCTTCTCCTCACTCTTTCGCTCGTACATCAATAGAGCCATCCTTTCTTTGATATCACTATAAGTCTGTCCTCTCTTTCCCTCGGTTCCTTTGGTTTTCGATCGAACCCGACCCCCCTTTGGCACTTTGGATTCGAGCTTGAATGTATGCCGTTGATCGGTTTTCTCTTTTGTGAGGGTGATGCTGGTTTCGTTTGATGGCGAGGAAAGGATGAGAAGAAGCCGGAAGGATACACGAATATCTTGATCGCGTCACTCGGTACTCGGCGAGAGTGGGGGAGTGGGGGTTATTCCAGAAGACATTTTCGAATCCTCCCTCCTCCGGAACGTCCAACATCGATTACCGTCAAATGTCAACTACCTCGACCTTCAGAGCGATATCCAACTTGTCCAGGAACTTATGTACCCATTAATCCTTCCGTATCAAACACTTTACCTTTTATTCTCAAGCTCATTCCTTGCAATCTCCATCTCCCTCTCCCCCCCCCCCCCTTCGCTCGGTCCCACCTTTTCCGAACCCATCGAATCAGATCGACATAAATCCTCTCCCCGCTCGATCAACAATTCCATCTTGTCCTCTCCAGCAACTTCAAGATCATTATCATCAAAACCTATCCCATCACTATCATCATCTTCCCCCAAAGGACCTTCCGATCCAGTTAAGGGTACATCATCATCACCACCGGAATCATCCAATTCGACTCGGTCCTTGCCCGGTCTCGGGGAATTCCTGATGGGAGTAGGAACCACAGCGGCAGGTCTATGGCTCTATGATACGATCATGGGAGGAGAGAAAGTTGGTTGCCTTTCCAATAAAGCCTCTTCTCTCTCCCACTGCACTTTCTTAAAAGGTTCCTCGAATAGAATCGAACAAAATAACTCGGGTTTTTTTCATTTTTTTTTTCTGTTGGTTGTAGATTCAGATGGATACCAAACAGATGGATATAACCAAGACGGTTCTCGTTTCGGAGGATCGAGGCAAGAAGGATGATGGGAAGCTCAAGATTGTACCAACTCCAAAGGCACCTGAGAGAGCGTTTGATGTTCCTATTGTAAGTGTCATGCTGAGATTTTTCTCAAGTACAGTCAGGTGATATTTGGGAATAAGGAGGGCAGGATGAGTTCGAGGGGAGTTGAAGCTGGGTAGAATTCGGTCGGGCCTCGCGTTCCCTTTCCCCCCAACCCCGCCCTCTCATTGCCTCACGGTTACTGATCTAACTGTATCTACATCTGATGAACACGGGATAGTCGGATGAATACAGAGCGATGGTGACCTACATCAAAGATCTTCAACATCGGATCACATCTAAATTCGATTCACTCGAGAGAGAAGCCGCACTCGATCCAACTCTTTTCCCCTCAGCCGATTCACTCACATCTGGATCGACGCCATCTCCTTCTTTGTTATCAGCATCAACCTCTTCTGCCACCACCACTACTGCTACCACTCCCAACACCACAGCTTCCAATCCCGCTCCTCAATTCATTCATGACTCTTGGGAACGACCCAACCAAGGTGGTCAAGGGATCTCTTGCGTCCTGAAGAACGGTCGAATCATCGAGAAAGGAGGGGTCAACATTTCAATCGTTCATGGTCTCTTACCTCCAGCAGCGGTGACTCAGATGAGAGCCAATCATCCTACCTCGTTGGGTTCATTCAAACCAACGGATTCCGTCCCGTATTCCGTCTGCGGTCTATCACTCGTCATCCATCCTAGAAACCCAAACGCCCCAACGGTCCACATGAACGTCCGATACTTTGAGATTTACGATCCTGAGGACCTGACGAAACCCTTGACGTTCTGGTACGGAGGAGGAACCGACCTGACGCCTAGCTACCTGTTCGAGGAAGACGGTCAACATTTCCACGGAGTCTTGAAGGAAGCTTGCGATGAACATGGGGAAGGTTATTATCCGGAATTCAAGAAATGGTGCGATAGGTACTTTTGGTTGCCTCACAGACAACAATCGAGAGGGATCGGAGGCATCTTCTTCGATGATCTCGAACCGACCAGCGAGATTCACGGTAAGAGTCAAAGGTGGTGGAGGGATAGCGAGAAGGAGGAGAAGAAGAAGAAGAAGAAGGAGGAGGAGGACGAGGAGGAGGGAGGAGGAGGAGAACGACAACGACGAAGACCGGAACAAAAAGATCTGTTCGAGTTCGTGAAAAGTTGCGGTGATGCCATGTTACCGGCTTATATCCCGATCTTGGAGAAGAGATCAAAGATGGATTGGACGGAGGATATGAGGAGGTGGCAGATGATGAGAAGAGGACTTTATGCAGAGTATAATTTGGTTCAGGATAGAGGAACAAAGGTGAGTTTTTTTATTCATTTAAATAATAACAACAACAACACACACACACTACACACACACACAAAATGCTTTCCTGCTTCTTCCTCTCCGGCTTTCTCTCTCCGTATATGGCATCATACTCACCTGAGTGGATTTCTTTCATTCTTCTTCTTCTTCTTCTTCTCCCTTTTTCTGTCCTTCTCCCCCCTCCCTCAAAACGATCAAAAGTTCGGACTCGTCACACCCGGCGTTCGAATCGAATCCGTCCTCATGTCACTTCCTCCGCTCGCCAGTTGGGAGTATTGCTCCGATATGGGAAAAGAGGGTTCGAGGGAGGGTGAACTCATGAAGGCCGTCAAAGAGGCGAGGGAATGGGTGTGAGGGAGTTTTCTTTTCTTTTCGGGCGGGTGGGGGTGGGGGGTGCGGAGGGAGGTTGACCTGGAGCTAAAGGGGAGAAGAGATGAGGATGACCGATAGATGAGATCGAGTATCACGCCTCATATCGTATCTCGTCTCATACACCATGGGAAAAAAAAAACTTGAGATCAGCTCAGTATCGGGGACCCTCTCAGCAGGGGGAGTGTTTCTTTCCTTTCCTTTGCCTTTGTAAGATTTTCAAGGTATGTAAGTCTTCGCCATTCAAGATCACGAAAAGAGTAGAGAATAAACGAGTAAAGACAGGACAAGGTGTCTTCCCTTGCAGAAAGAGAGAAGGAAAGAGAGAAGAAGAAGAAGAAGAAGAAGAAAGACAGAAGGGAAGAAAGGTTGAAAGAGTCGATGAAAGACAGAACGGGGAGGGGAGGGGGGAAATTCTTCAAAACGCACAGATGGCGCCGATGGCCGAAGTCGATGATCTCGAAGAAGACGACAATGTCGTCGTAGAGATTCTCCTACTTCCTCCCAAAACGCCCGGTGCTTTCCCCAACCCAATCGAAGGAGGTCTGACAATGTTGAGCATCGCTGGATGAAGGTGAGGGGATCGAAGGTGTCTTTTGAGCGATGCGTCGTTTCCTACTTGGTTCAGTTGAGAAGAAGGGAGAAGTGAGGGTCTTCGACGAGATGGATGGGGTGGAAGGATGAGAGGGTATTGAGAAAGAAGGTCATCGAGATCGGATTCATCTGACGAAGATCCGGAAGAAGATGAGGACGAAGAAGACTGAAGTATCGAACAGAGTCGTGGAGTCAGAGACGGGTTGAGGAAGCTTGGAAGGTGTGATAGATTGCAAATAGATTTTTGAAAAATTCTTTGCCTGAGAGAAGGAAAGAAGGCTTACCAAATCTGACCAATCATCTCCATCTGTCAATCCTTCACCTGCCTTTAGTTGAGCCTCGCTATCATCCGCGAGAGGCGTTGCAACATAAACACAAACTTTCAAAGGAGAACCTGTTCTTGACCATCTCGCCGGTTTCCTCCCACTTAGAACCTCCTCTGGCGAGGCCACCTTGCCTCGACGGCCCTTTCTTCCGTGACATTCCTTGAGGAGGAGTCCGAGGTAGGGACCTTCGCGATTACCGAGGGTAAGCCGGAGTGGACGGAAAAGAGAGTAGAAAACGAGGGGAGGTTTGGGTCTCGAGGCCCGAGAGATGAAGATTGTAGGAAGAGGATCATCGTCATCACTTTCTTCCGCGTCATCACTGGTTTGAGAACAAGGTTCGGAGAAAAAAGGAACACAGGGAGGAGGAGAAGGGAGTGTGAAGACGGTTCGAGTAGGACGTGGACTGGGTCGAGAGATAGGCCGAGATCGAGGGTCGAGAGGTCGTCCGCCTAGATCGAGAGATTGTATCGCCATGCTTAGACCTATCACACTAACCAGTTTCAGAATCCCCCTTCCAACAGAGCCAGCATCACCGGAAGATAGAGTCGTAGAAGAGGGTCTCTCGATTTGAGTCCTTCTTCGAGGAGGTTTGACGGTGTTTAGGGAAAGCGTTCGCGTCATGAGGATTGAAGGATCGGGTAAGGTGATGGCGAGATCGAGGTGTTGGACAGAAGTGGGGAAAAGGGTTGGAGGAGGTGTCATCTTGTTGAGGGATCGATGGAGGTGCTCAGCTCGAGGCGACGGAACATGTGGCGGAGCAGGGGTAGGTGGAACGGTCGAACGATCAGAGGAAGAAAGAGATTCGGGCGAAGCAGTGAGGGACGAGACCAGCTCGTGATTGGGTTCGTTGATCGGCGAGAGCTCCTCATCGATGTCGTCGTAGTTGGAAGCGATGTGGTCGACATCGCCAGGAGGCGTCACAGCGGTCGTTTCGATAAGTCGTGTCATGAGAGAATTGTTGGATGAAGATCGAACGACATCTATTCTCGTTCGAAGGAAGGGACGATGAAACCTGGTTGGATAGAGAGACTACAGGAAGAGTGATAGGTGTATGAATTCGTGGGGGGTTTAGAAGCAGCCTTGTATGTAGTGGTAAGTTCAGCTGAAAAACTAACGAGAAGCAAGAGTCTTTTAAGAGACGAGATCCAGGCCAAAGGTGAGATCAAAGAGACATAGAGAATTGACGTCCAAGCGAGGTTGAGGACGTCGAACAATGGGGAGAATGCGTCGTCGAAGGATCGAAGAGAGACAAGGAAAACTATCATGAGAGGGGGTCGTAAGAAGGATGAGGTGTTGTGTTCGTGGCTGGGGTCGTGAGGATCGTATCCGGCCGGGAGAAGGGTCGTGTGATCGTTGAGTGTGTCGTTATAGTATGCGTTGGTGATATTAAGAGGGTCGACGATAGCGGTGGTGGCGGTGGTAGTAACGAGTGTCATGAGAGATCGACCAGCGATGTCTGGGGGCGATTAGTTGTTGAGTCTTGAGGGCTGAAGCGTCTCGGTCAGGGTGGGAATCAAGAGGGCGATGATACGCAGATGAAAGAATCGTTCAGATCGGTTTTTCTTGAGGTGAGGAAGGGAGGGAGTACGACACGATAGATCTTACGCCTAAGAGAGAAAGCAAGCGAGGCGGTCTAGAGGGGTGGAAGGCAGCCAGTGGATCCGGGGATGGCGGACGCCTTATCTACCTTCTCACCTTGAGGTCTTCACCCAGACAAGGGGGCCGGTCGTTGGGCCGGATGGAAGGGTGGGAGAAGTCAGGGGGA
Source organism: Udeniomyces megalosporus (assembly GCA_039545415.1). Lineage (NCBI taxonomy): Eukaryota > Fungi > Basidiomycota > Tremellomycetes > Cystofilobasidiales > Mrakiaceae > Udeniomyces > Udeniomyces megalosporus. Next base: position 297,559 of record BCKM01000012.1, on the reverse strand, counting down.
GCAAGCCTTCTCTCGATTCTTGGGTCCGGTTTCAAACTCTGGATCTGGAAGCCTGGGCTCTGGTTGAGAGGGATGTCAAGTCTCGATTCGTCAGGGCTAGGTTAGTAACTGAGAGGTCAGCTAAGCGATATCGGAATCTCGAGGCTGATGGTTTCGTCTCGTGTCTAGTCGGAAACGAAGACTCATCCAAACAATTTCCCTCTCCGTGACGATTATCGGACCCAACCTTCACCTCACACTCCACCCCGAACCAGCTCACCATACCCACACACTCACACATACTCTAACCCACATCAAATCAACATGCCCATCTCCAAGAAAGCCCGTGTCCAGCGTGGGTCCTCAATCCTGCCCACATCAACTTCGCGTCCGACCTTGACTAAATTTCTTCCATCCACACATTCAACCCCATCCCCAGGTGAACACAAGAAGCTTGATGTATGTCGCCCGGTTCATCATCTTCCTCAACTCGGTACGGGCAGAGCTCTGATTACGTTTCGAGAATTTCAATAGGCTCTTGGTCTTCGACCTGAGTTGACCGCTGCCGGAACTATCAAGAAGGCTCCTCCTAAGCAGATCCAGGTGAGCTTTCCGAGCAGGTCCTCCAAACAACTTCATGAGCATCATGACTGACTTATTCTCGATCCTCAGTGTTCTGTCTGCAAAGCCTCCTTCCAAGCGAACCTGAAGACTCAGTTGCAACAGCACAACGACGCCAAGCACCCCAAGTCTACGCTCGCTGTCCTATTCCCTGACGCCGAATAACCTAACACCTTCGCGAAGCCGGGCCAACCATAGAAGAGAGGAAACGATTAAAAGCACGAAAACCAAGACGTACAGATCGACTTACTTATCAGGGAAGACAAGACGGCGATCCTAGATGAACGACGACGGTGATAACAATGAAGCAGATTGATACCGAGAAGGATTCTCGCGGAAGGGAAGCCCTCGAAGATGGAGATGGGTTCAGTACGACGAGAAGCACGATATGGTTTCTTTTTTTTTCTCTGCTTCGGCGACAGATATCACGATTGCCTATATACCCTCTGTTATTTCTACGTGTTGATCGGTACGTGTAGCTGATCAGCTGCGATGGGTGCTGACAAAGCAAATCAGTCCAACGGTTGGGAAGTCAAAGGCGAAAATGGTACGGCGCAGGAACTCGACTCACAACGTTGCCTTTTCCCCTGTTTGTTCTTCTGGTCATCACAGGATCATCTTCTTATACTAACGGAGACCCGAACGGGGCTGGCACGTCTTACTGTAGGGTACGAATGCTAAGGAAGAGGTTGAGGAGAGGAGTCTCTCACGTGAGTCTGAATCCCAATCGAGCCCCCCCCCCCCCCCCCCTCCCTCCGTCTTAGGTCTTTGGTTCTTCTTCGGTCTGAGCATATCTCTTGTTTCGAGGCAGAATCAAAATCGACGAAACCTTGTGTATCAGACTACTCGTGACAATCATTCAAAAGGCCCTTGCTGGTCGTCCCTCTCTTTCCAACAATCAACCACGATCATCTCATCTCATCTCACCCCACTACACCTCGCAACCACAAACCAAACGAACAAGACCCCCAAACAGCGACGTCGATACCATGAACATGAAACTCGCCACTCCTCTCTTTTCTCCTCTCCTCTCCCCAACAGCCCATCATGCCTTCCACCCCTCATCTTCTACCACCGCAGCCTCCCTCAGGTCTACTCTTCTCTCAATCACATCTCCCACAAAAAATGTCAACACATCAGCCATATCATACTTTCCCTTCGTCCCACCTACCTCGGCCAACACTGCCGTCGTTGACGCAAGTACGGTCGATCGAGATGGCAGGGTGGAAAATAAGAGCAAGATGATGAAATCAGTCGCCTTCAACGACAACCTGATCATCGTGGAGATACCAGAAGAAGTGAGGAGAGGCCGAACACTCACGAAAAGGATTGGATTGTCGACTCGAACGAAATCATCAGCGACCAAGACGACGAACGTTTTGGATTCACTCAAGAGTCGATTCGGCGGTAACACCAAGATCATCAACTCAAATGAACCCATCAAAATTCCCTACTTCAACTTAAGACTCCCACCACCACCAACCAAACTCGCACCTACACCTCTCCCTACTCCTTCTTCGAACCTCGTCGATACCCAAATTCCATTCTCAATCCCCGCGTTCTCAATGCGAGAACTTGATCTCTCCATCATGAACCTCCAGACCAAGTCGTCGACGACGATCGAATCCAAGAAGAGTATCGGAAACATTGATTTCACGGCACCCACCCCACTTTCAACCCCTTGTACTACTCCACTCACCTCTAATCGAATCATCAACATAGATCAATACCAAAATTCGATCCTCGTCGCGAAAACACCTTTCCCATCACCTTCACTCATCTTCAATTCATCTGATTCATCATCGTCATCATCATCATCATCTGAACTACCAACTTTTAAATTCCCATCAACCATCTCTCCTCGATCCAAATTCCCCAAACTCTCAGTTTCGTTCGACAACATGGTTCTCAAGAACGAAGACGCTGACGATGATGGTATTCGACTCGAACGTTCGATGATCCCGATGGAGGAGAAAAGAGAGGAAGAGAAAGACACGAGGAACAAAGGTCGAATTGGAACTCCACCAGCGAAGGATATCGTTGAGGAAGGTTGGATCGAAGTAGGAGGGGGGGATGGATTTTTCTCAAACTTGATGGGAAGGTCGAGATTCGGTCTCTGATGAGGAACGAGGGAAAGAGTGTTGGGGGATTGGATTTTGAGTTTTTTTTTTTTTCTTCTTGTTCTTCTTTGATTGTATAGAGATGATATCGCTTTGGTTGTATCTATCTCCCGATTCATGATTGACTAGATGAGTCGTTTTTTTTTCTCTTTCTTTTTTTATTCTTCTTTTCTTTCTCCTATCTCGGAAAGGAGCAACACGTTCCACTCCTCATCTTGCCTCTCCTCTGAAGTCTCGAGAGAAGATAAATACGGAAGTCTATACCTTGGGCAAGTCAAACCTGATGATACAGTCGTTCCCTGTTCAAGTCTTCGTTAGCAAGAGGGGGGGGGCAGGTTATATCTCAAGGCGGGGAATCTGAACATGATGAAATATGCTTTAACGAAATTCAAACAAGTCACGATCTGGAAGTCTCGTTTCAGTCTCTCAAGGTGACCTTTCAGAGGTCCGTCTGGCCTGCGATGCCTTTAGTCGATTGACGATTCCATCACCTATCCTTACAAGAGTCATGTAACCACGCACATATGATCAAAAAAATGTCAAGGTGATTGACACACGACGAGGTGCGGCAGGGTACGGGATGGATCTTTTTTTTTTGTCTGTTTGGAGAAGCGGCGTCATAGCAAAGTGATTCCCTCGTATTATATTACATGATTACGAACCGACTCAAGGGTTCGATACGAGAATACCATGTTACGCTACAGTTTGATGGGGTCTAAGACAAGAGAAGAGGAGGCGGAGGATGTGTGAGATAGAATGAAGAGGGGGGATAAGATGCGACGACTAGTGTCGCTCGTCTTGCTCGTCGTAGGAAGTGTCTGATGGGGATCAAAAGATCAAGGGTCAGTAGTAGGACTTGATCAGACGGTAATGGGAGAAGAAGACCAACCGATTCCTCCCACTGTGCAGATTAGATGAAGGGCGTGTCGAGGTGGATATCATGGGTAAGTGTTACGTCAGCAGCGCAACCACGTATGCCAACACGCTTATAGGAATGTGATTGCGTACTCAGAAGTTTAAGAAGCCACAAAGATGGGGTCAACTCTAATCCGGTCTTTCGCTTCATCTCGTCAGCCTGTGGGAACGAAGATAAGCGTGAGAAGGATGTGGCGGAGAACCAGAGTCGAACTTGAATCACGAACCTCGCTCTCGTAGTTGGACGTGCAATCGACTATTTGATTGTGCGAGAGCAGAAGTATGGTTCGTCAGCTCATCGAGTTGACGGTGAGCTTGAAAAGAAGCGGGACTGCGTTTTCTCTTTCTTACCAAGACCACCAATCTGAGGATGCGTATCGATCTCAGCAAGGAAGGCCTGAGCTTTCAAGTCAGACCCAACCTGTGCAAAAGTGAAGCTGATGGCGTCTGCACCATATCGCGTCCGCTGAAGCTCATTGTTGGCGTTGATGATGACCTGAACGACATGATCACGGGCCTCTCCAGCTGGAGTACCGTCCGTGATGGCGATGACGAGAACAGGCTTCTCGAGACGGTTGGCTCGAGCTGGTCCAAGGACGAGGGGTTGAAGGATCTTGCGGTCCAAAGAAGTACCGAGAGGGGTGAGGCCAGAGTATCGGATCTGGCTGAGCAGTTGAGTAGCTCCTGCCTCGGAGTTGACTGCGCGATAGGTGGGAGTTCGATCCAATCAGCAAGAGACAATGATAAGGCGATCAGGGAGAAGAGTTCAGACATCGGAATGAGTGTCTTCAGAAATCAGGAATCTCAACGAACTGTTGTTTCCCTCCACGTTTGAGTTGAGGAATCGGACTTGGATTCCATCCTGATCAAACAGACTGGCAGCAAAAGCGGTTCTAGAGAGAATCAAAGCGAGATCGTCGATTCTCTCTCCGTTCTCCTCAAACGCCATCGACCCTGAGTCGTCTATGAGGAGGATGACGTCGAAGAGGGCAAGCTTGATGAGATCCATTCCTAGTTCCTTCGGAATACGCCTATGTGACGGAATGATGTATCAACAAAGAGAACACGTTGCCTATCGTTGGCACACCGATGAAGCTCACCACTCGGAACAGATCCTTTCAAGTGCGCCGGACGAGGCGATCTTGGCAGCAATAGGACCCAGAGAGCCAGGAGGATAGAAGGCTGCGATTCCTTGCTGTATGTTTCGACGCAGAAGCAGGTTCAGCGATGAAATCATGTTGGTACATGAAAAGGAGACGAGGCAAGGAGGGTGAGGAAGATTGAGAGTCGAGGAGAGTGAGGGAGCTGGACAAGAACACTCACGTCCTGAATACACTGAACGAGAATACTCTCAACCTGCCTAGGATCAAGTCCAGCACCTGCAGGAACAGGGAATGTCGGAGCCTGGGGGGGCTGACCGTATGCCTGCTGCGGTTGACCATATTGCTGAGGTTGACCGTACTGTTGAGGTGGCTGCTGACCGTACTGCTGGGGCGGCTGTTGACCGTATACTTGGCGCTGAGGGGGTTGTCCGTAAGGAGACTGAGCAGGTGCCTGACTGTAGGGAGACTGAGGAGGGGCACCATAAGCAGAACCAGGTGGAGGTCCTGTAGGCGACGCGTACTGTTGGTGAGGAGGAGGCCTGACGCGTCACAGAATAAAGCTGGTGAGTTCTTGGGATATCAGGCGTATGAGTAAACCACAAGGGCCATTCTCACCCGGGGGGAGCACCGTAAGGGGACTGAGGAGCTCTAAGGAAGGAGAACAAGGCGAAACGAGAATGAGCACTCTCGCCAAGGGAATCTCGCAGTCAGAGCGGTGAGCGTACTGACCCATATTGCGATCCAGGTCGGCCTCCAGGCATGGGAGGAGGTGCGCCATACGAGGGAGGAGGACCTTGTGTCTGGATGGCAGGAAGAGACTGATGGGATTGAGCTGAAGGGGGAGGACCGCCGGATGCGGCAGCCATTTTTGATGCCAAACCTAGAAAAACAAAGGGTGGGCATGATGCATGGTTGGACATCCAGATGGAAAATGTGCTCACCCATGATTATGCTAGGATGTAAGAGTGAGTAGATGTATGTGTGTGTGAGGGGCCTAGGATGGAGGTTAACCGGAACGGCGGACTGGCAGCGTTCCAAAGTTGTCCAAAGGGTTCTCAACGCCTCTGGTCCATGACGTGTACACGACCCAAGTCGATCGCCCTCCCTCGTCGGCCGCTGCCTCAACAAATCTTTGCTGTTTGATATCCCAACCGAATCCTAGCCCTCACAGAGTGAGATGACTCGAACAGGGAGACGAGTCCTGGCCGGTGATCCCGCACGCTACTCTTTGCTCCCTTGAACCTGAACGGCTGTTGTTCACTCCCGTCACTGACCTGCTCGTTCTGATGGAAAAAAACCCTCGGCGAAATCAACTCAGCTGAGGAGATCGTAGATTTTTTTTTATTCTCCTTCCTCCTCTTCCTCGCCACCCAGTCGAAAACTCAACGTCTGGCTTCCCCTTTCGTCCTCCCCCTGTAAGCCTCCTACTCCTCCTGTCCCCCCCTTCATTTCCGAGCTATCAACAATAACAATGCTCCTTGTCGAGGCATCTCCCAACACCCTCGTCTCTCTCGACTTCCACCTTCTCGATCCCATCTTGGCCTCTTCATTTCGCTTGTATCCTTCCCGTTCGCTGGGCGACCCTTCCTCTCTATATTTCTTCATCCATCCTTCATTCGATTCCATCTTCTCGATTTGTTCACAGTCAACATACTCTAGGCGTGCTTGTCGCGCTATCCTTTCATTATCCCCCTTCGCTCATACCCTCTAGACCCGCCCTACCTCTCTATCCTCGGTGATCTGGTGTCCAACTCATACATCATCTCTTAGACCCCCTCACTATCACCGTACATCACAGCCGATTGCGACCCGGTCATGGTCACACCATTCTTCCTCCTTCAACTTGCGTTACCCCTTTTCCTCTCACTTGTCGATTCCACCCAGGCTCTCCCTATCAACACATCCCGACTTCGATCTAGGAACTCCTCGCCTGTCCTTGTTCATCCAATTCATCTCCAGCCCATCCCCGTCGCCCGGACGAGTCAACCCTTCCGATTTTCCCTCATCAATACCACCTACTCGGTGCCCAATTCACAGTTCGAGCTCACCACTTCCGATCTCCCATCGTGGCTCAGCTTCTCCTCCTCCACCGCTACCTTCTCTGGAACTCCTTCATCTGACGACGCCACTGGCAAAACACCCATCACCGTCACCGCTGTCGGAGGAGGTGCCACCATCCAGGATACCTTCTCCGTCTTCGTCGAGTCGAACAAGATGGGTGTCAAGGTGGGAACGGACTTGGCCCAGCAGCTCATACCAAGCAACAAGGCCTTGACGAGCGTGTTTGTCTCACCGGTCGGAGCGGGTGGGATCGGTGGATTGCGAGTCCCAAACTACGTGAGCTTTCTCCCCTCTTGTCCTTTCCTCTCATGGATCCTTGTCGAGCTTACTCTTCCGTTCTGAATCCTTGCTTTCTTCGAGTAGTGGTCGTTCTCCGTTGGCTTCCTCTCGTCTACCTTTATCTCGCTCACTTCCGCAAAGGTCCGCTACTCCGCCTTCCGCACCAACGGAGAGCCTCTGCCTACCTGGATCGGATTCGATCCTTCCACGGTTGATTTCAATGGCAATGCCCCATCTCCAACTACTGATCTCCCTACCAACCTCAACATCAACCTTTGTGCCAGCACCCAAACCGGATTTGCCGACATCTGTCAGGAATTCACCTTTACCGTCGCGAGTCACGCTCTCACCCTCGCTGGAGGCGTCATGCCAAGGTTGAACCTCACCCACGAGGTTACAGGGTCGACTAATGTCAGTTGGAATTTGGCCGGGGACAACAGTGTCAAGACTCTGATGCTAGACGGCAAGAACCCCAATATTTCCGACATCCAATCCGTCAAGATTGATACGAGCTCCATCCCTTGGCTCCAGTGGAAAGAAGACGAGAGGTCGTTCACTGCAAACGTTCCTTCAGATTCCGTGACCGACAATTCGTACCCTTCCTCGTCGTCCACCCAGTCCTCATCCTCGCTCTCCCTACCAGTCGTGGTGACAGACAAGTACAACGACACGATCTCTTTCCCTCTCGCTGTTTCGGTTTATCCCTCCCTCTTCAACTCAACCGCTCCTTTCCCTATCCTCGCTGCCCCCGGTAAACCCGTCTCGGCCGACCTATCGGAATACCTTGCCAATCCCAATGGAACCCCAGATCTCGCCGTCTCCTTCAATCCGCGAGAAGCTTCGACGTGGCTCTCCTTCTCAACCGTCACCGGTGTCCTCTCCTCCAACCCAAACGTCCCGACAAATCTCACCTACGACACTGTTCAGGTTTCATTCGCTGCTCGAGACCTCATTACCCACGCCGTTTCTCACCAGAACATCCTTCTTTCGATCGCTCCTGGCAACAATGCGACAGAGACGCACGGTCACCGACGAGGCTCAAAGGGGCTGAGCGCAAAGACAAAGACGATCCTCTTTTCCATCCTGGGAGCCGTCTTGGGGTTCGTTCTGCTATGCATCCTCCTCTCATGCTGCCGCAAGTACGTTGCGGAGGAAAAGCACCAGGTGGACGAAAAAGCCACTGCTCAAGCGAACACTACTTGGCTTGACGACGAGAAGGAGATGCAGTTCAAGAACGGTCGGGAGCAGATGTACGGCGTGGAGTATCTTACCCAGAAGTTGGCGTATGACCCCCGGACGACGAAGGGAGAGGTGGGTGGAGAAGCACAAGGAGAAGGAAAAGGAGGTCTCGACAAAGTCCCTCATCTTACCACCATCTTCCTCGACCTCGACAAGCCTCTTACTACTGCGCCTGGTACCCCTCCTCAACGTAAGACGACAACGACAGCTGGCCGGTTCAAGCGGATGATCGAAAAGCCTCTCGCCGCGCTTGGAGGCCGAAGTCGCGAAGGGTCCCCAACATCGAGCGGAGGAATGAAATCCATGAAGAGCAACATCTCCCTCCCTATGCAGATCGACCCAACTCTCTCACCAACATCGACGTTCGATGACTCTAGACCTAGAAGAGTCGGTGGCTTCGTTGCTCACGATGACGACTCCACTCTCACAGGTTCGTCTGTCGGAGAAGATGATCGAACATTGAATGGAGATTCATCAACGTTCGACGATCGAGCTTCTTGGGAGAGTGATCCAAGCTATGCTTGGGGGAACGAATCTCAAGGTTCGGGCGGGAGTGAGAGCGTGCCTCGTAGGAGGATCGAGGGTGGTGATAGCGGGATGAGTCAACAATCAAGTGAACCCATCGGATCTTCTTCATCCAATGGATCCTTCGAATCTCAAGCCACTGGTTCCGTCCTATCCGACGGGGACGAACAAGCAGAGATCGCGACGGCCAAGCGAGTCCTCGCTACACCGACCTCATCAAAAGTTGGACTCGATCAGGGAAGTCCTCCAAACAACCTCGGCCTAGGCCAACCTCGACTCGTCGATTTCAAGAATGAACGAAAACCTTCGGCCGTTCCTGGATCCCGATCCGTCTCTCAAACGGCAGTCACCATCATCGATGGCGGTAGCGATACCGCTGCATCCTCTTCACCTCCTCCCGTTCGAGCTCCTTCACCCAGAACGAAAACGGGTGCACCACCCGCTCCTTACGACGCAGAAGCTGCGTTCAGGTTCTCTTCTGGGTTAACTTATATCCCCAATATGAATGCCGTCGGTGATAACGAAACCTCATCCCCCTCGACCTCAGCCATCTTCTTCACCTCTCCTCCTCTACCATCTCCGACATCCGCCAAGTCTATCACCAGTCCAACGGCAGCTCGACTAGCGACTCTTCGCTCGACCCTTAGTCGATCATCCTCAAAGTCGACTTCTTCCTCCGCCTCCGCTTCCTCACCCTTATCCTCTATACCACGCCTCTCCTCTGCCACCTCGAGCAAGCTCGCCAGAGTTCCAACCGATGCCCAAGTGGTGTACGCCTCTACGACCGAAGCTTTCTCGTTCCGACCAAGGCTCGACGTTGATGCGGATAAACCAGTCCGGGGGGTATTGAAGGCCGTCATCGAAGGTCCAGAGGAATCCAAACGTCAGGGAAGAACACTCAAGAAACTTCCGATTTGGCTCAAATTCAAGCAAGGGATGTTCGACGGTGTACCAAAAATTGGTGATGAGGGCTCATTCGATATAAGAGTCGTAAGTTTGCCTCTCGCTTTGCTTTGTCTGTTTTGAAAGGGGTCGAAAGAAGCGTCTCCGCGTGAAACCTTGCATGCTGACCACTGAAATTTCGTATCTCATCTTCGTTGTCTCTCTCTTCCCCTCGCATAACCGTGCCTTAGATTGAGACATTCTCGGGACTTGGGGGTCAAGCAGAAAGAATCGTCGCTCGATTCCGAATCGAAGTTACTCCTGGCTCTCAACTAGCTAGGCGAGCGACAGGCGCCAGAAGGAATCAAACCAAATCCCCATAGAGCTAGGAGATTGTGAGCGGATTGAAATAGTGAGTCGTCAGACTGCTTGAGTTTCGAGTCGGTTAATCTGGGTGATGACTGACCACTTTCCTCCTAGTCCAGCAGGGGATTCAGTTCTTTAAACCCATCCCATCGACTCCAGACTCTTTTCTCTCTACCTCATCTTCCTCAGATATCTCACCAAGGTCTCTGGGAGGAAGATGATCCCCCCCCCCCCCCCTCCCTGCCTTGGTACTTCCTCGCCGACCAGACCACCACTCTCACGTCCTGTCCCTTTCTAGATCACTCCGTTATCCCTCCTTCTGTGCACAAAGCGACCTCTTTAACCTCTCTCTCTCTCAGCCCTTTCTTTACTCGTCTATTTATTTTGCTTGCCTATCAACAAATGCGGTACCTCCAACTCCCCTCCCCTTCTTCCACAAACTCCCTTTCCGTCCCCCTGTATTCCTGATTCTCTCTGTACGCACGTGACGCTTGCTCGTTCGTCTGCTACCCTCATCTTCCGTCGACCTTCTCCTCCCTACTATCACTCGCTATCCCTCTAGACGCCTTTTAGGCCCTCCCTTCTCTTCCTCTTTCGCCGTTTACCAGTCCTTGTTCTAGTGCCATGCCCTTGTTCTTACTTTAGGTCAACCCATTTCATTTATTTTTCTTCGATTTGCATGCATGTTGTAAGATCTCGGATCGTCTTCTTCTTGTTGACCTCAAGGCAAAGGCTGGCGACAAGATGGGATGGTATCAAGAAAAGGAAGAAGAAAAAAAAAAAAAAAAAAAAAAGCAAAGAGCCCTTCGCAAACGGCACATCGTCCTCTCCTGTTTTTCCCCCTTCTCTCTCTCTCTCCGGAATTATTTCTTCGCTCTCCTAACCAACTCCTCCAACGTAACAGCCACAAAAGCCTTCTCCCTTTCCCCACCACTACTCCCACTCTCACCAACATAGACTGCATCCTCCGAAACATAACAAACCACTCCTCCACTTTTACCATCTTTGGAGACTCTGAAGAGGAGATGACCGGTGTTAACATCGGATCGACCGGTGGGAACCCAAATAAGGTCTTGTTGAAGAACATAGTCTTCGGCCAAAGATCGGAAAGTGATCTCTTCCGTTATCGTCGTCGTTGATGGGATTGATGTCGGGACTGGTGTTGATTTGGAACGTTTCTTCGAGGAAGACGATGACGATGATGATGACGATGCTTTCGAGGATGACAGAGGAGTAGTGTCGGGTCGAAGGAGTTTAGTAGGAGCGTCTGAACCTAATGCCATGGCTTGATTCATGAGGTCGAGTCCTCGCTTGAAACCTTGAGCGACACCTGGAAGAGAGATGATGTTTTCATTGAAAACGCTCTTCCAATAGGTATACCTAGTTTGCGTTAATCGTGGCAGAAACGTAAACCAGGCAGAGAGAGAGAGAGAGATAAAAAAAAGGGAGACAACATCAGGACCGACATTTACCAAATGTACTCGGAAGGGATAAGAAGCAGAAACCGGGGGTTGACAGAAGAGGAAAACAACTGACCACTGAGTAACCTCATCGAAATTCGGCTTATCCGCCGTAAGCCACCGAAACAGAACATCCAGCCATTTAGGGAAGAATTCGGATTCCAAAAGTTGCGCGAACATGGTGGGTCTGAGAATTTCTCTCCAAGGAAGGATGAGTTCGAGTGGTCTCATGTCTTGATTGGCTGGTTGGACTTGGAATTCATCTCGAAGGAGGGAACCAAGTTTGGGCAGGACGGATTTGAGGATGAGAGAATCCCATTCGTTCGACGTGAAAACCTTGAATTTAGTAGAGGAAGAGTAGGGGAAGAAGGTTGTTGTGCAGGGAGGAGGTTCGATGGTTTGGTTTAGCTCGTGTCATATCTGACTAGGAATACAATCGATTGAAAGCGAAAAAAGAAAAAAGAAAAAAAAAAAAAAAAAAAAAAAAACACTCACATCCCTCCACTTTTTCAACTCCTCTGGTACCTTATCCTCAACTTTCCAACCCTTCATCATCCCTCTTACCCTCCTCTTCGCCTCGCCCAAGACCTCATCCATCCTCGCTCCGAGGAACGGTAACCAAGGAAAGATGATGGTCTGTAAGGATGTCCCATTCTTTCGAGGTTTCCATTCGGCGATCGATTTGTTGACTTTGGGTAGGATGAGTTGATCGAGGATGTTGTCGTGGAGGAAGGGAGGAAGTAAGTTCTTCCATGTATCGAGTAACTGAACGGCTGGGTTGGGCTCCTCGGCGGTCCAATCGTTGCTGAAGATAGGATGAACAGTGAGGGCACGTTCTTCGTCATCGCCAGGGTTCGAAAAAGAAGGAATCTGCGCTTACTTGATTGCACTCCGGACCTTTGGAAGCCAGACGTTCCACATCATACTCTCGTATGGCGTCATGGCAAGCTCACTAGTTCAACAGAGTCAATTGAGATATAAAGTTAATTGGATGTCAGCAAGATCACATCATACAGGAAATCCAAGCAAGGACCGGAACGTACGTCTTGATAGCCGTTCGTCTACCACTTGAACCACCATAGAGCTCGAGTGAATCGTTTTCTTTCTTGGGCTCAGCAAATCGGAACGCCTTCTTCCGTTTCCATTGCTCGAGAGAAGTAAAGAGTTCGGTCGATGTTGAGAGCGGCTGCCAGGAGGCAACGAGGCGACGAACCTGGTTGATGGAGAAGAGAGACGAAGGAGAATGACGAAACCGTTGGGAATCGGTTCCTGAGAATCATGTTGAAGCGAAGGTTGAGCGAAACACCTAAGAAACAATCGACTCACGACTGGGGCCATAGCTCCCACGATGACCTCGTCCAAATTCATCGACACGTACTCGTCTTTGAACTCGTACAACAATCGATCAAAAGGTACGGTGAACGCATCAAGCGAGGGCTCGTAAGAAGTCGAAAGTGTCTTTGAGATGTTGGCAATGTCATCGACAAGGGTGTGAATCTGCTGCATTCGCGAGATTTCTGTGAAACGGAGACGCGTGATGAAGTAGTACAGGGGGGACCACGATGAAGGGTTCAGCGTGAAGATATAGATCAGGGTCGAGGAAGACAGTAACGAAGCCTGAAACAAATAAGCTTACGTTTTGCTTCTGCTACAACTCGACGACGGAGGTTCTCATCTTCCCTCACGAGCCATCTTTTCTTCTCCGCAACCGAAAGCCCTTCCCTAGCGAGAGCATCAAGTGCAACTTTTGTCGAATCGCAGATATAACGAAGGTTGTACCGAAGTTCGGGCAATTTCGTGTTTTCTGAGGATGGAACGCCGGTTGAGAGCGAGAGTGCTGAGATTGAAGAGACTTCGACGGGCTGTATCCGCAACGGATTTGCAACAGTGGTTTGTGGAAAGTGAGTGAGCTTATGGAATTGGAACGATAGACGACGAGGACAAGAAAACAGTGTAGTGAGACTAACTGTAGCACCGGTCGCGTCGATGATCATCCCAACTCCACCCGCATGGCCCATCTCGCCCGCTTCAGCGACGAGTTCCTCATACGTCTTGTGAACCGGTTTCGTATTGACTTTTTTCGTCTTTCTCCAACTCTCCTGTCTCTCCTTCTTCTGCCCAGTGCTACCCTCTCCTCCCTTCTTCCCCTTGGGTCCCTTCTTACCAGCCGTCGGTTCTTCCTCAAACGTAGCTTCGCCTTTACGGATAGCTTCCTTCCGACTCGCTTCGCTCCTCTCTTTGAACCCGCCTGCCCCGAGACCCATACCTTGACCTCTTTGGACGACTTGGATCGGAGTGACCAAACCATCTCCAGAAGCACCTAATCCAGTACCTGCTTGCCATCCCTGTTTGGCAAGCATCCTTGCTCCAAACGAACCTTCCATCTTCCTGAATGCTTGTCGATCGGCAGCGGTGAGATTGACTGCTGGAGCCGGTGAAGAAGCACGCGGAGGGGATGGAGGACGAGCGAATCGAGATGTTGTTGGTCTGGGAACAGCACCAAACGCGGTAGGAATTGCCGAGGAGGAAGGTGTGATCGAAGAGGGCGGAGGTATAGAGTTGGCAGTGGGAGCGGTCTGTTTGAATCCGATGCCAGAGGTTCGAGAGCCGCCTGAGGACGATGTTGACAACGTGCCAGTTTGTGTCCCCGGTGGACGAACGCTCTCTGATTGAGCAGCTCGATTCATCGAAGATCCAATCCCTCCTCCTCCAAATCCTCGGATGGGCACGATGTCTTCGTCTTCGCTCTCCTCCTCGTCCCTCTCTCTTCTAGGTGCCGCTACGCGTTCGTCTTCATCCTCTTCTGAGTCATCCTCAGAGGATTCGTCCAGGTTCATGTCGTCCTCCTCGAGCTCATTTGCGCGTGATGGAACAGCTTCTGGTATCGATTCGACCTCGATCTCGGAGAGGTTGTGGAGTGGTCTTTGGGAGGTTGAGGAAGGATTGGATGCTGAAGTAAAATTAGGGGCTCTGTAGGATGAAACATGGCATAGTTTGATCAGTTCAAAGGAGGTTCCCTTTGCCACAAGCTAAGCAAGAACAAGTGGCAACCCATCATGCCCGACAACGTGAGCAAGCGATAGCTATCAAGTGATGTGCTACCCAAGTATTCACGATCGCATCTCAACGGCCTAGGAATGACGACTCACTTTGTCCAGTTTGTCGTCTTTCCACTACTTCCCCTCGCTTTACCCTTTCCCTTGAACTCGACATCTTGATCTTCTCCGTCCTCTGCAAACACTCCGTACAACGCGTCCTCCTTTCCGCCCGTCCTCTTTCTCTTCTTTGAATAAGGATCGTTAAACAGTGCTCGTTCTTCTCTGGCATCCGCATCGTCGTCATCACCCGGTGGGAGGAAGGATGAATCAAAGTCGTCATCGTCTCGACCTCCACCTGATGAATCGGATGAATCACCATCGGAAAGGAATCCTTTGTTGGGTTTACGGCGAGCCATTATTACAGATAGGCGACAAGGCAAGAAGGGGTGATGGGATGTGAGAAAGGACGGGAAGAGAGCTTGGTTGTCGAGCCGGGGAGGGACGCCGTGTTTCGAAGGATGAGAGTCGACTCAAGCTGGAAGTCACCAGTGTTGGATAAGGGGCGTAGAGGAGGTTCTGTGGACCTGGCGGAGAGTCCGATGAGGAAGACACGAGTCCCAAGGGTACTGAGGTGGTTGATGTCAGTCGAGGGACAATTGGGAATCTCCTTGAACTGGAGTTCGTTACCCAGTACTTGGTTTTTCTTCCCCTCAATTGTATGAGCACATTGATTCCCAGTGATATCATTCTGGCATACTTCCAGAGGCGGATCAGAGGAAGAAGTCCCCATCTGTGCGTTTGCGAATAGAAAGACTCGGTGGGAATCACCCCGTGTGATCCAGGGCCTTTCGACGCTCGCATTGAGTTCTTCGTATAGTCGTTACCCGCGAGCCGTCATCTCATACTCTTACTTGGGCGAATGATATACATTCAGAGGAAGAAAGGCTCAAGATGTGCGAAAGCTGAATAGATTGTGGAAGAAACGCAAGAAGAAAACAAGCGGAGAGAAGGACGAGCAGGAGAAGAAGGACGAGAAGGAAGATAGCGAACGAAGAAATGACTCAAGGTGGTGGTTTAATGATGTGAAGGATAAGTCGATTGAACGCAGATCGACTCTCACACACAGAAGTCGGATCGGATCTGCGAGCTGCCCTTGGTTGTATGTACTGTACACTCGATAGGTGGATAGGCGTATGATCTTGTGTCATGAACCCATGTTGCGAGCAGAAACAGTAAGAACACAAGGAAGTTCCTGTCCCACCAACGAGGAATCGCCTCGTTCTGGGCGAATCCTCGTCACCCATTTCCGAAAGAAGCCCAGTTTAAGTTCCCTGTCCCTGTCACCATCGCATTTCAACTCTAGCATCGTCGTCACAAACCACACAGCTCGAATTGGCTCGAAATACCACTCAACAAAAAGATGAACCTAACCTTGGTCCAACCCTTCAGCAGTTCGTCATCCATTCTAATCAAGGCAGGTCGATGCCACGTCCGATCGTCTCTACTCATTGCTTCGGAGCACTTGGTTCAGACTCAGAGCTCTCCCAAATGCCGACCAAGAGCAAGCTGAACGTGAGATGAGATGCGAGAAGCGGTTCGAGCAAACGATGCGATACCTCCAAGACGTAAGTATATACTAACACATGTTTGAGTCGAGCTGACGATCGCTCCGATATGGATCCACCACAGAGAGACCAAAGCTCGGAAGCTCTCGTGGAGACCTTTGAATCCACTTTCCGGAACCTTCTCAAGTCCAACGAGGAGCTCCGAACGACCAACGATGCCTTCTTGCTTCCCTGTCACCTCAACCCACAGGATCACCTTGGCCTACCCTCTAGTGCCAGATTCGGTCTTATCGATAGACTCTCATCCAAGAGGTTTACGTTGGCTCACCTGGTCCAAGTGACCGGGTATCGGCATCGACGATAACGGCAGCTGAAAACCAAACTCCTAAGCTCCCAACAATCTCTACCACTGTTGCTTCCACTTCAACTGAGGCAACAGCAGACCTTACTCTCAACGCTTCGACTTACCAAGCCGAGCATCATCCCCCACTTCAACGATCAGGCCATTACTCCCTCCTTCCACGTCCCTGCCTACCCCAGATGCACTCCAGACCGGATCCACACTCCTAATCGAGCTGTACCTGCCAAACTTCTCACAAGACGTAGCGATGGACCTGAACTTATGAAACAGGTGATTCGGTACACTCGGCAAGAGTAGGGTGCTGTGGAGGAGCAACAGAAAGGAAGAATAGCCGGGTGAATAGATTGCGAGAGATGCAGGATAAACGAAGATGAAGACTGGAATGGCAAGGGCTTGGTGGCAGGGTCGATGAAATGTCAAGACGAAGGTAACCAAACAGGATTGAGCGATATTCGAGGCTTGACCGAAAAGGGAAGAACCTGGACTTTAGCACAGATTTGTGTGGATGTAGTCGTGATATGTACCAGCGAATCTGTCAGTGAGGGTGGGTGTATCAGTAAGGGTCAGCTCAAGGATATGTACGGGGAGAGCTGAGAGTGTAGTCGGTTGAGCAGGACCAAACGTCAGCAAACGTCATACTTCAGCTTGCTAGATTTGGGCGACGTAACGTCTCCAGTTCCCCTTCCCCTTCCCCTTCTCTTTCTCTTTCACCTTCCACTCAATCACCCTTAAACATGGACACCTTAGGGCCTCCCCTTACTCCCACCTCGAGTCAGCCTCCAGTCATCACCACGACCACTCGGATCTCTGACCACCAACCAACATACAACCTCAATACAGTCAACGTCGGCTCACCTGCCAATCTTTCCCATCGAACACCTCACTCGGCATCTACCCAGTCAACAGATGACAACGTTTCTCTCCAAGATAAGATCGTCTCCTACGCTCACACCGCCAAGGCCCATCTTCTACATAGTTCACTCCCTGAGAACGTCCCCTCCTTCAACGTCGATCTCGTTCTCATCTACGATCCTACCCCATCCTCTGCTTCGGCCCTTCGACATCTACCTGCCAACATTCGCAAAATTTGGAAGGAGAATCCCCAAGCTGAACGAGAGGCGAGTCGGTCTCAATATCCTGTCCTACTCAAGCATCTCGACCGGGCCGGGTTGAGGATCACTTCACGAAAGGCTAGGACCAAACTCGAGGTGGCCGATGGAGTCAAGCATGAAAAAGTTTGGATTTTTGTCAGTGCAGATGAGAGCTTGATCCAGAGACTCAAGGAGAAGGAGAGGTCAGTAGGAGCTGTTTGTCTTTATTCACTAGGCGATGACGTCGATTTTGCTTACCATTGTCTTCCTTATACGTCTTGCTTGCTCTATCCAGAGAGGAAGATTATCTTCATGGAGTCAGCACCAAACCCCTCTCCTCAATCACCCAGACGACTCCCGCAGATCGGCTGCGACTCGTTTACGATTACATCACCTCTGCGACGGATCAAGGTGGACTCTCTGTCACCCCCAACGCATACCCATGGAATTACGTCACCGGGATCTTTGCCCTCCATGACAAGAGCGTTAACGACAAGTGGACAAGATCCTGGATGGGCAAGGATTGGACGGTCGGCCTTATGATGAAGAAGGACGAGATGGACCTAATTTTGCATAACGTCAGCCCATCGCGACCTTTTCTTTGCTGATCATCCGGCTGACAGGCTCTGATTCTGCTCCATTCGATCCCTCAGTTTGGACCCTCTCTCGCTCTCTACTTCAACTTCCTGTCTTACTACACAGTCTTCACCGCGCCTCTCTCCCTCGCTGGTCTAGCCTTCTTCTTGACACCAGGATCTCACTATTCCCCCATCTACGGCTTCCTTGCTTCCATCTGGTCCATCTTGTTCGTCGAGTCATGGAGAATCAAGGAGAGAGCACTCAGCCATCAAATGGGAACCTGGGGAATTGAGAATCGACCAGTGCTCAGACCCACTGCTCCAGTCGATGCTAGGGATAGAGTCTGGTGGAAGAGGGATGCGAGAATGTTGAGCTCGGTCCCAGTTCTCCTTGGATGTGGCGTTTTCCTTGTCGTGAGCTTTGATTCTATTTGTGTCTCTCTACCTTCTTCTCTATCTTTCTCGATCTGCCTCCCTGTTTAGCCTCTCACCTCGGCCAGATCGTGGATGATCCCGAAGAGGCTGCTCCCTCCAGTCGTACACAGCTAACATCTGCGCTTCGTTGCAGGGCGTCATTACTGCCTTATTTATCTTCGAAGCCTTCATCTCTCATCTCTACAACGGCTTTGGCAAGGAATACATCGTTCGTTTACTTTTTGATCCGAACTCGCTCATACTCTTGCAAAAAGGACCAGGAAACCTGACACGTTCGTTGACGCATCCTCCATGAAGAGCATCGTCCCGACAATCCTCTTTGCGGTCATCGTTCCTCAGATCCTCGCTCTCTACCGAAAGATCGCTGAAGCTCTCACTCGATGGGAAGATCATGCTTCAGAAGCAGCTTATCAGAATGCTCTCACGACAAAGACTTTTGCCCTCAACTCGATCGTAGCATTTGCGAACCTGTTTCTTTCAGCTTACGTCTATATCCCCTTTGTACGTCGGTCGTTCTTTCTGGACGTTGAGGTAGACCGTCGTATCGATAGCAGTATTACTGATCATGACGCCTTCGCTTTACCTTTCTTCGCTCTTGCCCTGCTCCCCCCCCCCCCCCCCTCCTTCTTCTTTTTTCTTTTCTTTTTCTTTATCTCTATAGGGAGAGCATGTGATGCAAAGAGTCGATCACGTCCTCTTCTCTAACAACAACGATCAAACGATTGTCGAGAAGTTAGTTGATGAAGTCGGCGGTCCTTCTCAAGTCAAATCGAACGCTCAACCCAAAGGCCGAGGCGTCATTGATAGAGGTCGGTTGAGAAACCAAATGTTTGCTTATACCGTGACGAACCAAAGTCAGTACCTACATAGCTCCAGCCTCTACCGACGAAAGTTTGCTCACAACTCACCGTTCATCCATCTCATTCATCCTTTGCTCTTTCCTACTTACAGTCGTCAATTTTGGAACCGAACTCGTCCTTCCTATGGTCCTCGCCAAATGGAAGGAATACCGTGCGGGTGAATCACCAAAGACGACGACGACAGAAACGCCCAACACGATATCGGTCGGACCGAGTGAAAAGTTCGATCATGCCTCGGACGAGGAGTTGTTCATGGCTAAAGTCGAGAGAGAGGCGGACTTGCCTGAGTACAACCTCTTCGGTAAGTTTGGACGGGTAGATACTACTTGGTCTTTGAGCCTTCGTCTAAACATCTTATGGGCGGTGACTGATCTTTGACGCGTATCTCTAGGCGATTACGCTGAAATGGTCACCCAGTTTGGCTATGTCACGCTTTGGTCTATCTGTTGGCCCCTTGCACCAGGTTAGTACCATCATCCCTACCCCTCGATGTCTCTTTCTGTTGTCCTCTTAACTCCTCCGGTGATTGAATCATCTTCTCTGGCGCGTTCTGGTTTAGTCCCTACACTTATCAATAACTACCTTGAACTTCGGAGCGATGCACTAAAGGTGTGCCTCAACGTCAGGAGACCGATTCCGACTCGGTACGTTTTTTTCTCGAATTGAAGTCTAGTGGTGTCGCGCGTACTCATCTCAGGTGATTTGGGATGTTTGGTTTCGGATCTACAGCGTCGCTTCGATTGGTCCCTGGCTCAATGCTCTTGTAAGTTCCTGACCTTATCCACCAGGACTGCCAGTAACCGGTTGGAATCTACACGGCAGATCGGCGCTGACGTCCGTCTGGTGTGACTTCGCTTTCGTTGCCCCGTTCAGACCGTCCTTTCGTGGATTTCCTTCCTAACCAACTCAACTCTTTACACCCTGTTCCATCCGACCTCATCTCATGTCTCCCATCTCCTCACGAATCTCCATCCTTCAACGCCAACCCTCGCTCAATCCTCGAACCAATCACCCAAAGTGTCGGACACAGTCTTCCCGCTCTTGCTAGTCGCTCTTTTCTCGTCCCACGTGTTTTTGATCATCCAAAGCGTCGTTCGATACATCCTTGGCAAAATCTTATGGGACGGAACGGAAGAAGCCAAAGAGGGAAGGAAGAGAGAAGAAAGGGCTAGGAAGGAATTACTGGAAAGACACAAGGATGAGGGAGGAGTCAGTGTAGAAGGAGCTAGAAGGAATCTGGTTGGTAGTGGTAGTGATGGTGAAGTTGGAAGAGCGGGTGAGGAGACGTTTTGGAGGAAGGAAGGCGTAACATCGGTTGGTGGATTCGTTGATGAAAAAAAAACTCAGTAAAAGGTCAGAGGAAACATCGATAAGGAGGGAATGTTTCGACAATTCTCCC